>CM055083.1:6547659-6875159 GCA_029204045.2 Tillandsia leiboldiana
GAGGGCAACCTCGGAACAGGGAGCACAGAGCTAGCTCGGTAGAGGGGACAGAGAGCAACCGTAGAGGGAACCTCGGTACAGGAAGGGAGCAGAGATGATGCTCGGGGCAAGCACAGTACAGTGATCAGAGATCAACAGCAGCCAAGGCACACACAATACAGAGCTCGGGCAACCACCGGAAAAATAACCCACAAGGATCAGATCGGTCAAGGTCCGGCGACGACGAGGGGCAGCGGGGAGCAGAGATGAAGCTCGGGGGACCCTCGGTACAGGGAGCAGGGATCAACAAGCAGCAAGCACACCCAATACAAAGATCGGGCAACCACCGAAAATAAAACCCACAAGGATCAGATCAGGCACAGTCCGACGACGACGAGGGGCAGCGGGGAGCAGAGATGGAGCTCGGGGCACCCTCGGTACAGGGAGCAGGGACCAACAAGCAGCCAAGCACACACACTTCAAAGATCGGGCAACCACCGAAAATAAAACCCACAAGGAGCAGCTTGAGCACAGCCCGACGACGACGAGGGGCAGCGGGGAGCAGAGATGGAGCTCGAGGCACCCTCGGTACAGGGAGCAGGGACCAACAAGCAGCCAAGCACACACACTTCAAAGATCGGGCAACTACCGAAAATAAAACCCACAAGGAGCAGATCGGGCAAAGTCCGGCGACCACGAGGGGGTTGGGAGAGCAGAGATGAAGATCGGGGCAGCCTCGGTACAGGGAGCAGGGATCACAAGCACCCAAGCACAGACAATACAGAGATCGGGCAACCACGAAGGAAAAACCCACAGGAGCAGCTTGAGAAGGAGATGAAGAAGCACAGATCGGCGACGACGAGGGGGACCAAGAGCACTGATCGGCGACGAGGAGGGGTTTCGTGCACTTGAGAAGGAGATGAAGGAGCACAGATCGGCGACGGCGAGGGGGGCCAAGAGCACTGATCGGCGACGAGGAGGGGTTTCGTGCACTTGAGAAGGAGATGAAGGAGCACAGATCGGCGACGGCGAGGGGGAGCAAGGAGCACAGATCGGCGACGACCAGGGGTTTCGTGCACTTGAGAAGGAGATGAAGGAGCACAGATCGGTGACGACGAGGGGGAGCAAGGATCACAGATCGGCGACGACGAGGGGTAACAAAGAGTTAAGAAGGAGATGAAGGAGGGAAGAAGAAGGGTGTCTCAGGGTGTGTGAAGAACTATTGATCACGGGGGAGAGAGAGAGTGCGTATGGGAATGGTTGGTTCGAGGGGTTTAGGGTTTGGGGTGGAATATCCCAACCCCAAACGGGAATATCCCCGTTTGGGAGGGATATCCCAAACGGGGGTATCCCCAAAGCGTTTGGGTATAAAGGGGATGTCCCCCCTTTATACCCATTCCAAACACTGCCTTTGAGTTTTAATAGAATCATAACCTTATCCCTAACCATAGAACCCAAACTAATACGAACCAACCCATCTCTCTCCTTCACCTCTACTCATCCCCTTTCCCCCGATCCCCTCACCCCCACCTCCTCCTCCTCCTCCGATCTAGGGTTAGTGTTCCGCGCTCCGGCTCCGCCGCCGCGGCCGCTCCCTTGCGCTGCTCGTCGTCGCCGGTGCCCAACCCCGACGAGCAGGGCCTGCCGCAGGAGGCCGTGCTCAATGCCATTTCGAGTGAGATCTCGATCGTATCCTCTTGATTCGTCTTGATTGCTTCATATTGACACCTTTTTGATGTACATGTAATGATAACGATGCGGAGTTGTTGCTAATGATAAGTGGAATCGATCACCACAGAGTCGTAATAGTGGTATATTTTGAATTTTGAAGTGTTTTGAGTCATTGAGTGGAATTGATAACTCTTTAGTCTCTAATTTACGATATAAGGCGCAGAATTTTTGCCAGTATTTATTTGATGTATAGAAGTGGTAGGGAGCTATGATGTTTATCAAGAATGATGATTGATGAATACTATGAAGGTAGATCAATAGTAGAGAGACTTCCTTTGTTTGTGTTGGCCTGAGGTGGTGTTTCTAGCAAAGAAAGTGTTAAATTATAGGGGATCATATTAGATATTATATACTTTGTAACTACTGTAACTATCTATTGATGAATGCTTGCTTATTCATTCTTATTCCTTAGTTGGTGTTACAGTATGTAATTTGTAAAAGAACTATTTAGCGGACTCTTACTCTTGGTTTTAAAAGATGCATAAAAGTTCAGATCAAAATCCTGAAGGAAACTAACTCTTCGGACTATAAATGTCTTCATTTAAGAGAACCCTTGTTGTTTAGAAAGTAATTGGACCACATGCATGGGTCAATAATAAGGAAGATTTCTTTCACAAAAGGCAGATTTGATATCGATGAGAGCGCCAAGAATGGTCATAAATGAAAGCAGTAGGCTGAAAGGTGATATGCATACATTATCTCCCATTGGAATGTCTGTGATATATTAATTTGTAACACTTCTTTCCCTGCGGAGGCATAGAGAATATTAATCTTATAGTAAGTTTCCTTTGATATAAAATGATACTTTCTGAACATATGTTGTTGATCTTCTGGTGTAATTGTTCTTTCCTAGCAAAATTTTTTCCCTGTTCGTTTTGTGTTTCATGTGTAATAAAGTAATAGCAAGGTTTTTTTTTTTTTTTTTTTTTTTTGCCTTTACAGTAAGCACAAGTTTACCAACATTTTGTGTGTGTGAAATGCCTTGTATTTGTTCCATCTTTTTAATGCAGGAAGAACTGAAGTGAAGACTGCTTCATTCTAATTGATCAATTGACTTGAGTATACAGCAGATTCTGTGGTAAGTCGAGAAATTTTGGTCTTTACATAATACATACAATTGTCAGTATGCGTCAAGATCTCTAACATGTCAATTGGCAAATAGGATATGGAAACTGATCAGAAACCACAAGTACTTTACCGCTGCAAAATATGTCGCAGAATTGTTGCCCCTCAAGAGAACATAGTTTCTCATGAACAGGGTGAGGGTGAGAAGTGCTTCAAATGGAACAAAAGAGATAACTCAAAGGGAACAGATAAGAAACCTGATTGCTCATCAATATTCGTGGAGCCCATGAAGTGGATGCAAGCAGGTAAGCAGAATTCGCATAGTTTTCATCTTTCACTTGTTAAATTGGATTCAAAGCAGTGTTTAAGAATCTTGTGGATTTGTCTCGAAACTAAGCCAACTGACTTTTACTTTGATTCACTTGGATTTTGGGCCAATTTTCATATAGACTCGGGCCATGCAATACATTGTTAAGAATCACTCACATTCTGTTAAGCTCATTAAGTAGCATAGAACTCGGACTGAGTCTGAGTTAACTCGTTGATTAACTATTTATAAGATTACCCCCACAGTTTTATTGAAGGCACCTTGTATCCTGACTTTTTGTACTTTAATGCCTTACTTTGCCTTTCCTCATTAAAATCTGAAGGAGTTGGGTCATGTTGTCTCTGCATGCTACAAACTAGTCAGGATGAGCTTAGCTCCTGCATAAAAATAAATTTTTTTTTGTTAGTTTATGGCATTGAGATCTTGGATCCGACAACGGGCCCCTTGACCAAGACGAGCCTGATGGAGCTGCAGAGCGCCAAACTGAACAGCCGAATCAGACTGCAGAAAGAGGGTGCCTAAAAATCAGAATTTCTCTTCGACCCCGCTCCTGAATCGAATAGGTTAGTTTGCACCTGTGACCCCTTTCAGAGGACTTTCAATTGATTAGGGCCAATTCTTGAAAATAATCTTGCAGTTACTTGGAAATCTAGCACTTCAGAGTTTTGACGTCAATTTCGTTCCGCAATTTTGGTCTCTCCAGATTAGTTCCCTGTGTTTTAATTTTAAAAATCTAATTTATAAAGTTTCACCCAGAATTTTAGTTTTCCTCTCAGAGTTTCAATTTTAAATGATAAAAAATTATCAAATAAAAAAAACGTCATCAACCCCAATGTTATAGTTGACAGTCTGCAAAATCCAGTAGTTATCAATTCATGTAATAATTTTGCATTTAGTTGCAGAATTTGATCGTTGAAGTGTAATATCAATTTTGGTTGCAGTAATTGTGTGGAGTTTCAGCATGTTGATAACCATCTTATCTGGCTGCATATGCTTATAAGTATTAAACTAATTGTGTTTATCACGTTATATAGTTTGGGATTGGGAAGAACTTGCTGGAAATGTTCTTCAGTTGTTTGTTAGATATAATCCCACCGCTAGTAACCCTTACTTTTGATCCTTTTCTTTAGATAATTCTGAACCAGAGTTCATTTAATTAATTATTTATTACGCAGATGCTAAGATTTGTGCAATCTGTTTTCATTCAAACATTTACTTAAGCAATATTTGGATGTCGGAATAAGATATCTAAGGTTAACATATTCGGTATGAAGATTTTCTTGTGTGATTGGGTACTAGTAGTTTGATTTTTGTTCTTTGAAATGTTTTGGCATCTATGATTTAGTGGGATAACATATTTCACCTACGAAGTGATTTTTCTTATTCCGAAAAAATGACTTGAAGGCCGGATATCTTATCCATTTTTTATATTTGATCGCGCTCCTCAAATATATGTGGAATAAGATATTCGTGCATCCAAATTGGGCCGTGGGCACTTTCATTGGATATCTGATGACTTGAATACGCCTATACAAATATGAGAATGTTAACTCTATTTTCTGCTATTGCTAGGTGAGTTATGATAAAAACTTGTCCAGTCTCATTTGAGCTTTTTGAACCTTTTTGTTGTTACAACTTCTCGTTTCATTTATTGACATGTATTATTTTCCTTATATTTTCTTCTTCTAATTAAACTAATAAACCATTTGTTATATTTGCCCTTACCATTCGTCACACCTTATCTTGTGCTGAATAAAATTGTAAAAGGAAAAAAAAATACGTGTGGTAAATGATGAATTTTCTTTCAAAAGTTAATTTCATAATTGAAAATTCCAATTTAGAGCAACTTGGGTGTGTGTGTGTGTGCGCGCTTGCGTGTATATATATATTACTAATCTCAGCATGATTCTTGATTACTGACTACATGCCAGATGGCAAGGCTCTATGCTTAATTTATGGTTTTTACATGCGATAACATATAGTAAAAGTTTTTATCTCATCCTAAATTTAATCTTCTTTTACTGAGAAATGATTACGCTCAGATGATAATGAGTCAGTGCGAACTCATGACATGCATTCATTTAAGCATGATGGATTTTATTGCATATGATTATTTGAGGACTTGTATACTCTCTTCCATGAGTATCTTTTTTTTTTATTTAATTTCAGACTTTACTTTTACCCATCTACTTTTCCACTCTGGTATCCTCATGGCTCTCTTTCTGAACACTGCTGGAGGGGCCTGGGATAATGCTAAGAAGTACATAGAGACTGGCGCGTTAGGAGGCAAAGGGAGCGATTGTCACAAGGCGGCAGTAACTGGCGACACGTAAGTTCTCTACGCTTAAGTTAAGATGCCTCTTTGTTTCCCTTCAGGGCTTGCACTTAGAGCTACTATCAAACTCGTCCTTCTTTTAAGGCTCTTTTCTTTGTGCACATATTCTCATGATGTTCATGAAACAAGTTTCTGATGCTTCTAGGTCTCATCATGATATGAATGTACAAATTACTCATTGTTCTAGTTCTTTTCATACTTCTTGATCTACCCTTGGTCGTGTCGCTTCTCGATTCGGTGCTCTGATCCACTGGTAAGAGCACTCTATCTCGAATTGACTAATTTGGCATGACTTTCTTCTTAACATGTTATTGATTAATAACTTAGTTTTCAACTCAATAGGTGCTAAACTAAACTGTGTTAACATATTGTTTTTGCCAAGAAGATATAGATTAAGATTATTCCTTGCTCTGAAGTTTCTGTACTTCATCTAACTGAGTCAAGCTTGGTGGATGGCAGAAAAATGGTTCATACTGACTATTCATAGGATTTCGAGTTTGGTACATCGTAAATTCTTTTTCTAATTCATTTAGAGAGATTTGTACAAACTAGTTAGGATTTTTGTATCAATAATGGAGCATGCAACAATTCTCTTTCTCTTTCTTAGGTCTGATATAGAAAAAATATGAAACTGCAGATACTTCGGTATTGAACTGCCTAGTTAAGAGATGGTTAGAAGAGCTAAAGAATGATCCAGAAGATCCACTTCAAGTTATCTCTCTCTTCAAAAATGCAAATCTGGGTTCTGCTGATCAAATATCTTGCAATTTGTTTGCTTCCTTTTGTCAGATTATTGATGGTTTTGTATCATGCCAGGTAATATAGTCACAAGGGCATCTTATAGTTGGGCATATTTTAATTTGTTTGCAATTTGTTTGCTTCCTTTAGATTGTATAATAGCTAAATTGTTTAACTTAGCGACTTTGATTAGTTATTCGATTGCTGGAAGAAATAGCGAATGTTAAAATTCTTTGGATGTAGCCACCATTGCCTTGCATTGTTTGTTGGTATTTCACATTGTTGATCAAGATGTTTTAGAGTTTTATGGTATATTTTTTAAAATGAATTTAGGGGCCTAATTTTTTTCTTGCTAAATACACAATTTTTTTACATACAAATTAATTTATGTAATATATCAGAATAGCAAGATGAATTTATTTTTGCATGAATTTTGGGCTGCATGCATGGAATGATTAGAATGTTCTAGAAAAATTTTAGGGGTATTTACAAAAGTAACCACCCTATCATTCTATATTACAAAAATAATCTCCTAAAAAATTTATTTGCAAAAATAGGCCCCCGGAAGTCAGGGGACCCAAAAGCGGTGAACCATTTGCTGCTTTCTTGAAAAGCGGTAAATGATTTACCGCTTTCTGAAAATTTGGCGTAGTCCCGTAAAAGAGGCAAATCATTCACCTCTTTTAAAAGAGGCAAATGGTTTGCCGCTTTTAAAAGCGGCAAATGGTTTGCCTCTTTTGGTTTGCCTCTTTTAAAAGAGGCAAATGGTTTGCCTCTTTTAAAAAAGGCAAATGGTTTGCTGCTTTCATGCTTTTTTACACAGCAAGCACACTTCACATAAAAAAAAAAACCATTAATACAATTTCCATACATTTCAATTACAACATTTTTCGTACAATTCGATCACAACATTTGATATTCATACAATTCAATCACAACATTTGACATCCAAATAATTCAATCACAATATTTGACATCCATACAATTCAATCACAACATCACAACAAGAAATATATCAACATCACACCACAACATCACAACATCACACCACAATATCACAACATCACACGACAACAACAAAAATATTAATCACATCACAACCAAAAAAAAAAGAATGAATGTTCTGAATGTTCTGAGCATCAAATATAAATGTCCGAATTATAAAAGAATGAATATAATAATGTAAAAATTATATATGCAACAAATAAAAGAAATATGAAAATACCCAGATGTCCTAACAAAAATGTGGACTACTCTCCACGCCCTCGCGACCATCCACGTTTTCGTCCGCCTCTACCTCCGCGTCCGCGTCCGCGCCGTCGACCCAGTGCTCGAATAGGCACATCATCATCATCCTCCATCTCAGGCTGTACATGCTCAATGCCATGTATCTCATCAATATGCTCGATGGAGATGCCCTCGACAAGTACATCCGTCCTCTGCGTGTCAAGCACTGATGACTGCGTCCCCTCTTGCGTCTCAGGTACAGGCTCAGTACTAATATAATCGTGGCGCCGTCGCCTCCGTCGATATGTAGCACCAACTGGACTCACATCTGATGTGGATGGAACATCTGATGTGGATGGAACATCCGATGGAGGGATCGGCGCAACTAAAGTATCAACCTGATGTACCTGAGATGTAGATGGGACGTCATATGAAGGGAAATCGAAATGAAGGACGTCTGATGTCGAGGGAACGTCGGAATGAAGAATCGGAACGGATGCGGATGGAAAATCGTATGCAGGCGTGGACGTGGAGGGAATATCATCCGGAGGTGGCTCTGGATGCTGTACAGAAGCAGCTAATGTGGGGAGTCTCTCTAAGACATTCTCGATGTCCATCCGTATATATCCTAGAGCGTCCATCAATCTAGACGGCTCTGGAGGATCATCCATCAAATGTCCTAGACTCCTGACAGTACGGCGCAGAGTATCCACCTATAAAATAACACATATTTATATAAACGAACTTTATATAAACCACTACTAATATATAAGGAAAAAATTATTAAATGATCTTACGAAAGTTCGTTCGATATGCCCCCGCGGCAAAAAAGTGAGTGGAGGTCGTTGTACGGGATGAGAAATCCACCTCCTTGTGATATCCCAGTACCACTGCATATACAAGAAGGTGGCAAGTGCTGGATCTGGGTCGACGAAGGCACTCTGCTCCGCAATATGATCTAGACGATCAGTCCATCGGAGAATATAAGAAGCATGAAATGTTGCCCAGTCCTCTCCCGATCTACCCTGCGATGAAATCCGCCGTATAGCCTCCACAGGCTCTGGTATATGCTGAACTAATCCAAACTGGCGGAAAACTCGATCAGGTAGATGTAACTCCACTATGTGGAAGCATATCAAGCAAATCCTGGCACGCCATACTGCGGAGTCCTCAAGACAAAAATGTGGAAGATCATGCAAAATCTCCTCAGTATAAGGAGTCCAAGTAACCTGCGAAAATTAATAAATTTTAATTAATATAAAATTTAAAATTAATCTATATGTATGTAACTTACAAAAATTTTATGTACTTGAGACTCCCGTTGCTGATCAAGCTCGTCCCGATAAAACTCAATATCGGTTGCTCTGACATTCCCTCGAAAACGTAAACTCGTATTCCATCTGCATAAAAAAAAAAAAAGATAAGACATTATATCACAATACCTAAAATCAATGATGCAAAATATTATATTAATCATCGAGACATATATAAATATTTAACGTACCGACATCCGAGCGGACAATCATCAATATCTGGCGGAGCCCCAACTCTGTCGGGACGGCCGATATGTATATGGTCCCACGCCCATATCTATAAAGAAAAAATAGATAATTACAATACTGGTAAAAAAATTAAGATTATTATATTTCTAATACGAAAAGTAGTGAGTTTACCTGTAATAATGTACCGAATGCACAACACTCGGCCCTCCCCCTCATCGATGCATTCCCCAATGCACGATATAGATGGGCCAAACTAGCTGCCCCCCAAGCTAGCCCGCCACATACTACAAAATTCTCAAGTAGCGGTAGCCACTTGAGATGTACCCGATATCCAGTGGTGTTTGGGAATAAGCTGCATCCAATCTGAAATAATATATATGCGCGTGCAGCAGCTGCAACCATGGCTGGCGGAGCATCTAGGGGGACATGATGAAAGTGCTGAAATAACCAGTCTAGTTTGATCTGACCTGCGACGACACTATCTGGCTGCATCTCTAGAAGTGTATGACATAAATAAGGCCAGTCGCCAGATGCTCGTCCCGTCACAGGCTCGCCAGAAACTCGTAGTCCAGCTAGAATGGCCACGTCGCGCAGCGTCACTGTCATCTCGCCGTGGCGTAAATGGAATGTCTCCGTCTCGCGTCTCCATCGCTCCGTCAATGCCCCTAACAGAGCCTAATCTAGCTGAATTCGTCTGAGGCGAGAGACATAGAAAAAACCAGCCTGTCGTAGTAGGTCCACCACCCCCGGATGCTCCACCGTCCACGAGTTCAGTTTACGGCCATGCTCCCGCCACTGAACTGGTGCGTAGCCCTACACACACAGTAAATATATTAGATTTAAATTTCATAAAAATATATAGTATGTAGTTTATAAATGAACTGACCTCGGCTCGTACATAGCTCGAACGGTGACTCGCCTGGTCTGATAGAACTGAAGGATCAACTGGCCCGATCTCCTCGCGATGGTCTATCTGCAAACAAAGTATACAAACTATTAGCCTTTTATTAGAATGTGGTAATATAATTTGAAAATTTTTAAATTATAAGTAGACAATCATAAGCAAACAACCTAATACCTCTACGTCTACGACTTTCGGTTCTTCTATCTTGATTATTGGGACAAGTACTCCTATAATGTCCCTGTTGTTTACAAATAGAGCATTTAGTCCTTCGCATCCCCTCTCTATCGTCCATGGCATTTCGAATACGTGTGGATTTGGGACGGCCTTTCTTCCTTCTTATAGGTGGGGGCGCCAACGGTGGTCCTTGAGGTCGTGGCTAGCTCCTTTTGTCAGGAACAGGGTGGAATTGTGGGGTATAAGCATTACGGTAATAGTCACATGTATACCATTCAGAACATAAAGTATAGTAGTCAATGTTCATACGACCATTACTGCAAACGGCTAAAAGATGTGAGCATGGCAATTTAGTTAATTCAAATTGTCGGCACGAACATGTTGAGCTTAACCCATTAAGAATTACCTCACACATTTGATCTCTAGTACTAACTTGAAATTCCATTGGGCTTCTTGTTTTGGTGCCAATATTGTTGAGTATGTCTCACCCTTCTCACGACGCTTCAGAAAATAACTGTTGACCTTAAAAAATGTAGCTGCCACAAATGCCGTGATAGGCAAACCACGTGCATCTTTACGTACTCCATTTAAACTCTCTGACCGATTGGTCGTCATTACCCCAAAACGCCGACTTCCATCGAATGCCTTCGCCCAATATTTCTTTTCTCCTTGAAGCTCGTGCACCCACTGCCAAGCCTCCGGATTCATCTCTTTTAATTGGTCCTTTTGCTCATAATATTCTCTTGCGGTTGCAGCATATCCTATACCCGTATAAAATTTATTGAGTAAGTTTTTATTTTTAAATCCCGCTTTTTTTCATATTAGCTTTCAAATGGCGGAGGCACCAGCGGTGAGTATGACCATCGGCTCTCGAAAACTCCTCAAGAACAATCTCTTTTAGCCTAGGGAAGCGGTCTGAAATCAGACAAATAGATCGAGCACCTGTCACAAAATACTTTAAATGACGTAAAAACCAACGCCAACTAGCCGCATTCTCTCCCTCACAAATAGCAAAAGCCAACGGGTACAATCTATTGTTTGCATCTACAGCCGTTGCAATCAATGCATGCCCCTGATACTTTCCATACATATGAGTTCCATCGATGCTCAACAATGGTAAGCAAGAAAAGAACCCGGTAATTGACGGCCCAAACCCCCAAAATAAGCGTTCAAACTGCCTAACCCCATCTGGCCGGGGCCTGTTATCGAGCCGCCATTTAGTCCCCGGGTTCGCGCGCTCCAACGCGGATAAAAACTGACGAACATCGGTGTATAATTCCTCCCAACCACTATAAATGATCTGTAATGCTTTATTTCTGGCCTGCCACGGCTTCGAATATGGAATCGTCACATGCAATTCAGAACGCATTTTTACTTGTATTTCCGCCGGCGTCAAAGAAAGTTTGACTTTCAATGATGGAAGAATGCGTGTACATATAAGAGATGATGTACAATTTCTATGGGCAGTGTTCAGCACCGGAAGTAAACAAGTATCCTGCCCGGCATATGTTTTGACTCTAAAATAATTCGCATCCTTTGGTACCGAAGCATGTAATCTCCAAGGACACGAGTCAACCATGCATCTCACTGTATAAGTTTTTGTGGTCGACTTTAACACTTTCATTTGCACGTTGTAAGAAATGTGTCATTCCTCAAGAGTATGCAATAAACTTGATTTGTCACTGAACACACGCCCAACCCATGATCCATCAATAGTAGAAGGAGACTCTTCAATTTGAGCACGATCGAATTCAGTGGGATCGATTTCATACTGATCCATCCATTCGGCATCATCTACAAACTGCTCTGGATGATCTATGAACTCGACACCTTCATCTGGATCATCTACATATTCATTATTTGCGGTTGGATCAGCGACATCAGCGTATATGATATCTGAAAGGACCCCCAGTCCGCCGTCATGATCCGCATCACTGTAGTGAACTTCCGCCACCCCAGGATGCTCATCATCCTCATGATCAGTATTATGTTGTTCTTCAAAAATTTCTTGTTGCACCTCCGCTTGCTCCACTTGGTGCACCTCCGCTTGAGTCTGATTTTGTATCCCCTCAAACTTGGTTACGGCATGATAGGATCCAAAATCATGTACATCTCCCAACGGATAGGATCCCAAGTCATGCACATTGTGAGAAGACGGATTTCTGCATATATTTTTCATTATTAATCTCTCGCTACAAAAGTTATATAATAAAAATAATTATAATGTATGCTAACGCATATTCGTATGTATCGTTTTGTTGTCCACCAAGTGGAGCGAGCAATCTGGATGTCGTGGCACGATCACTACTACGTGGGAGAGACGGAGGACGGACAACTCCGTACTCTCTGCAATTGAATAATTAATCAATTTAAACGTTTATTTTAACTAAAAAATTATATAAAGTCACAATTTGTAATACTAACCTAGATATATTTGCTCCACCTCCGATGTCATCATGAAATGGTTCTCTTTCAGCCATAGGAGATATTACATCTACGTCTAATTCACTATTTAACATTCTTGAATAATAGCCGTGAGATGCAACCATCTGCTTCTCAATGTAGATTATCAAGCATGAACAATTCCTTGATAATGCCATCATACCACACAATGAGTCATCATCCGTAATTTCGATCACATCATATTGATTTCCTCCCATTGGATATCAAACTTTAATAATTAGAAGACACTCATCTCTTCTTATATTGGTAATTCTATACATTTTTCTCTCAAAATCCCTAAATGTAATATTCATTGGAATGCCACTTAATTTCTTACAACCTCCAATATACTGTGGATTATAATCTTGTATAACAAGTTGTCCATCCCAGTTAACACTAATAGCTACATTTTGAGCCATCCTAATTTCAACAAAAAAATAATATTCAGAAAAATAAATACTAAAAAAATGCATCTAATAATATTAGATATTAAATAATGCATCTAATTATATAATAATTTTCTATTTAATTTTTATTTAATTTTTATTTTAATCCACATCACTAAAATAATATTCAGGGGAGGGTATTCTACAATCTATTTTTGCATTTAAAGAGTTATAAAATGAAACGAGGGACCTAAGGTGAGCATCACAACAAAGAGATCACCGGTAAAAATATGCTTCAGATTCACATGATCTAAACCAATCTTAGGAAAGGATAAATAGGAGCTATTAATTAATCTATGCTAATAAAAGCTATTCAAAGAAAACCCAGCAAGTTCATTCTCAACATGACAACGACCACTTTCATGTGGGAAACAAACATAAAACTTGAAGCTCTAGATAAAAATGACGGCAAACAAACAGTCCAGATTTGCTTCTTTTAACCACTATGTAATTGTTCGAAACCATAGAAAACAGTAGTAAAAAAATAAATACAACAACAGAAATGATGAAGAATTTTAAAACTTGTCTGTACCTCTCAAAAAATGAAGGACCGTCTTATAAACTGTGAAGTCCAAATATGTATCTAGCACCAGAAAAAATGGCAAATACAAAACAGCACAACCACAAAGGATGCCAAAAGTGGACTCTAAGACAGGCTGCATGCTTGCATGCTTAAAGTGATAAATATCAAATTAGCATCTGAGATACTAATTTTCTACGTAATTAATTAGTGATTTCCTAGTGATTTCCTACTTACTTAATTAGTGATTTTCTAGTGAGATACTAATTTTCGTAGTGATTTCCTACTTACTTAATTAGTGATTTCCTACTTACTAATTAACATACTAATTTTCTACTTAATTAATTTTGTAAACCCTAAATAAAATAAATTAAACTACGAAAAAAAATATATAGGAAAAAATGTACCTCAAGTAAGAAGTAGAGGGAGAGAGCTCGAGCTCACTGTAGGAAAAAAGAGGACTATGCACTGTGCACTGTGCACTGTGCACAGTGCGTGAGAGTGAGAGTGAGAGAGAAGAGTGCGCGTGAGAGAGAGAGAGAATGTGTGTGCCTGGCAGTGTGCGTGAGAGAGAGAGAGAGAGGGGGAGGGGGGCTGCGGGGAGAAATATGATCACTGTGCGGGAGAGAGAGAGAGGGTTACTGTGTGGGGCATTGTGCGGGGAGAAGAAAGCGGGGAGAAGAAGAAGAAGAGAAGAAGAAGAGAAGAAGAAGTGCGGGAGCTAGGGTATAAGTGGATTAAAAGCGGCAAATGGTTTGCCGCTTTTAAAAGAGGCAAACCGTTTGCCGCTTTTAAAAGCGGCAAACTATTTGCCGCTTTTAAAAGCGGTGAATCATTTACCTCTTTTAAAAGCGGCAAACCATTTGCCGCTTTAATAGGTTTTAACATTTTCTGTAACCTTATGAATGCGGCGAATGGTTTGCCGCTTAAAAGCGGCAAACCATTCGCCACATAAGACTATTTTTGTAAAAGAAAATTTCAGAAGCCTATTTTTACAATTATAAAAAATTTTAAGATTATTTTTAAAAAAAATTCAAAATTTTACTGGTTAGTTTTGTTTGTTGCTTTTTATTTCCCAGTTGCATAAAGAGGCAATATGCTTTGACCATTATGCCTTTTTTATTTATTCATTCTATTCTGGAGCCAAAATTGATCTATAGACATTAGTTGCTAAAATTGTCATTACAATGAATTTCTTATTACTGATTTTAATTTGACCAAGTACACATTTACATTAGAATCACATATATGCTTGTCACTAGGATTGCATCTTGTAAATCATATATTGAAGCTTTGTTTTATATATAATATTTTTGAAATATGTTTATATATTGTTATTGATGGATGCTATATATTAATATTGAAATATTTTATATAATAATATGATTGTAATAGCATTAGATATAATATTTTAATTGCTTTATATTAAAAAATATATATTATTTGTATATGCATTACTATACATATATTAAATATTTTATATATAGAAGATATAGATAAAAGTAATTTTGATATTTTAAAAAAATTTAATCAACCCTTTTTACTATCCAACATTATTCTTAATAAAATTACTAAATAAGATTTTTGTTATTCTAAGCAATAAAAAAATATCAAACCAAATACAAAATTTATTTTATAGTAAGTTATCTTAAGAATAAAAATATTTATTTTTTTAAATATTATTTCTTTATCAAACAGCCTTAGTTCTCAAACTAGATGGCAAGTGATCGTCAAATCCTATTATTCATTTTCTCTTAAAATAATGTAAAGGTTTGGAGTTGAATGATATGAAGATGGCTCCAGAGCAAGGATTTAAATATGCATCCGCACGGATCGTACCGTGTCAACAAAATATCGGTACAAAACCGCTTCCGTACTGATGGTACAGTTTAAAAAAAAAATTTCTTAAAATTACTAAATAATTTTCTTAATAAAATTTAAAATATTTAATAAAAATACATAAGAAGTAATTAAAAAATTTTATTACTAAAAAAAATAAATATTTTATATCAATATGTGTCCGCATGCATATATTTTTTTGTGATCGGCACTACTCCTATGCCACGGCACTTAAATCCTTGCTCCAGAGTGAACAATAAACCATACTTTATTATAATCCAATTAATAATATGAGGGCTAAAGTGCAAGAAATTTAATATTGAGAACTAAAAATGCAACCCGCGCATTATTTTGAGCGCCATTTCTGTAATCTACCCTTTCAAAATTTTTAAGTTTGGGATAAAATCTTCGCCATACCTAATATCATTATATTTGCATTCTTCATGTTGCTCCACACACTCCATTGTTATACTGGGGCCATTTGATCATCACTAAAGAGAGTAGAAACTTAAGTTGATGTATTTTCAAAAAGTTTTTTCCCTCATACATTGAATGAATTCTTTTCATACATGAGATTTAATTTATCTGGCAAAAAAAAAATAAACAAGGAAAATCATTCATCCTCCAGGTGATAGATAAGTATTACAAATCAATCAATCATATCCAATTATATAGAATTTGAGCTTTTAAAAAAATACCAACAACATGGCAGAGTGTTAGAAATTGAACCTGGAGGATTCATCCTAACCAAAGGGATGAACCACAGCTGATCACCTGAAGAGTCTGTTTATTATTGAAAAGATCAACAAAAGAACAAGCCAATTCAAATAACATCCCTGTCCATGTTAATAAACCAAATGGGCAGAAAACATATGGTACACTTTTAACCAAAATACAACAAAAGATCCAATTAAAAAGCAAACCAGAGACGAAGACTTTCCATGCTTTTGTCTAAAATAAAACATGGTATAACATACATCTGCAAATAGCACAAACCGCACCAATGCAAGATAAAGGTACAGAAGATATTAAAAGCTCAAGGATGTTTTTCCTATGCTTCTGAATTTTCAAATCAGCATAAAAGAGAAGAAATAACTCGAATGTTTCATCTAACTAATGATAAGAGCCTAACATTCTGTTGCGTTACATTCTTGCCTAAGATAAAAAAAAAAACAAAACAAAACAAGAACGAATTATTCCAAGCGAGCATTAGGTGCGAGATTAAGGACATTAGAAGTGAATGTGTTGCTATTTCTATTACACAACTTACAACAGTTCAGGTTTGGTACATCCTCGCACTAAAACAAAATTTACTTTTACAGGTAAGAGTGGAAAGAATGAAAATCCCACTTGAGGCTAAAATTTCTTACCTTGGGTAAGTTTCTACAAGTAAAACTGGTGGGGGAGGGGCAAAGAAAGAGAAAAAACCACATTTTACCACCCGCAGAACTTTAGAGAGAGGAAATGACGACGAGAGCAGAAATAAGCAAATAAAAAGGAAACCGACTTAGATCTCTTCACTAATAACTTATAAATGGTCCCTAGAAATAGTAGTCAGCAGTCCCCAACCTATTTCAACTTGGAAAATCCCAAACCTTTTCCCCGCGATTTGGGCCTTTAATATATAAATATTAAGTTATATACACTTTTTTGATCAGGCCACCTCTCTATGCTGCATTATGAATTTCTTTCGAGATCTGAAGAAGCCAAAGAACTAGCTGATAAATTCAGTGGCAAAACTAGATAT
This sequence comes from Tillandsia leiboldiana, assembly GCA_029204045.2. NCBI lineage: Eukaryota > Viridiplantae > Streptophyta > Magnoliopsida > Poales > Bromeliaceae > Tillandsia > Tillandsia leiboldiana. The sequence goes on from CM055083.1 coordinate 6,564,637, forward strand.
CTTTTGCTAAATTTCTGTCCTCAATAATTATTGGTCCAGTTAATCTGTGAACGTTGTTGCGGCTGTTGATAAACAGCAGAAGGGGGCCCCCCCACCATTTCAACAGCTCCAGCTACAGTCTGAGACTGTTGCAATAGAGGATGAACGGTCTGAGCCGGGTGGTAGATTCCACCGAAAGCACCAAGACTGGCTTGTGCTGGTGCAAAAGCCACCGCTTGCCCCTGGGGAGCGAGGCCGAAGAAGGAACTAGCCTGGAGATTAAAAAACTACAATTCATGAATAGAAAATTATTCGGACAAAATAAAACAGGAGTTGCCCACACACCCCAAAAAAATACATAAATAAATAAAATCTCACATAACAAATCAAATGATAAATGTAAACTCCAAATATCAAAACCAATGATATGTTCTCTATCCAACAAATTGAATGATAGTTAAAGTGACCAAAGGGTTGGGCCAGAGATGAGTTTCAGAAAAATAATAATAATAATAATAATAATAATAATAATAATATGATCATTTGAAGCTAAATTAGAAAAAACATCCTCTCCCTCAAATCTTCCAGCTCACTACTATCAAGTTCTCGTTAGCCAATAGTGCAAATTAAGCTTCTCGAGCGCGGCTCAAGTTAGACTCATATAATTTATATGAGAGTAGAGTGCTCAGTTACCGATTCAGTGAACACAAAGCAGAGGTACGGGAATTAATATAAAACTTATATGCTAACTTGGACAAAAGATAAAAGAAGTGACGTTCCATCGAGTCACACGCACTACATCTCAAGGTTTTAGGGTTCTCAATAATTGACGGAATTTGCCACAAAGTCCTATCATAGCTAATGATAGAAAAGTAGATTCAGGAAAACCAAACATATAAAAGCAGAGATCTATTGATAGAATTCAGGTTGAAAAGGAAGAAAGAATTTTTTTGTATGAACAGTGAATAATAAAAATATAAAATAAGAAGCAGAAATTTTACCTGTTGTGCGGCAATATAACCATTATTATTATCCTTGATGTTTGATGCACTAAGATCATCATTTCCACCCGAGCTTCCACTGGCCAGAGCAGAACTAGTATTATAACCTACTGGGTTCATACTATAAGTCCCGTAGCCAGCTGGGATCCCAACATGGGTCGGATTACCAACATTAGAAACAGGTTTGTTGTACTGAGAAACAGAGTATTTGACACCAGTAGCAGGAGTAGCGACACCAGGTGCATATAAGCTCCCGCTTGGAGGTTGTTGAGGGAATGCGGCGCCATTACTCAAGAAATGGTGAAGGGTAGGAGGAACATAGAACCAGGGGGAAAAGTACTGATTGTTTGAAATGTAGTTGGTGGGATAGTGTGGCAAATGTACACCAGCAGGTTGGCGAAAGACAGGGAGTGGTTGTTGTGGAATAGGAATGGTACTTTGTACAAGGCCTGTAGCTTGGGTGGGAGGAGGAGTTGATGCAGATGAAGGAAGGACCACCGAGTTTCCATTCTGGAGTTGCATAGCCAGACGCATTAGTACATAACCAGTGAAACAAAAATGTATCGAGTTTGGAAAGAACTAATTTATGAGATGAAGACAAATGAAAGTTAAATTGCAAACTCAACACCAGTATAAGGGAGATTTTGTCATATTTATTACACCTAAGACCTAACATTTGTTTACATTTGAATTATATTGGCTTTAAAGTAAAAAACATAAAATGGGTTGATGGAAAGTACAAGTGATGATTAAATCTATAAATATAAACAAGTGGTGAAAGAAATTTTTCGTTCAGCAATCAAAAAGGTACGATAAACAAAAGCAGAAACCCTTGATATACAGACCTCTTGAATAGGCTGACTTGTCTGAGCAGGTAGGACTGTAATATTATCACCGTACTTCGTTGCAGCACCAGGCACAACAAAAGGAGAGAATCGACCGCCAGTATCGGCAGTGGGTTGATAAGAATGGGTATAATAACTTGAGGGCATATCGAATGGTTGCTGAACCTGCAGAATAGAAAAACCAAATTTATAATGTGAGCTAGTAGTTGTCAGAATTTTGAGAAATGCCAATTATGTCCACGATTACAGCTGCGAAATAGAAAAAACTTTTTCTCTGCTCTTCGCAGAAAACCAAATCTGCAGTACATCATGATTACACTTTCTATCTTATTAGTTATATTCATATGCTGACACCAAGAATTTTGGACACAGAAAAACAGAGGATAACACTCCGAAAGTTAGATAAGAAAGGAAGGTACATGTTTAACTGGGAAAAATAGGGGATCATACTGTAATTGTTAAAAAATTGAGGAACTATCAACACATTCGAGCCAACAGGACAATAGAAAATACAGTCGACTTCACACCAATGATATCATTCCGTCAAAAGACAAATAAAAAACCGAGAGGTGAATCAAGGGAAAGAGCAGGAGGTTCAATGACATCTCACGCCACCAGATGGGTCAGTAGAAAATATCTAAAGAAGGGACATTCTGCAAGATTACAAACTCATGCAGAACAAACTAAACCCACCAACACAAACTGTTTAATTCATACCATAGGACTAACAAACTTGCACAAAAGACCTAAAAAATGAAGCATTGAAGATGCACAATCCTCAAAGTTGTAGATATTTACCACCAAGCGGCTGGTATCACGCGCCTGTGCCTCTGAACCTTCAAAGGTAGCCAATTGATTTCCAAGCATAGGAGGTACCAATCCGAAGTTGGAATAAGATGGTGTAGTTTGAACAACTGACTGTTGTGGGACCTCAGGAGCCAAAGCAGTCTCTTCTCTGGAATGATTCTCTTCTGCCTTCTCAGAAATGTTGGGCCTCTCTGTTTCCGTCGATGGTAAGTTTTCTGATATTTGTTTGGGTGACTGTTGATGCTCCAAATGCACTGCTCTTTCGATAGTTGAGGATCCATTAGGAATGCTGTGCATGAGTACAAAAGAAACAAAGTAAGGACAAAGAAACTCTTGACTTCAGAAATGGGTGGCGCTCGAAAAACGAGGAAGCTTTAAAATGTCATCAACATGAAAGAAGAGCTACTCTTACTCCAAGGCATCAGATAAGAGGAATTTCATTGCTTAGAATTTATGCCTACAAAATGTCTAGCAGACCAAACATTCCATACACAAGTCCCCTGATTGATATAATTTAAGCACTGCAGCAAAAGGATGTTTAGAGTTTACTGGTGTCAACAATACTTCATCAGACTCATTAGAGAATGTGCACCCTTCTTTCTTTATCAATTGTATATCATTAAAATCACTGATAATGGGGAATATCTCACAAGTAACGGGAAGAATCCGCCAAGCAATAAAAACCAAAATTACAAATACAGATAATTAGTACAAAATTAAGAGATCCATCACTCTCATATTCTAAATAGGTATAAATCTTGTTTTGTTATATTTCCTCTATCCCTTCTTATTGCCAATTCTAACATTTTATAAATATAAAGACTAAAAGGATAGTTTTGGTTCATTCCATACTTGATCATGTAACCATATAAGCTAAATCAACTGAAAAATGAGACCAACTAAGGGGACATTTGGATTAACGTAATTGTAGTTCCGTTGATAATCAAGTTTGGTAAGAGTAAAAATATTGGTCTTGCCATCAACTAGCACAATGCAGGGAAAATTTTGTCTATTTAAAGGCTAAATTTTGGGCCTTTCTCCAAAAGATGGAGTTGAAACATTCCAAAGGGAATTTGTTTTTGAGAATTTAAGACCATGACTCTCTACCAGATTTTCTCGGTGTCATCATGATAGACGGCAAGAAAGATATTTCTACTCTTAATAAACTTAGTCAAAGCCAAAATGCAACTTCATCAATCCAAATACCCCACTAGAGGATTGGATGGCCTAAGAAACTATATGATTGGATATTCTACTTTTCACATATCCAAATATTTTCAAATTTTAGCACCTAAGTGTTTAGGATATTTAGAAGATGATGAACAGGGTTGATAATCAATTTAGATGGCTTATCAAATAATTTAATAAAGAGAAAAACCAAATTAGTAACCCCAAGAAAACATTTGAGCCTACCCATATATAGTACGTTCCCAAGAGATTCATAAGGATCCTCATGCCATCCTATTGTAGGTCAAAACTACAAAAAGAAAGAAGCATACAGAAGCACAGTTTGTACATTATTCTGATATAGATAAGAAAGAAGAAACATAGTCAGACCTTGAAGAAGGCTCCTCCACACTTTGCTCAATCTCCTGAGACAAATCAGAGCCAGATGGCGTAGAGTTCCTAACACTCGCTAGACCATTCGCAAAGCCCGCGCCTTCTTCAAAACTAACATCAAAGCTCCCAAAACTGAGTCCATATCTTTCAGATTCTGGGACCTGCAGGTGGTTTGGAATGATAACATGTTGCCTGTCTGATAACTTTAAGTCACTGAGCTTTTTCTCCACATTCAAATTAGTTTCCTCCATAGCCATTGAATTTGATGCAGGCAGTGATAGAGTAACAGTTTCAGCAGGAATAGATCTAACATCAGAAGTACCGGAAATGCCGGGCACTTGAGCAGGAATTACATTTGTTGATTTCAGCTTCCACTCTTTGTTTGTACCAGCACCTGGAAAACCATTTTAGAGAATTTGTTCAATTGTTGAGGTCACCCCATTATTTGAAAAGAAAGAACATTTGTCTAGAAGATTTAATATGAAAGAAATGGAAAATAACGAATGATAGAAAGGACCGATGGAAAAGAAATCATGATATTGAATTTGTCCTTCATACAAATTAGTTCACCTGGCAAAATTAGTAGTCATATACATGCATGCAGCTGTGGGTATTTGTGTACAAACTTTCTAAGAAAAGGCAATACAATCCAAACACTGATTTTATCTCAGATTGAAGCTTCTCTGTATCTAAGAGAACTTGTCAAACCAACAGATAATACCCAATCACACAAGTTCTTAATCAAGAGCTACAGACATTATTTTCTATGTAAAGAGATTGAAACAGACACCGGACATGATTATCTACAAAAACATGGGGACTACATTGTGACCATCAGGCTTAACAAATGATCAGGCTAAACTCAATCCATCCTAGCTTATGAATCAAAGGTATCAACGATAACAATTATTCTTCCCATCCAGCCAACAACAATATACAGAGATGACACTAGGCTATCCTTTGGTGTGAGACAGTCATATAAATAAAAGATTTTTTTTAATCTTAGAATCAACACCCATTTCATTTCCTTCTTCTAGTATCTGGATAAGTTCCTCATTATCAACAAGCAATCTGACAATAGTAGGGAGGCATGCATATCACTTGTAAATGTCTTAATCATGTAAATCGCAAACGTGGCTCAACTATAAATTGTTCAAGAAAACCACTTAATCAAGGTATAAAGCACAATATATCAAATATCAAATTAAGTTTCTAATAAAAAAGTCTAAAAAAGAAATGCAAAGCATGATCGATAATTGAAGGCACATTCTTCAGGTCATAATTAAATAAAATAACCAAAGCTGATCCTAGTAAATACAATGAAAGAAATCGTCAAAAATGAATGATAAAAGAAATAAGGAAAGGAGGATAATCAAAGAGATCAATACAAGATGTTGAGAAGAGTTACATAAACGTCAAAGAGATCGATGAAGATATACAGAAGCTCTATGGTTATCAATAAATGCAAGAATTTTATCAAAGACGACTATGATTCTTAAGTTCATTTTCTTCCTTCGTGTTATTTATTTAAGTTATTAATAGAGAAAGGTTGTTGTAGCCAAGAGCATTGACGAATAAATTGCTTAGGGGGTAAATTGCACTGCTAGTCCCCAAACTTTCAGCCAAATTTCAATTTGGTCCTCAAACTTACAACTACGACGTTAGCGGACCCTAATATCTTAAAAAAGTTTCATTCCAGTCCTTTGTTGATATTTTCTATTAGACAGCAACCTAGTGCATCTACGCATCAATGTACCATAGATTTATCAACTCTCTTCCCATCTTATATTTCAATGCTATTACACATTGAGTTACACTCTTTTCTCCACATAAAAGTTAGACCATCAAATTGAAAATACAAGGGTAAAAAAGGGACATATTCATGGTATACAGATATATAGATGAACTAGGTGCAAACAATAACTATTACTCTAAAGTAGGGACTAAAATGAAACATTATTTAAAGTTCGGGGACTAAAATGAAACCTTATTGGAAGTTCAGGGACTTGAATGTCAAAATTCAAAGTTTGAGGACCAAAAATGAAACTTAACATTAAGTTCAGGGACCAATAGTGCAATTAAACCACCAATGTTAAACAATGATAAAGACCAAATAGCAAAGCTAGTGCATCTCAAAAATCAGTTTTGTTTCCTGCCAGGTAGATTGACTATCAGTGCAATTTCAACATGATAGACATTCTGAGATAAAACGTACAGCTTGCACAAAGCATTTATTATCTAAAAAAACACCAGTTTACTGGGAAAATATAGTAATAAAAAGTAAGATATCTACTATGAAATAGCTTTTATTTCTGTTTCTACTTTGCTAGTGTTACATCCTACTAGAAAATTTAAATTCTTGACCCTTTAAGTACAGCCTGATAACCCAATATAATTTTCTTTCAAATGTCAACTTGTTAATGCAGTTTTTAGCAACAATTCAGGTCTAAAGTAGAATTTGAGACCTCTTCTTTAGTTTCATTACCCTAGTTACGCGCCTTCCCATATGGAGTTCTGCAGCGGAAAGTCTAGCAACTTCCTCTATGAAATTGCATCGCAGTTTCCGACTACAGTAAGAGGGCATGCTTCAATGGAGCTTTCATATTGCCCAAAAGCTTATTTGCCAAAAGCCTGACTGTTGCTTTTTTGAATCAAAGAATCAATTATACAAATCCAGACCAAGCAGGCATTTAATCATTTCCCTTGGATGTCAAACCCCCCTAAGCCGTTCTAACACTGGATCAGTTCCATTGTACGTGCCTCTATATGCTGATCTAGTAACACTCATGTATTACACTATATGACCTGAAATCTGAACCAGAAGGAGCTGCTGATCTCAATGTTCTAAAAGCACCCATCAGGTGTTCAGCCATCATAAAGTGTGATTCGGTATCCAAGCACATATGAAGTTCAGCAGTAAAAATATTCAAGACTACACATAATTAATGAAATGTGCAGTTATGGCCGTTAAATTAGGAATAAAAGCTGATAAACAACAAAATACTGATAAGGCACATGAAGATCCAACTTCAACCACTCACTAGAAGCCCCTTTTTCTTCCTCGAACATCATTAACAGTGTTTAAAAAGGCGCTCCTAAGGAGCGTGCATCAGGATAGCTGAGACGCAGCACCCTCTCTAAGGCGCGCACCGAGGCTGTGAGGCGCGCGCTTAGGCTCTGAGATGTGCACCTCAGGTGAGGCGAGAGGCGCGCGCCTCACACACGCCTCGTGATATTTAAGTTTAATGGGTCTAGAGTATGGGTTTTCAGGTTTTGAATTTTTTTAGTAAATTCTAAAATATTATGGGATTGAAAAAAAAAATCTAATTTGAACCCTTTCTTCCCCTTTTCTCTTGGTGGTTCTCTCCTCCCCCCAATGACAACAAGGCAGTAAGCAATTTTAAGTTGAAAATTCAAACATAATTTTTTTCTTTTTAGTTTGAGAACATTTATACATATAATTTCTTTACTTTTTTATAGCTATTTTGAAATTTTCTTATGTAAAATATTAATTTAAACTAGACTTGCTAGGTGTTTTATTTTTATTATAAATGCGCCTCACCTTCCTGAGGCGCGGGGCTCGTGGAGTGCCTTGCACCTAGACTTCGGAAAGCCTTTGCGCCTTTTTGCGCCTCACGCCAATTCAAACACTGATCACTAAGGCACCGCACTGTAGCCTGAACACCCTCCTATTTGAACTCGTATTTGGTCCATATGTGACAGCATGAAGGGATGAAAGCCAGAGATCAGGCCCACCACCTTCTAAGGGGACCATACAGTATTCTGACTTCATTTAACAACTGTCAGTGCATAAGTGAAAACATAATAAAAGTATCATCTCTCTAAACGTGTAAAAAAGCTACTTCCCATTCAGTAGGTTCAATTCATTACTTTAATGATTATTTCATAGTTACAATCAACTTCCATTGCCCCTTCCTCCTATTCAGTTATACCGTGTAGCAACAAGGCAAAATCCATTGAAGATATAAATGTGATCAAGTGGTTCAAAATTAACTACTCTAAAAAAAATGCTGAAAAACAGCATCGAGAAAGCATGAACATATAAATGTGAACAACTTTGCCGGATGCATGACCTTGATTAAATTTGTATTTTTCTCTTGACTCTTCCTCCAAAACACTGAGAAACAACTAATTCAAGATCTCAGATCCCAAGTAAGCTGACAGATCTACTTCATGCTTTGAGGAACAGAAATTTCGTTGAATTCAAAAGATGAAAGGACAAAAAATTTAGTTCCACCCTTAGTATATTATGCTAGACATTTAAAAGTCCTTAAAATGCATTACCGATGCCCAGCACAGTACTGACATAATCAGACAGAACATGAAACTATGTTATATAGGCAAAAACAACAACAACAACAACAACAAAAAGTACAGATGGTTAGCTGGCAAACGGAACAAAGGCACAAATGTTAAGGACTGCATGGAAAAACACCTTTCTGTGAACCACTTAATTTCTGAGATTGACTTGAAGACGGTCTACTGCTAGGACGACCATGAGAAGATGCAGTAGCAGCTTGAGGCATACCTGAAAATTAGCAGATTTCATATTTACATAATTTTCAGTTAAATTGTTTTGCGTTGAATACAGCTTGTACCACAACAAAATTTAAGTTTTCATGTATTCCTCCGAAAGTGCAGTTTGTTACAATAGTATACTATTTTTAAGTTGGGGACTCATCCAACTCATGGGAAATGTTAGTCTTGTATAAGAAAAAGTTTTTTAAAGGGCAACATTTTTCATGTTACAACAGAATATATGTAAATAATGACATTTTTAAAAGAGCATACTGTGTAGGATATTCAAATTTTGCTAGGATATATAAATGCAATGGTAATCTACCAGGGATATCTGTATATGCATGTCTCTTTTACTAATTACCTTTACCACTAACAGATGACAATTCGGATTCAGATTTATCATGAGAAGCAACCTTGTTGAAGGATATCTCACCAACTGTTCTCTGACTTCCTACGACACGTTTGATAGTGCCGGCTTTATTAGGGCTGCATACATTAACAGACGGCACCAGAACTGGGTCAGAAGCTGAAGCACACACTCCTGATACAGATGAGCCTGAGTTTCTCGCTGATACAACTAGGTCTGATGGGGTGGGGCCTGTTGTATTACCATTAGAGGCACCACGTTCTTTGATTGAAACAGTAACATTGCTGGGACCATTCACCAGGGTAGCTGAAGAGCTGAAAAGAAGATAAGAAGAAATTCAGTCGTCTGTAAGTATAATACACAAGGACAATAGCTAAGAAAACTGCAAAACAAGATTTCGACTGCAAACAGCCTATTTCATGTAGGTATATGCAAATGAGATAATGATGAGAAATCTCAAGAGAAAGAAATTTGAAGACTATAAGATACAAGAGCAGAGCCTTTTCAGCTCTCATAGTCAAGAAACATAAATGCACAACATTCTTTTCAAGGTTTAATGACTTTCGAAGTTGGTCATATTTTTTCAAAAATATCACTTAAGTTCCTATCCATATTTATATACTTGATTCACTGTTTGATCATTAAAGTTTGATCATGACAAATGCACAAGCAATTCCTGCAATTAACTGTATAATAACAGCTAATCTACTTGATAGCAAAATGGATCTTGGTCAATGTAATGCACAATAAGATATTCAACATGTTTCATCAACTTAGAAAATCCAATCAACTGTATTTTCCAAATAAGAAACAGTAAAAACAAATATTAAGGAATTGTAAATACTCATAGAAAGTACGATGTCAATCATATTCCTATGCTATATACTGAAAAGATATACCTTGATTTGTTCTCAGAGTCAGGACTGATGGATGGATGAGATAAATGGCCTTTATTTCTGCTCTGGTCTATTCCATTCTCATTTTGGGAAATTGTACTCTTTTCAGCAACCACACCTGCCCGAGCTGTCAACATAGTAATGTATTTACATTCATAGTGTATACATTCAATGTGGCGAAAATAATCTATATGCAACATAATGATGATACAAAATGCCAACAGAAAGCTGCTTTTACTTGGCACAAGACACATTATGAACAGAAATTTTTCAAAATAACATCGTGCAAAGGGATCAAAGTATGTTTATTTGTATTTACATTTAGTGCAAAAAAGCAGGACAAATTCTCATTGATTATTACTTAAGATTTCTATCTATTTATTAGCTTCATCAGGTTAGAGGGTTAAGAACTACCAATTGACATGCCAATCAAAAACCTTCTTTTAGTTATTTTGTAAATTAAAAACAGAAGAACATACCATAAAGAGTAAATGGCAGTTAAAGAGATATGGCTAACAAACAAAATATAGAAACATCAAGCTTTTAGTGGAGTATGTGCATACCATTTGCCATATAACGTGGAGAAAAATTTCCCCGACCCCTTCCTCGACCCTGCCCTGCTGTCCTCCACCTAGTATCAGTTGTATCTTTATTGCTCTGTTGGTCGCAAAAGAAATACTTGGAATAAATTACCATGAGGAAAGTGCAATGATTATACTCAAATAGCTTTAAATTTTAACACGTGGCCACCAAGAACAGGTGACCATTGGAAAATTCTTGCTCAGGAAGCTAGAGCATTAACTCATTTAGGAAAATGATGTTCCAACTTTAAACAAAATTACTAAAAAATCCTTTAGTTAAAATATAAGATCTTTAAAGAAAACTAACCTCTTAGTAGACCAAAGACATAACACTACAGCAACAGCATAAAAACATTTTGAAATAGTCATGAGCAAAAATATCATAAAACAAACAAAAGTCAATTCAGCCTCAATTCCACAGTTATCCTATCTTTACCCATATCCTCTCCTTAATCAATTAGGACTAAGTTTTGCATAATTACTCACTGCATAATCACTTCGATACATGTCCATCATTTTCAGTTTCCCGCTCCCTATTTTCGTATCACTTACCTAGACTGTCTCGCTATGGAAGAAGCATTAAAGTCTCTACATCGGTGCTGCCATACCATCACAAGCAGTCCTTCATAGTATAGTAAATTGAGAACATTCGCTCAGAGTAAACAACTTCACTTATAATCAATTTGAACTTACCGCACATCCACCCATAGCATTCTCATCTCCACAATGCTCATGTCGTGAAGATCCTGCTTCATTATGGTCGAGCAATCGACACTATAAAGCAACAATATAGCCCATCATACAAAATATATCCATAAGCTCTCATGAAATCATGTAGGATTTCAATGAAGCCATATGATTTCAGTTGAGCCCCTCTGCTTCATCCAACATCTTCAATTTCCGTCATTCTGGATAGTTGATCCACAGTACTACAATTGCTAATTTCATGTCTTAACCACCAATATTTATCAACCCTTCATCCAATCTCATAATCTAAATGAATTTATAAACATATATTCAGCCTTGCTCTTAGTGAAAAGCTTTTCCCAGAAATATGAAGTCAGCCAGAGCGTAACACAAAGATGAGGCTACAACAGAATGGACCAATTCTAACCAAACAAATTCTAACAACAGCTATCAACAAGACATCGGACCATAAATCAGCATTGATCTCTCATTAAAGCGAAATCAAGTAGAAGGGAGACTCGAAATGGAAGTAATAAGGCCAGCTAAGATTTATGTTAATCTGTATTCTAAAGCTTATTCAACTCGAGAGCAACACATATATAAGGTCTTACTCTTCTTTAGTTTATCGTAAAACCTATGGATCTTGTCTCCCTTGTTCTAACTATATACTCACTCCATATTCTTGTCTATGCAATCAACAGAACAATAGCAAGTTATCAAATAAACACAACAATATATAATGGCAAAATAATAACACAAACTTCCACAACACACATAAACGTATAGATAGATGCTTTTAGAGTTAGTAAACATCCGATCTTGCAATAAAAAACAAAAATGTACATATGTATAAAATTATAAATCCACACTGTTGAAACACTGGGCTAAAGGTCGAAAGGGCAAAATTTTCAACACTTCATAACCAATGAATAAAGAACTGGATCTATTCTAGTTGGCTAGAAAGGCAACAAGCCAACCAAAATGCATGTAAATAGTAATCAAAAATATTGATGAGGTCATGCACTACTGCATATTGTTGTGATCCTATCATTTCAAGGAAGCATCACATAATATAGCCCAATAAATTAAAATCAATGGTATTACACATCTTCACTTGGAAAAGTACAGATCTGGAATATTGACGCAAGCCTAAACCGCGTTGAGAGGGAAGAAGAACAAGGATGGAAAGAGAGAGATACACGAAGAACAATATTTTTTCGACAAAAAGGAAAATGTTATTAATTAACTCTAAAAACAAATTACAATAACAGAACGCCGGGCATATACATAAGGTCGATACCCAATCCTAGTATGATTGAAGATAACAAATCTAATATATCTCTAAACCTAAACCGATCAGAAATAACCAAATAATTGGGCTAAAAATAGGAAAAATACAAAACTTCCCAAATATAACCTAAAAATGCAAAAGCGGAGGCCTAAACAGTTGAATTTGGATCCCAAACTAGGCCGGAACGGCTTTGCATTCAACTCGTAGATCTCGAAAAATATTTTCCAAATTGGGGTCACACGCTGAAAACGGACACTCAAGCTAAAAGTTATGGCCGTTTTAAGATTTTCTACTCTAATTGTAAAAAATGCCAAACTCAACGGGATTTTCGGCCTAGCTTGGTTGAGCCACGCTTTTCCATGAACTCTAATGCTAAATAGGCTGCATCAAATATATTCAAACCAGCATCATACTATAGAAAGGATTGTCAATGTATGGCTAACTGAAATTCAATTCAGTAATTTTACATTGGACCTTTGAGCTCTCAAATTTTATTATTTTTTGAGTGACCAAACTCTTCCAATAGTTAGCAGCAATCAAAAACGAAACAAGGCTTATTTTTATCAAATACCAGATGTTGTGCCTTTGAATGGAAGAACTAAGCTTTGAGTATCTAATCCACACGGACGAGATCAGCAACTCTAGTTCACTCCAACTAAATTTTGGTTCATTTAGCTTTAGCAAATTAGAAAGTTTGATGCAGTTTTAATGGCAGATGGGCACGCTAGTCATGTAATGATGGGGCATGTGGTCAATCTTCCAGAAATCAAATATAGAACATGCGGTTGGGCCCCGTATAGCAGTACATTGAAGCATTAGATAATAAGATTGCAACAGAAGCAACCTCTTAGCTCTCTGACTAGATTTTCTCTGTACAAAATTGATGTTGCACAACAGAGTGCATCCAACATCCATTCCTCTCCTATCTTTTTTCTCCCCCTCTTTCCTTTCCTTTTACTTTCCCTGTTTTCTCAAACCAAACATTGCTGCAGCACTTCTCTTCCATCAACCAGCCATAAAGCTCCACAAACCAATATGCAAAAGCCAGAATACCATCCCAATCACCTCTTAGCAATCCATATTAGTCCAACCGAAAACACCCCAAACTCAGACAAAAACTCAATCTGATTCGCAGCGACGCAGCTACAAAATAAGAGTAAAATTGTTGTAATATGCACTAAGAAGCTCACCTATTCCAATTTGGTATCACATACTAAACTTTGCAGCATTTATCTGCTACCCAGATCTAGGCCCAGTTGTCATTTGTTACAATCCCTTTAGATAGAACAAAAACCTCGCAGGCATAACTATCTGATGAAATCAGAGTTTCAACATTTTATTTGCTGAGAATTCGAATACTAGATGCAGCAAAGTCAGCTTTGTTTCCTTCTTTGAATTTGTTGTGATCTGGAACCAAAAACGCGATTCATTAACTGTCCCACTCTACTCCCTCTTTTAGCCTCCAAAATACCACCTTAAAACCTTGATCAAAGAACTGCAGAAAGCCCAAAAAGTATCGCTACTCTTCTAAGCTTGAACAAGCTAAAAGAACAGTTTCAGTAACTGGCATATGGGTAGCTGCTACTAGACTCCATTAGTGACTTGCAGACTACTATCAATTTTCATTTGGTGTTCATTAGTCATGGCGTTTTGGTTTAAAGGAAATTATCAGTTTGCCTTTTTTCCCCTTAAATACCCCTAATCAAAACTAAATCCCAATTTAAGACATTAAGGTCCAAGCAAGCATCATAAGCCACAATTGGCAATTTTTTTTACACATAATACTGTGTAAATCACATGCTTGCCTCCAAGGGAAAAAATAGGCAGTCAAAAAATCAAGTTTATTTCAACTAGAAAGATTAGGTTCTCTCCTGTTACTCGCTTGTAATAATAGACCCCAACATGGCTCAAAACAGAAATTGTGATCTGTGCTGGAAGGATTAAGCAAACCATCCATATACAATGAAGAAAACGCAGATTCAATCAAAAGAATGCTACGAAATCTTGTACTCAAGAAAAAGATTTAACAAAATGTTAACGCTATAACTAGCAGATTAAAATGAATAGAACAAAAGGATATTAAAATTAACAAACAAATTCAAGAAATTTCCTATGTGTAATATGAAGGATTCCCTATTTATCACTTCCTCTTAATTGAATTTCTTGGCTTGGACCATCATTGTGCCAATGATTACACATTTCACTCTCTATAATATAAGGGTGTATTTGGTTTGCATTATCTTTTTAAGATTCCTGGTAATCCAACAGGAATGAAGGAATATGATGGTGTTTAGCTAAATCCACCTAGAAATTTGATCAGTAATATTGGATTCATTTGGAAATGAGATTCACCCCAAAATAATAATCTCATTCCTTTGGGAGTGGGTGGGTATTCTTATATTAATGGATTGGGATAATCATAAAATTTCTAATATTAATGGATTGAAATAATCATAAAATTCCTTTGGGAGAGAGTGGGTATCCTCATATTAATGGATTCGACTGGCTCTTTTTCTCCCTCCCCTGCTCCATCACCCACTGTACCTCTATACTCTCTAATCTCATCTCTCTCTCCAACCTCATCTCTTTCTAAACCTAAATTTTCTCTCTCTCTAACTTCATATGTACGTCTCTTCTACTAATTTCGACTTATCTCTCCCTATTTCTCTAATTATACTCTCTTTCTAACCTATGCTCTCTCCTCTCTCTCTAATCTCAACTCTCTCTCTCTCCCTCTAACCTCATATCTCTCTCTCTCTCTCTCTAAGTTAAGCTCACTCTTCTTTATCTCTCATCTCTAACCTAGAAACTCTCTCTCTCTCACTCGCGCTCGCTCTCATGATTGTTGAAAAGAAATATATGTTCACATACTGCTAACATTACCTGAAATTAATTAACGAAACAAGCACATCAATTTTATACTTCCGGTAATCTCAAACAATGTGACTATGCAAACCAAACACCAGAATGCCCTATTCTTAGTAACAGGATGAGTAGGAAGTAAATCCTTGGTAATCCCTTCATTACTTGTAATCTTTCATAGCGCAAACTAAACGCGCCCTAAAAGAAAATAGAACTAGACATTTGAGTTTCCCAAAGTAGCGACAATTTGTTTGACCTCTTGCAAGTTAGCTCAAATTAGAATCCATCTTTGCTATCTCCCAAGCATAAAACAAAAGTTGGCAAAGGAAATGTAAATATGGCAAAACTGCACAATTGGCAATCTGAAATGATCCTTTCATCTCTAAAACATATCTACGTGCCTTCTAAGACCCCTCGGCCGGATCGTCATACTCCAATTATTTTTATAACAGAGTTTGAAAATTATTCAAGTAGATACACTAACAAGCAACATAAATCATCTTTCTCTTGTATCTAGTTTTAACCACTACATCATATAGTCCAAAATATTCTTCAAATGAAATGCCAATATGCCAATAAGCTACGTCTTCAATGTTGTAAGACTAAAAGGGATCAATAGACAAGCTACAGAAGTTTGTGAAGTTTAAGAGTACCTTGGCTCTCTTTGGTCTTTACTACTACATCCAAATAGTACTTTGATATATCACGGTATGCTTATTCTTTGTTTCAATAAAATATCCACTCACGTCCCAAAATAAACCATAAAATATGGGCTAAACAAGGAAAAAGAAGGTACTGATATTCAATGGCATCAACCATGCAAGATTAATCTCTTGGCTCAAGCAAGTTCTTTCTTTCAAATTACAAGCAAACATTGATCTAATAGCAAATATAGATAATAGAAAAATGGCTATCAAAAAAGCAAAGAAAGTTTGTTGACAGGGTTCAAATCATGAAAAAAGAACAGTGAGAAAAAAATAATAAACGGGTAGAATCTTACCTCCTTTTTCTTGTCGCGCTTCCTTTTAACCTCATGGAATTGACCTGAAACAATAATCCACTTGTTAGGAACCTAATCGCACCAAAATTCCCTATTCTCAAAACGCAGTAGATATAATCCAATCAATCACTCATTAGCAATCAAAAATCAGTTCTTGCTTCTCCGATCACGCATTCTACCATCTATATTATTATCTACATGTAAAAGAATTAAAAAAAAAAAAAAAAAAAAAAAAAAAAAAAAAAAACGCTAGAATAACATGAATCCCTAAAAAGATTTAAGCTGGATTCGCGGGGCGAACACCCACTTCCTGCGGATCTGACACAAGCCCACCGCGTCGCAATCAAATCCAAAGAGGGGAAGGGTGGGAACGAGAGAGACCTAGGAGGAGGAGCCTGTGAACGGCCTCGTCGCGATCCATGGCGCACTCCTTGAGCATGGCGTAGATCTCGTAGTCGTCATGCTTTTCAACGATCTCCTTGATGCTCTGGATCGTCTTCTTCACCGACGCCGGGATCGAAACCCTAGCTCCACCGCCGCTCATCTTCTAATCGGGAGTGAGGAGAGAGGAACAGAGGGGGGAGGAGGGGAGGAGGGGAGGAGGAGAGGAGGGGAAAAGAAGAGAGAGAGAACGGGAAGAGAGATTTGGAGAGAACAATTGCAACAAACTCAAGGATTGAATTATAAATTCATAATAATTCAATCCTGTGTACTTAATTACATAATTTTAAGTTACTAATAAATTCATAGGCACGAGTTTTTAATTTAAACTCAGATAAAAACTCAAACTTTCAACATCTTAGCACTTTTAGGCTGCGTTTGGTAACGGGAATAGAAAAATTTGGTTATACCGGGAATAGGTATAGATTCTGGTATTAGCATGAATTGGTGTAAATTTGCGTTTGGTTGGTTTTATAAGTTATACCGGGATTAAAGAAAATTGTGTTTGGTAAATTATATAGGAATAAGGAGAATAAGATGAATAGGAAAAAATTGTGTTTGGTTGAGTATAGAGGAATAAGAAGAATTGATAAGTGATAAATTTGTATATTGACTATTTTGCCCTTTATGATATAATTTATAAATAAAATAATTTATTATATTAATCAACCTAATAATAAATTTAAAATATTATTTAAATTTGTAAAAAATATTTAAAAATATATAATAAATAAATAAAAGTACTTAAAAATTATAGAAAATTATATATTAAAATATTTAAAATGTTTGATTGTTTATCGCTAATAAGCCATTAATCAAAAAATAAGCAAATTCTAATTTTTTCCTTTAAAAATTTTGTATCATTCTTAAATATTTTTAAATATTTTTATACTTTTTTAATATTGCCCCATTTATAGGACCAACCTAATAATTAGCAGATTCAATCACATACAATTCAGTCCATTATGGTCATAAAGATCAGAAAATAATAACTCATTTACATACAATCCCATTGTAATCATATTTCAGTTCAATACACATCAGAAAAGTCCATTACATACAATCCCATTGTAATGATAATTCAGTTCAATACACATAAGAAAAAGTCCTTTACATACATTCCCATTGTAATCATAATTCAGTTCAATACACATATCAGAAGAGTCGTTTACATAATGCAGTTCATACATAACTTTACAATCACATATATTACACATTTCTTACATTGCAATCAAATATATAACTAACTGCGATTATTCCATAACTCGTCTTTTATAAATGTGCGCAACGCCTCGCCTCTGTTTGACTCAGTAGTACCAACACTATGAACTGTTTCCTCGACATCTAATTCTACATTTGGTTCTTCCTCTATCACATCGTTAAATATGGCATCCGCACCGGAGTGTCGTCGAATAAAATTATGTATAACACAACATGCCATCGCAATCTGGCATTGGACTTTATATGGAAAGGGTGTTGCAACAGTCAAGATCTTGAACCGTTTTTTTAAAATACCGAATGTTTTCTCCACCACATTTCTCAACTGTGCATGTCGATGATTATATAGGTCTGAGGTTGGGCACGCTGCCCAGAAGGACCCTCCTCAGATGCTACGAAATTAGAAAGTGGGTCGAAAGCCACACTTTTTCTTGCTTGATGCTTAGCGTGTTTCTTGAAGAGACGCATCTGGAATAAGAGTTATATAATTTATTTGAAGGCACATTGATACTAATAAATAAAGTAGAAATAGAGGGAAATTGTAATTAAGTATTGGACTCACTTGATTGCCACATAGTATGGGGTAGCATTGGCTTTATAAGCCAGTGGCCGTCCATCTGATACTTATGGCAATCGTCATCATCGTCCTTTAATGTGTGCTGGTTGTCACCATGTTGCAATTAAGTGTTGTTCGTGTGTATAATGCCTATCACCCGTTTTTAAATAATTTTTATAAAATATTTTTTGACTCAATTGATTGCCAATTGGTATGGGGGTGCAGTAATTACATGCCAATCCATCAAATACCTATGGCAATCATCATCATCGTCCATATCTGAAGCTACAGGGGATAGACTGCATACTCACACTTGTCAAAAAAATGGCAACAGGGAATAGGCCTCATACACACAAACATCACATATGCTGGCAACTAGGTGACAACCAACGCCCAACCATAGTTCATGCCAATGAAATGCAACAACATTGGAACACAGTGCTAACAGGCAAATCTACCAAATTGGCAATAACATGAGAACCAGCACATATTATGGCAATGACATGCACACATTATGCCATCAACATTATAAGAAGCACTGAATAAGGCACTGAGTAAGGCATTGATAGGGGGGCACTGAATAAGGCACTGATAAAACAATATTGAATCGAAGCACTGAATAAGGCACTGATAGGGGGGCATACCTTTGTGAAAAAGAATCACAACCTGTTAAGAAGCAAGAGGGGCCGCAGAGGGGGGTGGCGACGCGGAGAGGGGCGCAGAGGGGCGCGGAGAGGGGCGCAGAGGGGTGCAGCGGGGCGCGGAGAGGGGCGCAGAGGGGCGTAGAGGGGCGCGGAGAGGGGCCGCGCAGTGGGGTCGCAGAGGGGCGCGGAGAGGGGCGCGGAGGGGCGCGGAGAGGGGCGCAGAGGGGCGCGGAGAGGGGCGCGGAGAGGGGCACAGAGGGGCGCGGAGGGGCGCGGAGAGGGGCGCGGAGAGGGGCGCAGACGGGTCGCCGCGGGGCGCGGAGAGGGGTGCAGAGGAGTCGCCGCGGGGCGCGGAGAGGGGCCGCAGAGGGGCGCAGAGGGGCGCAGAGGGGTCGCAGCGGGGTCGCAGAGGGGTCGCAGCGGGGCGCGGAGAGGGGCGCAGAGGGGCGCGGAGAGGGGCGCAGAGGGGCCGCAGAGGGGCGCGGAGAGGGGCGCAGAGGGGCGTGGCGCGGAGAAGGAGATCGGAGAAGAAGGAGATCGGAGAAGGAGATCGGAGAAGAAGGAGATCGGAGAAGGAGATCGGAGAAGAGTAAAGCAAGGTTGGGGAGAAGAGTAAAGCAAGCTTGGGGAGAAGAGTAATTAAGCAAGGATGCCTCGAACCCCGCGCCAAAATTGGGTTCTCCTAATTCCACCAATTTCCTGGAATTCAAATTCCAGGATCCATACCTACTATTCCAGCACGCCTAGAATCCGGATTCTGCCAAATTCTATCCCCGTTTGGGTATGGTAAGGGGGATAAGGGGGGTATTCCCCCCTTATCCCCCTTACCAAACGCAGCCTTAGAGACTTCCTCGTTAGGCCACTTCGGAGCGGGTGACCCATTAAAATATTGGATACATCGAATTAAATATAGTATAATTTATAATAGAATTTTTTATATAGGGGCAATTTTTTATATACCCCTAAAAATTTTTCTGTTTTTAGATTTACCCCTCTTAGAAGGCTAATCTTAAACCTACCCTTCTTACGTTCCAACTTCTTTCTAAAATACCCCTAAAGTTAAATTCTTGGAACTGCCGTTATCTGTGTGAAATTACTATTTTGCCCTTTCAAATATTCCCTTCTATCATAACCAACTTTTTTTTTTTTTTATGTACCCTTAAAATTTTCAATAGTTTTGATAGATAGGGACAAAATAGGTATATCTGATAGTTTTCAACTCCGATTATTATTTAACTCTAGTTTAACCCTAGTTAACTTAACAAATGAAAACGGTAGGGGTATTTTTAATAACGGTGGAACGTATGAAGGGTATATTGGAAAGAAAAAAATAAGAGGGGTAAATCAGATATTTCTTCAGATTTCAGGGGTACACAGGCAATTATCTCTTTTATATAAATAATTTTATCAATTTTTTTAATTATAAAAATATTTTTAAAAATATATATATATATAAATAATTTTAAGCGATGAATAGTTCACCACTTTTAAATATGGTGAACCATTCTTATTTAAAAATTTTATAATTTAAAAATTTCTAATAACGCTTTTAAATGCGTGATTCATCGTTTTTCAAAACAGTAAATGATTCACCGCTTTTAATCACTTTACCGTCAGGTCGACCCGACCCGAGCTTAAACTCTCCTCGCAGTAGTCTCTTTTCCATTGCGCATTTTGAGCTTAAACTCGAGCTCACTCTCTCTCTACTCCTTACAAGCTAACATCACACACTCTCTCTAATCCCTCAAATATATTCTCTCATTCACTATTATTTATTAGTTTAATTTTATTATGTTTACTGTTAAAAATTTATTTAATCTTATTATTTGAATTATTTTAAAAATTTATTATATAATTAGATGCATTATATAATATCTAAATTATTAAAAAAAAGATTTAGTAGTTTAATATTCAAAAAAAAATAGTTGAACTATTATACAAGATTATTTAAATTATAAATAATCTTATATTAGGATTTGGTATTACTTTTAGTGTTTAGATTGTAATTTCAATGTTATGCTTTAAATTTGAAAAAAATGTAGAGTATACCGAATTCACCAAAGAAAAATATATAGAGAATGTCTAATTCCATAAAGAAAGAATTTGCAAAATTAAATCGAGATTATCATACGATATTAATTTTGTTTGTATTTACTTTGTGAATATATTTTTTTTTGAAATTAGGATGGCTCATAATTATATGGCTATTAGTGTTCACTATAATGGACAATTTGTTATACAAAATTATAATCCAAAGTATATTGGAGGTCGTAAAAAATTAAGTGACATCCCAATGGATATTACATTTAGGGATTTCGATAGAAAATTATATAAAATTACCGATATAAGAAGAGATGAGTATCGTCTAATTATTAAAGTTCGAGACCCAATGAGGGAAAATTAATATGATGTGATTAAAATTACGGATGATGACTCATTGTGTGGTATGATGGTATTATCTTGGAACTGTTCATGTTTGATAATTTATATAGAGAAGCAGATGGTTGCATACTTACATCTCACGGTTATTTTTCAAGAATGCTAAATAGTGAATTAGACATAGATGTATTATCTCCTATGGCTGAAAGAGAACCATTTCGTGATGACATCGGAGGTGGAGCAAATATATCTAAATTAGTATTACAAATTGTGGCTTTATATAATTATTTAGTTATAACAAATGCTTAGATTGATTCATTATTCAATTACGGAATTCCGAATGTAGTTGTCGGTCCTCCGCCTCTCCCACGTACTAGTAACCATGCCACGACATCCAGATAGCATGCTTCACTTGGTGGACAACAAAATAATACATACGAATATGGGTTAGCATATATTATAATTAATTTCATCATATATTTTTTTGTATATCATTAGATAGTGAGTGATTAATAATGAAAAATAAATGTAGAAATCTGTCTTCTCACAATGTGCAGGACTTTGAAACCTATAATTTGGGATATGAACATGACTTTGGATTCTATCATGCAAAAATCGAGTTTGAGGGGATACAAAATCAGACTCAGACGGAGGTGCAATAAGAAATAGTTGAAGAACACAATAATACCGATCATGAAGAAGATGATAATGTGGCGGAAATTCACTACTATGATGCGGATCATGACGGCGGACTGGGGGTCCTTACAGATATCATATACACTGATGTCGCTAACCCAACTGCCAATAATGAATATATAGATGATCCAGATGAAGGTGTCGAGTTCATAGATCATCCAGAGCAGTTTGTAAATGATGTCGAATGGATGGACCAGTATGAAATTGATCACACTGAATTCGATCGTGCGCAAATTGAAGAGTCCCTTCCTACTGTTGATGGATCATGGGATTGGGCGTGTGTTCCGTGATAAATCTAATTTATTGCATATTCTTGAGGAATGGCATATTTCTCACGTGCAAATGAAAGTGTTAAAGTCGACAACGAAAGCTTATACAGTGAGATGCATGGTCGACTCGTGTCTTTGGAGATTACATGCTTCGATACCAAAGGATGCAAATTATTTTAAAGTCAAAACATATGCCGAGCAACATACTTATTTACTTATGGTGCTTTACACTACCCATCAAAATTGTACTTCATCTCTTATATGTACACACATTCTTCCATTATTGAGAGTCAAACTTTTTTTTACGCCGGCGGAAATACAAGAAAATGTGCATACTGAATTACACGTGGACATACCATATTCGAATGCGTGGCAGGCTAGAAATAAAGCATTACAGATCATTTACGGTGGTAGGGAGGAATTGTACACCGATGTTGGTCGCTTTTTATCCGTGCTGCAGCGCGCGAACCTAGGAACTAAATGGCGTCTCGATAACAGGACCCTACCAGATGGGATTAGGCAGTTTGGACGCTTATTTTGGGCGTTTGGGCCGTTAATTAACGGGTTCTCTTTTTGCTTACCATTGTTGAGCATTGATGGAACTCATATGTATGGAAAGTATCAGGGGCATGCATTGATTGCAACGGGTGTAGATGCAAATAATGGATTGTACCCATTGGCTTTTGTTATTTGTGAGGGAGAGAATGCGGCTAGTTGGCGTTGGTTTTTACGTCATTTAAAGTTTTTTGTGACATGTGATCGATCTATTTGTTTGATTTCATACCGCTTCCCTTGGTTAAAAGAGATTGTAGCTGAGGAGTTTCCGAGAATCAACGGTCATACTCACAGTTGGTGACTCCGCCATTTGAAAGCTAATATGAAAAAAACGGGATTTAAAAATAAAAATTTGTTCAATAAATTTTATACGGGCATAGAATGTGCTGCAACCGCAAGAAAATATTATGAGCAAAATGACCAATTGAAAGAGTTGAATCCGGAAGCTTGGCAGTGGGTGTACGAGCTTCAAGGAGAAAGAAAATATTGGGCGAAGGCATTCGATGGAGATCGGCATTTTGGGGTAATGACGACCAATCGGTCAGAGAGTTTAAATGGAGTGCTTAAAGGTGCACGTGCTTTGCCTATTACGGCATTTGTGGCAGCTACATTTTATAAGGTGAATAGTTATTTTCTAAAGCGTCGTGAAAAGGGTGAGACATACTCTGTCACGCCCCGGGGTCGGACTGCGACCCGGGCTCGCCAACAGACCCGCCGTCTGTGCGGAAACTGCCGCACAGACGAAGCGTCCAACCTGCAGAAGAGGTCTAGCTACACAAGTATCAGAGCAAGAGAGAAGCTAAGCCGAAAGAGTAAGCTGCAAACAGGGGTCACTAAGTAAAAGGAAAGGTACAATATCCACAACCTCCCACAACCGGGTACAACATCACAACTAATACAAAAGTGGAAAACAAAAATACCCGGGGAAACTCTACCACGGACTCAACAGCCGAGAGGGTACTAATCAGCTAAGCCCTTGCCGCGGTCGGAAGACTCCGCACGAACCGACCCAGGAGCGGCCACCTCGGAAGCACCTGCCACACACAGCGGGTGTGAGATCAACTGAAAAGTCAGATCTCAGTGGGTACCGGTATCCAATCCTCGGTAGCCCACCAAGTCCCCTGGAAGTCAAACAGATAGATAGATAGATAGATAGATAGATAGATAGATAGATACAGAAAGGAAAGCTGTAAATAAATCTATCACTATATGCGGTAATGCAATGCAATATGAAATGACATCTAAAAATCATCCACGATGACCACCCGCTCATGCCATTTCCCCCGCAGCCACCTGGTAACTCGGCCAGGGGCGAACTCACATCTGGTATCTCGGCCAGGAAAAACCCACCTGGTAACTCGGCCAGGGCAAACTACCTCCTGGTAACTCAGCCAGGGAACAAAGATTCCCGGTAACTCGGCCGGGAGAAACACCCTCCTGGTAACTCAGCCAGGGGCGTCGAATACCACTGTGTATCCGAGAACGAATTCCTAAGAGCATAACTCGTGTCTTGGTCGGAACCATGTCCATCGACTCACACGGCTGCTGCGCACTTACCTGACATTCCCAGGACACATCACCCTTGCATTTGCAAGTCAAATGGACATTCCGTAGCACTCTCGGAGGAAACCAACCCACCTGCGAAGAGGTCGCAAAAACGTGCGCCAAATAGAAGTCCCGGTGCGATCCTACAGCTCGAAGTAGTACAACGTGCACCGCCGACCACGCTATCAGGCCAACACCAAGTCACACTGTAAAAATCGGAGAAAACCGGGGTCAGAAGGAAAAACCCAAGATAACGACCCGCCCACAAGCGGCGGAAAACCCAACCGGCGACGACGAACGTCGGGCGTTGCGCGGAATGCCCCTCGCGCAACCGCCACGTCGCGTCGCCGGGCCGCAACCCTGCGGCCCAGAGCAGCCCACGGCTGCGCAGTCCAACGCACACACTGCGTGGAGACGGCCATATGCGCGGCCGGTAGCGCCGCGCGGCCCCAAAACTGCCCGCGCAAGGCCCTGCAGCGCCGCGCGCCTGGCGCGCGGCCTGCAGGGCCGCGGGGCCCAAGGGGGCACCCGCGCGGTGCCCTGCAGTGCCGCGCGCCTGGCGCGCGGCCTGCAGGGCCGCGGGGCCCAAGAGGGCACCCGCGCGGTGCCCTGCAGTGCCGCGCGCCTGGCGCGCGGTCTGCAGGGCCGCGGGGCCCAAGGGGGCACCCGCGCGGTGCCCTGCAGTACCGCGCGCCTGGCGCGCGGTCTGCAGGGCCGCGGGGCCCCAGGCCAGCCCGCGCGGTACCCTGCAGTGCCGCGCGCCTGGCGCGCGGTCTGCAGGGCCGCGGGGCCCAAGAGGGCCGCCGCGCGGCCCTCTGCAGCGCCGCGCGCCTAGCGCGCGGCCTGCAGGGCCGCGGGGCCCAAGGGGGCACCCGCGCGGTGCCCTGCAGTGCCGCGCGCCTGGCGCGCGGTCTGCAGGGCCGCGGGGCCCAAGAGGGCCGCCGCGCGGCCCTCTGCAGCGCCGCGCGCCTAGCGCGCGGCCTGCAGGGCCGCGGGGCCCAAGGGGGCACCCGCGCGGTGCCCTGCAGTGCCGCGCGCCTGGCGCGCGGTCTGCAGGGCCGCGGGGCCCAAGAGGGCCGCCGCGCGGCCCTCTGCAGCGCCGCGCGCCTAGCGCGCGGCCTGCAGGGCCGCGGGGCCCAAGGGGGCACCCGCGCGGCGCCCTGCAGTGCCGCGCGCCTGGCGCGCGGTCTGCAGGGCCGCGGGGCCCAAGAGGGCACCCGCGCGGTGCCCTGCAGTGCCGCGCGCCTGGCGCGCGGTCTGCAGGGCCGCGGGGCCCAAGGGGGCACCCGCGCGGTGCCCTGCAGTGCCGCGCGCCTGGCGCGCGGTCTGCAGGGCCGCGGGGCCCCAGGCCAGCCCGCGCGGTACCCTGCAGTGCCGCGCGCCTGGCGCGCGGTCTGCAGGGCCGCGGGGCCCCAGGCCAGCCCGCGCGGCACTCCAGCAGTGCCGCGCGCCTAGCGCGCGGCCTGCAGTGCCGCGCGGCACGGGGCCGCCCGCGCGGCATCCCTGCAGTGCCGCGCGCCCAGCGCGCGGCCTGCAGGGCCGCGCGGCCTCCTCTCTGCCGCACGCACATGCCGCCTGGCGCGCTGCCGCTTAACCAAGCAGCAGCGCGCACGCTGCGCGCGGCGCTCCTGCGCGCCCGCGCAGCTGCGACAACGGCAACACCGCCGGCAAGGCCGACGCGCCTCAGACAGCAAGAAAAGAAAAAGAAAAGGAAAAAGAGAAGAGGGGAGGAGCCAAAAACCCAATTTCAACCTTAACAAAATTTTACCAACCTTGTTAGAGTCGTCTCACACGAATCGTTCGGCTCCACCAGTCGCAACAAGGAAAGGACCGAAGAGAAAAATCCTTCTCCAACTCCCTCTTCTTCTTCTTCTTCTCCTTCTCAGCTTCAGAGCAAACCCAAAGCCCTTAAGAGGAAAAGTGGTAAAGCAACGAGAGAGAGAGAGAGAGAGGGTGAGTGCTTAAATAAAGAGGAAAGGAATTAATTAAGCCTCAACCATTAATTAATTCAACCACTCTCAATTAAAAGCTCACCCACTCACCTACTAATTAAAAGGCACAACTCCCTGCTGCCCACCTCCACCAACAGCATAAAAAAAAACACATAACAAAGTTAGCCTTTTAAAGCAATAAAAAAAAAATAATAAAATAAGGCCAAAGTGGTCACAGAAACTCACTTTTCGACCCCGGCACCTCCGCCGCCGTCCGGAACCACCCGAACCCCGCTGTAAATCAAAAATACACGCGCTCACGCCTTTTTCCCGTCAAAAGGCTCGCCGGTGGAGTCAGAAAGCTCAACCCAAAAACCGGTACTCTACACTCTCCCCCCCTTCAAACGGTTTCGCCCTCGAAACCCCAAAAGCTCAAAAGTCAGGAGGGGGCCTCAAATAAGTGCGGGTAGGTAGTCTTCAACTCATCCTCGGGCTCCCAAGTAGCCTCTCTCTCATCATGGTGGCTCCACAATACCTTCACATAAGGTATGACCCGACTTCGCAATTCTCTCGTCTCTCGAGCAAGAATTCGAATCGGGCGCTCGCGGAAATGCAGCTCATCGTCCAGCTCCAAAGCAGTGAAGTCCACAATGTGAGAGGGATCATAGACATACCTCCTCAAAACTGATACATGAAAAACATCATGAGTACCGGCTAGCCGCGGCGGTAGAGCAACACGATAGGCGACAGGTCCAACACGCTCTAGAACTTCAAAAGGGCCAATAAAACGCGGGCTCAACTTCCCGCGCACCCCAAAGCGCCGAATCCCTCGAGAGGGCGAGACCTTCAAAAACACATGGTCTCCCACCAGAAACACCAAGTCTCGCCTCCTTCTATCGGCGTAGCTCTTTTGTCGGCTCTGAGCAGTGACCAAGTGGCGCCGAACAACCTTGACTTTCTCCTCAGCCTCCAAGAGCAAGTCAGGCCCCAAGGTTTTTCTTTCACCCACATCACTCCAACAAAGAGGCGATCGACACTTCCTACCATACAACGCTTCGAAGGGCGCCATCTTGATACTCGCCTGGAAGCTATTGTTGTAGGCGAACTCTGCAAGTCTCAAGTGTAGATCCCAACTGCCACTAAAACTCAGGACACAAGCTCTCAACATGTCCTCTAAGGTCTGAATCGTCCGCTCAGACTGTCCGTCGGTCTGTGGGTGAAAGGCAGTGCTGAACTGAAGCTGGGTTCCCATAGCCGTCTGCAAGCTCCTCCAAAACTGAGAGGTAAACCTGGGATCCCTATCTGATACAATAGAAGCTGGCACTCCATGAAGCCTCACGATCTCGTCAAGGTATAACTGTGCTAATTTCTCCAAGGCCCAACCTGACTGAATCGGCAGAAAGTGAGCAGATTTAGTCAACCGATCAACGATCACCCAAATGGCATCGGCTCCTCTCTGAGTCTTCGGCAGACCCACAATAAAGTCCATGGTGACACATTCCCATTTCCACTCAGGGATTGGTAGGCTTTGTAACTTGCCAGCAGGAACCTGATGTTCCGC
This sequence comes from Tillandsia leiboldiana, assembly GCA_029204045.2. NCBI lineage: Eukaryota > Viridiplantae > Streptophyta > Magnoliopsida > Poales > Bromeliaceae > Tillandsia > Tillandsia leiboldiana. The sequence goes on from CM055083.1 coordinate 6,592,850, forward strand.
TTTAACCTGTTGGCAAGTTAGACAGCGAGCCACAAACCTACCAACATCCCTCTTCAGGCCCTGCCACCAAAACTGAGTCTTCAAATCCCTATACATCTTAGTTCCCCCAGGATGGAGGGTGTAAGGTGTATAGTGAGCCTCCCTCAGGATCAGCTCTCTAATATCCACATCCGCCGGTACACAAACGCGGTCCCTGTACCTGAGTACTCCCGCGACATCCACAGAAAAGTCCCCGCTCTGACCAAGCTGGATCTGGTCTCGAATCCTGAGAAGATAGGGGTCCCCACTCTGCTTCTCTCTAATCCTGTCCAGTAGAGTGGGCTGCAAGACCATAGACATAAGTCTTGCCGAAACCCCCGGGGACACAACCTCTATATCCAAACTCCTCAGCTGCTCCCTCAGTGGTCTCTGCTGGGTAATAAGCATACTCAAGGTCTGCCCTGCTCGCCTGCTCAAAGCATCCGCGACCACGTTAGCCTTGCCGGGATGATAGAGAATGCTCAAGTCAAAGTCCTTCAATAACTCAAGCCACCGGCGCTGCCTCAGGTTGAGTTCCTTCTGGGTGAACAGGTACTTCAAACTCTGATGATCGGTAAAAATCTCACAGCGCTCGCCATACAAATAGTGCCGCCAGAGCTTCAAGGCAAAAACCACAGCAGCGAGCTCAAGGTCATGGGTAGGGTAATTCCTCTCATAGTCCTTTAACTGGCGAGAAGCATAGGCAATCACCCTCCCATGTTGCATCAACACGCAACCAAGGCCGCTGTGGGAGGCATCACTGTAAACCACATACCCCTCTCCCATAACCGGTAGTGCAAGAACTGGAGCTGAAATCAACCTCTGCTTCAAATCCTCGAAGCTTTGCTGGCATTGCTCTGTCCAAACAAATTTTACCCCTTTCTTGGTCAACTTGGTGAGGGGAGAAGAGAGCTTCGCAAAGCCCTCAACAAAACGACGGTAGTAGCCCGCAAGGCCCACGAAGCTCCGAATCTCCGTCACCGTCGTAGGTCTAGGCCAATCCCGAACCGAAGCTATCTTTGCCGGGTCCACCGCCACTCCTGCGGCTGAAACAACATGGCCAAGAAAAGAAACCTCCCGAAGCCAAAAGGCGCACTTCTTCAACTTCGCATACAGCTTTTTCTCCCTCAGAAGCTGCAGCACTAATCTCAAGTGCTCCTCGTGCTCAAGGTCGCTACGGGAGTAAATCAGGATGTCATCAATGAAAACTACCACAAAACGGTCCAAGTACGGCTGGAAGACTCGGTTCATCAAATCCATGAACGCCGCCGGGGCATTCGTCAAACCAAAAGGTAGCACTGTAAACTCGTAATACCCATACCGAGACCTGAACGCCGTCTTGGACACATCCTCGGCCCTCACCCTCAGCTGGTGGTAACCGGACTGCAGATCTATCTTCGAGAAAACCGTGGCTCCCTGAAGCTGATCAAATAAATCATCAATCCGAGGAAGTGGATACTTGTTCTTGACGGTCACTTTATTCAATTCCCTGTAGTCCACACAAAGCCTAAGTGACCCGTCCTTTTTCTTCACAAAAAGAATCGGGGCTCCCCAAGGAGAAACACTAGGACGCACAAACCCGTGATCCAAGAGATCCTGAAGCTGAGCCTTTAACTCTCTCAATTCTGCTGGTGCCATTCTGTAGGGTGCCTTAGAGATTGGCGTGGTTCCAGGGACCACATCAATCACGAACTCAATCTCTCGATCCGGCGGCATAGTCGATAGCTCGGGAGGAAACACATCTGGATACTCTCGGACGATAGGAATGTCCTCGAGTCCAGGCATCGCCGAAGGCGCCTCAACAACAGTGGCCAAGAAGGCAACACAACCATGACTCATCAGCTGTCGGGCTCTAGCAGAAGAGACCGTCGCCGCAAACAGCGTACTCTGACAACCTCTGAACACATACTCCTCCTGATCCGGCTCCCTGAGGGTCACAGTCCTCGCCCGACAATCGATAGCAGCGTAATACCGAGTCAACCAATCCATCCCCAAAACTACGTCGAAATCCTGAAGCTGGCGAAGGGCTAAAAGATCTACAGGTAAAATCCAAGGCCCTAACTGCACAGGGCAGGACCAACAGCACTCATCAACGTGTAGAACATGATCGGGTACCTGAACCTCAAGAGCACAAGGCAACAGTCCTATCTCTAGCCCATGCATGAATGCAAATGTCCTACTGATGAATGAATGAGATGCTCCAGTATCAAATAAGGCTCTAGTGCGAGTAGAGGAAATAAGGATAATACCTGCCACCACGTGGCCCGCTGCCTCCACATCATCGACCTGGGCGGTGTACACCCTGCCGCTCGGGGGTGGTCGCCTGTCAGACTGCCGCGACGAAGAGGCCCTGCCCACCTGGCCGGCACCTACCGAAGACCCGTCCGTCTGATAGGGCGGTGGAGGAAGCGCCGCAACTGCCGAAGCTGCTGATGCACCAGCTGAAGGACAAGACCACGATCTGTGCCCTGCCTGGCCACACCGGTAACACCGGCCCTGTCGCTGATCACACTGCTGAGGGGCGTGGGGTCCGCCACAAATCACACAGCTATCCGTGCGAACCAGCTGCTGCTGCTGCCGCCTAGAAGATCGGGAGCCCCCCGATCTCTGCCTCCTCTGAGTCCCGCGGCCCCGAGACGGTGTCTCCGGCGGTCTCGGGGGCCTCGGCCTGCTAGTCTGCCCAAGGTCCTGCGGTGCGGGGCGCTTCTCTCCGGAACTACTCCCAGGCGCTCCGCCCCTCTCCGCCATGATCACCCTCCCCCGAGAGACCCACCGTGCATGCTCCATGGCTGCGTCAAGTGTCGGAGATCGGTGTGCATGAACAAGGTGATAGATATCAGGGTGAAGCCCCCTCTCAAATAAATCCACGCGCTGAGCCTCGTCAGGGGCAATATGCGGCACACTGCTCAAAAGTCTCTGGAACTCTCGAATATAGTCAGGAAGAGGCCGACTACCCTGCTGCAGTCGGCGAAGATCCCCCTCTAACTTGTGCTTTGCGCTATCGGGAAAGTAAGCCCCGAGTAGCAAAGCACGAAAATCCTGCCAAGACATCAACTGAGATCCCGGCGGTCCCACCGGTCGAACCCGACGCCACCAGGTCTCGGCGTCTCCCTCTAGAAAGTGAGTGGCTATGAACACCTGATGCTGCTCCTTAACAAACAGGTTCTCGAATAACTTTTCAATCGCAGAAATCCAGTTTTCTACTTCCCGTGGCTCAGTACTCTGCCCGGCAAAACGTGGAGGACGGAACTGGCTGACATAAGCTAGTCGGTCTGTGAGCTCCCTCTGCTCTGCCTCCGTCAGTGGAACAATCTGTGACGAGGTCGACGAAGTCGCAGCTGGTGGTGCCGCCGATGTCCTCTGCTCAAATAACCTCATCATCCGCTCCAAGTTTTCCTCATGGCGTTTGGCAGCCTCCTCCTGGCGCCGCAACGCCTCAGACAACTGGGCCACTTGGGCCCGCAGCTCAAGAACCTCGCCCTGCGCAGCCTCCTCCCGCTCGGGCCTGTCCTCCGACGCGGAGTGCGCCCTCGTCGCTGCACGACGTCTAGGAGGCATGTCAGGCAACTGCAACAGGGAAAAACAGGGTGTCAAAGAACCAAAACCTCACAACCCAAGGCCAGCGAGAGTCTAAGACATGTTTCCAGCTCTAAAGTGTTGTGTTGTCTGCAGCCAACAAAACTACTTTAGAGAGCTAACATGTAAAGTCACTCGCCCGAAAACCCCGGGGAAGTCACAACACAACCAAAACTCTCGCTACCGCCCAACTCACACGGCAGTCACACAACTGCCCAAACAGCCTAGGGTCCCTAAGTCCCCAAAGACCTAAACACCTAGGCTCTAATACCACCTAAATCTGTCACGCCCCGGGGTCGGACTGCGACCCGGGCTCGCCAACAGACCCGCCGTCTGTGCGGAAACTGCCGCACAGACGAAGCGTCCAACCTGCAGAAGAGGTCTAGCTACACAAGTATCAGAGCAAGAGAGAAGCTAAGCCGAAAGAGTAAGCTGCAAACAGGGGTCACTAAGTAAAAGGAAAGGTACAATATCCACAACCTCCCACAACCGGGTACAACATCACAACTAATACAAAAGTGGAAAACAAAAATACCCGGGGAAACTCTACCACGGACTCAACAGCCGAGAGGGTACTAATCAGCTAAGCCCTTGCCGCGGTCGGAAGACTCCGCACGAACCGACCCAGGAGCGGCCACCTCGGAAGCACCTGCCACACACAGCGGGTGTGAGATCAACTGAAAAGTCAGATCTCAGTGGGTACCGGTATCCAATCCTCGGTAGCCCACCAAGTCCCCTGGAAGTCAAACAGATAGATAGATAGATAGATAGATAGATAGATAGATAGATACAGAAAGGAAAGCTGTAAATAAATCTATCACTATATGCGGTAATGCAATGCAATATGAAATGACATCTAAAAATCATCCACGATGACCACCCGCTCATGCCATTTCCCCCGCAGCCACCTGGTAACTCGGCCAGGGGCGAACTCACATCTGGTATCTCGGCCAGGAAAAACCCACCTGGTAACTCGGCCAGGGCAAACTACCTCCTGGTAACTCAGCCAGGGAACAAAGATTCCCGGTAACTCGGCCGGGAGAAACACCCTCCTGGTAACTCAGCCAGGGGCGTCGAATACCACTGTGTATCCGAGAACGAATTCCTAAGAGCATAACTCGTGTCTTGGTCGGAACCATGTCCATCGACTCACACGGCTGCTGCGCACTTACCTGACATTCCCAGGACACATCACCCTTGCATTTGCAAGTCAAATGGACATTCCGTAGCACTCTCGGAGGAAACCAACCCACCTGCGAAGAGGTCGCAAAAACGTGCGCCAAATAGAAGTCCCGGTGCGATCCTACAGCTCGAAGTAGTACAACGTGCACCGCCGACCACGCTATCAGGCCAACACCAAGTCACACTGTAAAAATCGGAGAAAACCGGGGTCAGAAGGAAAAACCCAAGATAACGACCCGCCCACAAGCGGCGGAAAACCCAACCGGCGACGACGAACGTCGGGCGTTGCGCGGAATGCCCCTCGCGCAACCGCCACGTCGCGTCGCCGGGCCGCAACCCTGCGGCCCAGAGCAGCCCACGGCTGCGCAGTCCAACGCACACACTGCGTGGAGACGGCCATATGCGCGGCCGGTAGCGCCGCGCGGCCCCAAAACTGCCCGCGCAAGGCCCTGCAGCGCCGCGCGCCTGGCGCGCGGCCTGCAGGGCCGCGGGGCCCAAGGGGGCACCCGCGCGGTGCCCTGCAGTGCCGCGCGCCTGGCGCGCGGTCTGCAGGGCCGCGGGGCCCAAGAGGGCCGCCGCGCGGCCCTCTGCAGCGCCGCGCGCCTAGCGCGCGGCCTGCAGGGCCGCGGGGCCCAAGGGGGCACCCGCGCGGTGCCCTGCAGTGCCGCGCGCCTGGCGCGCGGTCTGCAGGGCCGCGGGGCCCAAGAGGGCCGCCGCGCGGCCCTCTGCAGCGCCGCGCGCCTAGCGCGCGGCCTGCAGGGCCGCGGGGCCCAAGGGGGCACCCGCGCGGTGCCCTGCAGTGCCGCGCGCCTGGCGCGCGGTCTGCAGGGCCGCGGGGCCCAAGAGGGCCGCCGCGCGGCCCTCTGCAGCGCCGCGCGCCTAGCGCGCGGCCTGCAGGGCCGCGGGGCCCAAGGGGGCACCCGCGCGGTGCCCTGCAGTGCCGCGCGCCTGGCGCGCGGTCTGCAGGGCCGCGGGGCCCAAGAGGGCCGCCGCGCGGCCCTCTGCAGCGCCGCGCGCCTAGCGCGCGGCCTGCAGGGCCGCGGGGCCCAAGGGGGCACCCGCGCGGCGCCCTACAGTGCCGCGCGCCTGGCGCGCGGTCTGCAGGGCCGCGGGGCCCAAGAGGGCCGCCGCGCGGCCCTCTGCAGTGCCGCGCGCCTGGCGCGCGGCCTGCAGGGCCGCGGGGCCCAAGAGGGCACCCGCGCGGTGCCCTGCAGTGCCGCGCGCCTGGCGCGCGGTCTGCAGGGCCGCGGGGCCCAAGGGGGCACCCGCGCGGTGCCCTGCAGTGCCGCGCGCCTGGCGCGCGGTCTGCAGGGCCGCGGGGCCCCAGGCCAGCCCGCGCGGTACCCTGCAGTGCCGCGCGCCTGGCGCGCGGTCTGCAGGGCCGCGGGGCCCCAGGCCAGCCCGCGCGGCACTCCAGCAGTGCCGCGCGCCTAGCGCGCGGCCTGCAGTGCCGCGCGGCACGGGGCCGCCCGCGCGGCATCCCTGCAGTGCCGCGCGCCCAGCGCGCGGCCTGCAGGGCCGCGCGGCCTCCTCTCTGCCGCACGCACATGCCGCCTGGCGCGCTGCCGCTTAACCAAGCAGCAGCGCGCACGCTGCGCGCGGCGCTCCTGCGCGCCCGCGCAGCGGCGACAACGGCAACACCGCCGGCAAGGCCGACGCGCCTCAGACAGCAAGAAAAGAAAAAGAAAAGGAAAAAGAGAAGAGGGGAGGAGCCAAAAACCCAATTTCAACCTTAACAAAATTTTACCAACCTTGTTAGAGTCGTCTCACACGAATCGTTCGGCTCCACCAGTCGCAACAAGGAAAGGACCGAAGAGAAAAATCCTTCTCCAACTCCCTCTTCTTCTTCTTCTTCTCCTTCTCAGCTTCAGAGCAAACCCAAAGCCCTTAAGAGGAAAAGTGGTAAAGCAATGAGAGAGAGAGAGAGAGAGGGTGAGTGCTTAAATAAAGAGGAAAGGAATTAATTAAGCCTCAACCATTAATTAATTCAACCACTCTCAATTAAAAGCTCACCCACTCACCTACTAATTAAAAGGCACAACTCCCTGCTGCCCACCTCCACCAACAGCATAAAAAAAAACACATAACAAAGTTAGCCTTTTAAAGCAATAAAAAAAAAATAATAAAATAAGGCCAAAGTGGTCACAGAAACTCACTTTTCGACCCCGGCACCTCCGCCGCCGTCCGGAACCACCCGAACCCCGCTGTAAATCAAAAATACACGCGCTAACGCCTTTTTCCCGTCAAAAGGCTCGCCGGTGGAGTCAGAAAGCTCAACCCAAAAACCGGTACTCTACATACTCTACAATATTGGCACCAAAACAAGAAGCCATAGTTAGACAATATATGATAATCGCTAGAGAACATGTTGTACATCGGTACGACCTAAAGGAATTTCAAGTTAATACCGGAGATTAAATGTATGAGTTGCTTTTTGATGGGAGAAGCTCAACATGTTCGTACCGACAATTTGAATTAACTAGATTGTCATGCTCATATCTTTTAGCCGTATGTAGTAATGGTCATATGAACATTGACTATTATAGTTTATGTTCTGAATGGTATACATGTGACTATTACCGTAATACTTATGCCCAACAATTCCACCATGTTCCTGATAAAAAGAGTTGGCCACGACATCAAGGACCACCGTTGGCACCCCCACCTATAAGAGGGAAGAAAGGCCGTCCCAAATCCACACGTATTTGAAATGCCATGGACAAGAGAGAAGGGATGCTAAGGACTACATGCTTTATTTGTAAACAACAGGGACATTATAGGAGTAAATGTCCCAATTATCAAGATAAAAGAACTGAAAGCCATATACGTAAAGTATTAGATTGTTCGCTTATGGTTGTCTACTTATAGTTTTAAAATTTTTCGAGTTATATTACAATATTCTAATCAATGGCTAATAGTTTGTACACTTGGTTTGCAAACGGACTATCGTGAGGAGGACGGGCCAGTTGATCATCCTGTTCTATCAGACCAGGCAAGTCACCGTTCGAGTTATATACGAGCCGAGGTAAATTCAATTATACATGCACACTATATTTATAAATTGCATACCATATAATTTTATAAAATTTAAATCTAATATATTTACTATATAGGGGTACCCACCAGTTCAGTTTACAGAGTATGGTCGTAAACTAAACATATGGACGGTGAAGCATCCAGGGGTGGTGGACCTTATACGACAGGCTGGGTTTTTTTTATGTCTCTCGCCTCAGATGAGTTCAGCTGGATCAGGCTCTGTTTGGGGCATTGACGGAGCGATGGAGACGCGAGACGAAGTTATTCCATTTACGCCACAGCGAGATGACAGTGACGCTGCGCGACGTCGCTATTATAGCTAGACTACGAGTATCTGGCGAGCTTGTGATGGGACGAGCATCTGGTGACTGGCTATATATATGTCATGGACTTCTAGGGATACAGCCAGATGATGTCGTCGCAGGTCAGATACGCCTAGATTGGTTATTCCAGCAGTTTCATCATGTCCCCTTAGATGCTCCGCTAGCCATGGTTGCAGTTGCTGCACGCTCATATATATTATTTTAGATTGGATGCAGCTTGTTCCCAAACCCCACTGGATATCGAGTTCATCTCAAGTGGCTACTGTTACTTGAGGATTTTGATTTATGTGGTGGGTTCGCTTGGGGTGCAGCTACTTTGGCGTGGCTATATCGCGCATTGGGGAATGCCTCGATGAGAGGGAGGACCGAGTGTTGTGCATTCTGTACATTATTACATGTGAAATCACTAATTTTCACATTAGAAATATAATAATCTAAATATTTTTACCCGTATTTGAATAATCTGTTTTTTGTTTATAGATTTGGACGTGGGACCATATATATATCGGTCGTCCCGACAGAGTTGGAGCTCCACCAGATCTTCATGATTGTCCGCTCGGTATATGTTAAAGGTTTAAATACGCCTAAATGATTTTTACAATGATTTGTATTATTGATTTTAGGTAATGTGATATAATATCTTATCAATTATTTTTTGCAGATGGAATATGAGATTACGTTTTCGCGAAAATGTCAGAGCGACTGACATTGAGTTTTATCGGGATGAGCTTCATTTGCGCCGATCCCTCCATCGGACGTTCCATCCACATCGGACGTTCGTCCAGTTGATATTACATATCGACGGAGGCGATGGTGCCACGATCATATTTCTACTGAGCCTGTACTTGAGACGCATGAGGGGATGCGGTCATCAGTACTTGACACGCATAGGACGGATGTAGTTGTCGAGGGCATCTCCATCGAGCATATTGATGAGATACATGGCATTGAGCATGTACAGCCTGAGATGGAGGATGATGATGATGTGCCTATTCGAGCACTAGGTCGGCGGCGCGGACGCAGACATAGAGGCGGAGGAAAACGTGGACGGTGGCGAGGGCGTGGAGGGTAGTTGATTTTGTTAGAACATCTTGGTATTTTGATACTTATTTCATATTTTGTATATATAATTTTGATATTATTATATTCATTTTTTTATAATTTGGACATGTTATAAATGATGCTGAGGACATTCAGAGCACTTGATGTTGTGATTGATGTATTTGTTGGTATTTATTGTTGTAATCGATATATTTCTTATTGTGATGTGATTGAAATATTTGTTGTCAAATATTGTAATTGAAATGTATGAAAAAATCACAATATGTATTGATGTTTTTTTTAAAAAAATCACAAGTCCTGCTCGTGTGAAAGGGTTAAAAGCGGTGAATGTTTCACCGCTTTTATAGGACTATGCTAAATTCCGTGAATGCGGTGAACCATTCATCGCTTTTTAAGAAAGTGGTGAATGGTTCACCCCATTTAGGTTCCCAAACGAATACATGCCTATTTTTGTAAATAATTTTTTATAAGGCCTATTTTTATAAAAAATTTTGTTAGAGAGGTTAGATTTGTAAATAACCCTCTATAATATTCAAAATCGATACTGTCAAACTATTTTCAATAATCAACGAGACATTAAATATTTTTTTAAAAAATAATAATAACAATGAATATTCAGTTGTCTTTATTCTCAACTGTTCATCTATCCTTTGGTAATCTAGTTTATAATCCTCTTAGGTTCCCAAACAACTTAATTTCAAAAAATTTATAACAAAATTAAATACAAATTCGAAACCCTTACCTCAAGCTCCAAGTCTCTCCAACACAAGAGCTCGATCCACCACGCCAATGAAGTTCCCAAGCTTAATCTCCACCTATCTCCAAGCTTTGGAGGAGTTTCTAGAGAGAGAGTTGGAGAAACGAGTGAGGTTGAGGGAGAAGAAGACAGAGAGCCCCCTTATGTGTGTGTGTTTGTACGGGTGGGAAAAGAAGAAGAGGGAGAGAGAGAGACTCATGTATACATATAGCCTCTTAATAATTGCAACTTATTATGTAGCCCAGGTCTGGTAAGATATTTGCTATCAGAGCCATTCTGAACTTTCGCTTTGCGCTCAAATTTGACAAGTAAGCTCAATAAAACTTAATTTATTATAAATTATCTTAAGTTTTCAATTTGGATCATTTTTTGTAATTGAAAGTCCAACCGACTTAAAATCGTTAATAAATTTTTCTTTTACTGCTCGGATATTCGAATAATATGAAACTTTTATTCTTACCTCAGAACATTAATACAGACCACTATAAAAAGTTTTATAACTTTTCGCCACTGTGAATTTTTTGTCGAAATATAAAATCTTACTTATAAAAAATTCTAGATTTTTTTTTCTTATTCTAATTTCAGCACAATTCACTTCTAAATTATGTTTTATTTCTCTAAATCTAAAAAAAATAGCTTACACTATTTTTATTTACACTTACTTATATATTAAAAATTTTAGTGTACTACAAGGAGAGAGACATTTTCAACCTGCGTAATTAATAAAGCATCCCTCTCTCTCCAAAATAAAATAATGTGAAAAGAAGTACGGTAAATAAGAGAAAAGTTAACTCATCTTATTTAGTGCATGGAGAGGAAAAGAGAATGTGAAAGAAAAATGTTCTTTTCTAGATAATTAATCAAATCATGCATGCGACAACTTTCGAATTGCTACAATGAAACTGGGCGCCCACAACTGGAGTCCGGAACCACTTCACTCCCCACAATGCTTTCGGATGCCCATATATATATTATCTTTTAGCGTCCAAAAAGCCACCAAGAGTCCAGATTCATTTAGAATCCAATTTTCAACTCCATTTTCTCATCAATTTTGCGCCAAAATGGTTCTAACATAGCCTAACATCCAAAAAATATGCTGACTAACAATTCAAACTGTAACTTTGTCAATTTGTTAAATTAGTATATTACATATATAGATGATACGGTCGACATTGTAGAGGCATGATGGTAGTTATACTTATTATTAGTAGTTTCTTTTCCGTTTTTGCATTTATTATATATTGTTTGACTTTATGCCTCTAGTAAATTAACTTAGAGGGTAGAACGCTCTTACGATAATCGTACCCACCGAAAACTATTTCATGTAGTTCTCGCTCCCTCTTGTTGGCTCCTTATTAGAGTAACCTTCGTCCTTCACGAGTGATTGACGCAAAGGGATTTTATCGTAGTCAGCTCTCCGCCTCTTCGTTTCCGTGTGACTAGTAGTGGGACCCTTGTAGGGTATTGATATTTTGAATGTGTTGTAATAACTCAAATTAAATTTTTTAGTATTTCCTTTGGTTTAGTAGTTGTATTGGAATAGTGTTTCATACTTTGATACTCTAACTTGTATTTAATCCATGTTATTATATATAAGTTGAGAGAAATACTCCTATACTTTTTATTTTTGGTTGTCATTCATTCATTTATGTTTAACTGCTTAGATTTAATTACTTTATAGTTGTGACCCATGTCATTTTGAGAGAGGTATTGGTTATCCGGTATCCAAAAAAATGTATTTTGGTCTTTTGATTCAGGAATAATTAAGTAATTTTATTCCTACTTTGAGAGTTTTTATTTTTGTAAATATTATAAATTTTAAAGATTTCAATTTAGTGAGAGTTTTTATTTTTAGAAAAATTATAAATTTTAAATATTCTAATTTAGTTACGGTCTTAAATTGTAATTTGTTAATTCTTTTTGTTTAATTGTTTATATATTGCAATTGATTTTAGTTTTAAAAAATTATATTAAAATTTAGATTATTTTTAGGAATTAAAATTTAAGAACCAACTAATTTCTATTTTTTTTAAAAAAAATAAGAAAAAAAATTAAATTACTTTTTTATTTAATTTGCTAGTTATTTTTATTTCTAATTTGAAAGCTTAAATTTTTAAAAATTTTACTAAATAGTATAATATTTAATCCGATGAATAAGGTGCGTAGTATTATCTCAATTTTTAAAATTTTTTTGATAATTTGATGATCAACGATCTCTTTTCTATATTTTTACAAAGAAATGAATAGAGCAATGAAAAATTAATAAGAATGTAGACTTTATCCGGCATGTTTGGGATCATGTGGGCCTCACCCATGCCCAAAAAAGTATGGAATTGTTTATGAACCGAATATGGATTTTGTTTGTATCCATCTTGATCCGACCCGAATCTTAATTATTTTTATACTATATAATAATATATAAATATAATATATAAAGTTTGATGTTATATTTGAATATATGTATTTTAAAATTTTAGATTTATTATAATATATTTTGAAATATGGTAAAGATAAATAATTATTTCAGTTCGGATTTTTGGGTTTGGGTTTGAGTTTTGAATTTTTAATCAGTTTTAGATCTGGATATGGATTTTTTGAAATCCGTTAGGATTCATATATAAATTTTGTAATTGATAGTCAGATTGAGGTTCAGGTTCAGATTGTCTAAAACTCGATACAAATCTAATCCAGTGACATTGCTAACCATTAGTTCCTAACCATTATTTTTTTTCTTACTAATAATCTTAACTCTTTTAATTTTTTACGTTTAAAATTATGCTTAAAATATTTATTAACTATAATGGTTAAAATGTTATTTTATTTAAAATATTTATTATTTTTAACGGATCAAAATTATTTTTAATCCTATTAAGTTCAAAAGGTTGGATCAAGCCGCTTGATATACTAGGTTATGGTTTAACTGTTCGAAATAGTCGATTTAATTTAGTATTTAAATCAATGATACTAACCTAATATATTGTTTAAATCATTGATACTAATCAGAAAAATTATATACTATTTAAAATCTGTTAGATTCGAATGCGGGTTTTGAGATTGATAGTTGGGTTCAGATTCAGATTTTTTGAAACCTGATCCAAATCTAATCGGTTGACACCGCTAACCATTAGTTACTAATCATTATTTTTTTTTCTCTACTACTAATCTTAATATTTTAAATTTTTACATTTAAAATATTTATTATCTCTAATAGTTAAAATATCATTATATTTTAAAATATTTATTATCATTAATAATTCAAAATTGTTCTTAACTTATTGAGTTTAAAGAATTGAATTAAGTACTTTGATAGAGTTGATTGCTGTTTGCCCGGTTGAACTAGTCGGTTCAATCTAATTTTTAAACCATTCATATTAGAAAGTTAATTACAAACTAAAAGTTAAGGAACTAAAATTTTTAAAATCGACTGAATACTGAAAATTTTTATAGGTAAAATTCAAAACAAACTAAATAAATTAAATTAATTAGACCGATCAAATTGATAAAAGATACAAATAGTATAAATTTGTTTCATAAAGATTTATCTAATTTCTCTACGGTCCTAATTTTATTTACTTTATTAAAACTCTATGTTGGAGATTTATTATAAGCTTAAATTTTAAATTGTATAGTCAAAATTTATTCAGTATTATACTATACTGTTTAAATTTATAGGATGAAATTTTTATATACTGTTTAGGTTGCAAAACTATACATTTATTTTCAATTTATATTTTAAATTATTATATATGATCTAATTATTTTAAAAGATCAAAATTTACTATTTAATTTTGAATTAATTTAGCTCCTATAATTCTATTTTAAAAATAAATTTGAATTATACCATATATTGTAATTAATGACTAAATTATCATTCTAATTTTTTTTAAAATTAATATTTAAATTGTTATTCTAAAATTCTTCAAATTAATAACTAAATTATAATTTTAAAATTTTATAAATTAAACTCTTTAAATTAATGCATAAATTTTAATTATAAAACTTTTTAAATTAATACGTAAATTGTAATTCAAAACTTTTTAAATTAAATTTCTTAAATTAGTGCAAAATTAACGGATAAATTTATAGAAGGTATTTTAATTATTATTTTTTTAAAAATTTTGTGATGTTTAATTACGAAAATACTTTTTTTTATGAAATTACCTTTTAACTGTTAATATATAAAATTACACTTTTATCCTCTCTTAATCACGTTTAAATTTTTTTTATTATTTATAAAAGTAACTATCGGAGTATTGGATAAGTCAGAGCATACTAAAAGATGAGCTCTCATTTGATTTCGTATCACATCATATTTTTTAATTTTTATAAAATTAGTTTATTATTTAAAATATATTTAGATATTATTTTAGAATTTTCATCCTAATACTATTATTAAAAATATCTTTCTGAATATTTTTGAATGCATCCAAAATGCAAAATTTTTCTTATTCTAATTTGTATCGAAATATTTCCTAACTCCTCAAAATTTAATTCTCGATCCAAACGCAGTTTAAAGATGAACCAAACCACCCTTTAGGATGCGGATACGGATTTAAGTATATTATCGGATCTATATCCGTTGCGTTTTCACCATCTAAAATCCAACCGACTCTTCTTGATCCGACGGCTCCTATTGATTACCCTTTAAAGAAATCCACGTGGCGGCTTCGAGATCTCGGTAACCTTTAAAATTAGACCCCTCTTTCCGTTTCAAACACAACGAAGTTTCTAATCTCAAACCCTAATCGCCCCTCTTCTCTCCCTCCGCTCTCGCACGAAGCCACCCTAACCCTAGGTCACGGCCATGGCCGCGAAGCTCAAGGAATACGATGGCGCTAGCCCAGCGTATGATTCTTTCCCTTTTCTCCGCGTTCTCGTGTCTTGTTTCATGGAATTTGATCATCTCTTGTTTTTTTTTTTTTTTTTTTTTTTTCCGTATTCGATTTGTTAACAGGAAGATCTTCATTGGGGGTCTCGCGAAGGAGACTACTATGGGTAAGTTCCGATGCGTCCTCATTTCATCTTTCGAGAACGTAAATCTATGTTTTTCTCTTTTTGTTCTTGATTGTTGTGTACCTTTTAACGTAGATTTTAGGGTTTGCGAAGTTTATCGATATTTTATTGATTTCTTATTTGGTTTTTTGTTGTTGTCCGCTTAATCGTTCTAATCTTGTGGACATATAGTGGATTGTGACA
Organism: Tillandsia leiboldiana; assembly: GCA_029204045.2. Lineage (NCBI taxonomy): Eukaryota > Viridiplantae > Streptophyta > Magnoliopsida > Poales > Bromeliaceae > Tillandsia > Tillandsia leiboldiana. Next base: position 6,608,000 of record CM055083.1, read on the forward strand.
TTTTACACGGATCTGGTCAATTGTAATTTTTGTCAACTATTTTAGAAATTCACAATTTCTGGGTCCTTTTCACAGATCTCTTTACAGTAACATTAATTTGTTGCTTACTTTGCCTATAAAAAATCCGGGTCTCCAGATTGATATATTTGAGTTTGTTTATGGTCTTAAGATTATTATCAAGATTGATATAATTTGAGCTTGTTTGTTATCTTGATTTTTTTTTCTTGCTTCTTTTTTATGCTATTTATTTCCTATCTTTGTAGAGTAGTTCTTTCTGTTTCAATTCTTAGACAGTTTTTTAGTGTCATGTGATGGAAATTCTTATGATAGAATTTAGCTAAAAAAAAAGGTTTTTTTTTTTTTTTTTTTTTGCAGAAAAGAGTCTTTCTAGGGTTCTTTAAAGTTTGCCTTTTCTTTTTCTGCTTGAGATAGCCTTAACTGTATTCAGTAAGCTATGGACAATTCTAGTTCTATGGAATTTCTAGCTTGTTATCTTATTATAAACTCTATTTGTGGAGGTAATATTTGAGCTCGTGTTTAGATCAGTGTCTACGGTACACAATTTATTTGATTTTTTAAACTATTTAAATTTTCTGCGCATATGTTCTTATATATTGTTGAGGTTAATATAACGAGTTACTGTGACCGTGATATGTAAGGTTTGTTTACATATGCTAGATGATGTAGTCTGATAATTCAGTTGTCATTTAGCAAAATTTTAGATTTATTGATTCTTTATCATTTGGTAGCGTTGCTTATTAATTATATTATTTTCTATTTTCAGTCTTCATCACTGAACAATTGTGGCCTGTAATTTTTTTTTTCCATGCCATTTTTAAATAACTAACATCGAGTAAACTCCTTTGTGTACTGAAATTTACCCTTTGTATATTGGTTCTCTTATAAATTGTAAAATGATTGACGTCAACCTTGACATGTTTGCTTGTTGTGATGAGTGTAGCTGATTGCCAGTCTAAGCAATTGTTATCATGAAGATATCCAATGCACTTGACTGTTTAGATGTATCAATAATCTTTTGCTCTTCGTAAGACTTTAGTGCAATTATATAGTGCTCCATTGAGTGTGTAAAGGAAATAACTTGTAACTGTGGCATTAGCTCTTCTATGAACTTTTAATATATCTCGTATCGTTTATGAACTGATACAATTAGATCCAAGAATCTTCATATCCTTGTATTAAAAAGAAACTTGTATCTAAGCTTCTCGTAAATTTATATCCTATTGATCTGACCTGTGGAATGGCAAGTGGAATGTCGTTTAATGCTACAACTAATTACTATAGGAATCATAGTCGACTTTGGTTCACCTAGTTGGGTGCTAATTTATTCATATATAACATTCTTTTTGAATAGTATATGCAGTGACCATATGGAATGCTTAAAAAGCAATCAAATCTTTAAATTATTATCAGCGTACATGGTGGTTTTTGTCTCCTCTCTCAACACATAATAGTTTGCTGACATAAGATTTGATTTGTTAATCATCACGTTGAGATTTGGAATGATGCATGGTTAGGATCACATGATCTAATTTAAAAAATGTAAACTCTCTTTTAGAGATCTAGTCACAGCAGATGAGTTTGATGTGAAGTGTATGCTAACAAATGTTAGTAGGCGTTAAATTTATTCTGCTCCAGCAAGATTTGTCTCCAAAATTGTTTTGACTGAAATATTGCTTTTGTGTGTTTTTTTTTTTTTAAATTGTGAGAAAGCAATTTGTAATGGAGGGTAGGGGGTGCCACATCCACACCTGACCTTTACTAAAAGGAACCCTACAAGATCTACAACCAAAAGGAAAAAATTGAAAGAGAAAATCTTGACATCTATTATACATGATATGTCAGTACATCAAGTATTTTTAATGTAAGCATCATCATATCATTGACTTTAACATAGATATTTCACCATAGCATTGTTTGCACAAAATTGTACTCGTGGGAAACTTCAAAAGAGATGTGTCAAAATTTATTACTTTATTTGTTTTTAGTTTTGCACTAGTTTATTACTTTATTGCTTCTTTTGTTTACATTTTTGTTTTGCCTGATGTTTTTGGTATCTATTTGGTTCCTAAGTATGATATAAGTATCATTCTAATAATGTTTTATCTTGCTGCCACTGTCAGAGACGTTTGAGGAACATTTTGGAAAGTATGGGAAGATCATAGATGCTGTGATAATGAAAGATCGATACACCGGAAAACCGAGAGGTTTCGGTTTTATCACCTATGACGATCCTTCAGTTGTTGACAAAGTCATTGAAGATACACACGTCATCAATGGGAAACAAGTATGTTTATATTACATTTTTAGAATATCATGATAGTGTTCTTTTTTCAAGATTTGTTGCTGCCTTTAAGATCTTTGTTCTTTCAAGAATGGTGGACATTGTACTTTTGTGCAATTCCTGCTCAGTTTCTTTTCTACCAAATATTTGCTACACATCATGTGACATTTCAATTCAATTTGTTTTGTGATTGTCTCTTTCCTTAACTAATCCTCATTATGTTTGGTATGACAACAGATAGCCTAGTACTCCAATTCACTCACTTATGCTCCATACATGTTGATCATGCTAAAGCTTTTTTGTTTACTCATCTTTTGAAATGTTTCCCATTTTGTTCTTGTTCAAACATCCTTGTCTCTTTGCTCCGCCTTTTCTGCTCTTTTGCCTTTTAGTGTTTTCACATAATGCAGAAAAAAAATAAATGGGGAAATTAATGCTGGCTGTTATCCTTTGAAAATTTTTGTGGCCATATTTTTTCTGAAACCACATTGATTTCAGCTTTCTGTGTACTAAGTACAATGGTAAAGAGCCACGTTAAGAATAATTTGACAAATATCTCAATAGATAGCACGCACTTTACAGCATACCATTATGTGCTGCTACATATATGGATCTTTAAGGCTCTTATTATCCATCATGAGTGCTGATTCTTGTGAAAGGCAGAATTAGGGCCTATTTGGAAACTCTGTAAATTTTTATTGTGTATTTTTTTACTTTAGATTCATTTATTCTAATACACTATTACTCCAGTATAGAAATACTTCATATCTAGACTGTTTGGATGGCTATTTAATTTTCTGCCGTAAAGTTGAAAACTAGCCGTTATACAATTTGAAAAAAAAACATATCTAAAATTAACCATTTCACTTGATGTTTGCCTACATTAATCTGCAATTTTGACTTGAAAAAAAACCCATGTAAAATACATCTAAAATTAATCAATTAATACATCTAAAACAGTTTTGACAAAAAGAAGTTTTAAATTAACTATATAGTACATTTAACAGTTTTGACAAAGGGAGGGAGGGAGAGTTCATATACTCTGTTTCTTTCCAATACTTGTTTTACAGAACTCCCGAGCAGAGACTTGTTATGGATATTTTGGTCTACCATGGAATGTAAATAAAGCTAGGTTCTAAACATTAATTCTGACTACATTCAATAACTTTTGGTCTAATATAGAATTAAAAATAGAAGGTAAATAAAGCTAGTATCTAAAAATTAAATTCTGACTACATTCATTAGGGCAAGTATTTGAATATAGAATTATTTTTAGTTCTAAAATATAGAAGTGTATTTGTTAGCGGATCATCAATGACACTGTAGAAATGGTTCCAAATCATTGTTGAGTCTGTTTCCTTTTATTTTAAAGTACTTGTGCCATTGTTAGTTAGGCTGTTGGATGATATCTTCTGAGACTTGTCATTCTTAGTCTGTTTTTATTAAATTATGCTCAGCTGGATATTCTTGTTTGTAGGGGTCTAGCAAGCTCTGTATGATGTTGCGGTTGAATCTTGGTTTTATTTATTCAATTTTCTAGATCACTTTGAAGTTGGACAAGTCTTCTCTTAAAATGTAATAAAAGAACAGTTAAAGGTATTATACAAAGGTTTCTGGTAGTCAAGATGCACACTTGCTTTTATTTGAAAGGGCTTCTTTCAGTGCTAAATTTATTTTTAGCCACCTCAAGATGATGATGCAGGTTGGATAAGAGTAGACTGCAAATATCGTAGTGCAGAGGAAGAAAAGAGAAAGAGTAAAGGAATAAGAAAGAAGAAGAAGAAGAGGGATAAGCCACATAGGCTATATACAAGCCACACAGACACTAAGAAAGATCACACGGATCTAAAATAAATTTTTATTAACCAAGAGTATCTTTCAACCGTAGATATCAAGCCTAGTTATAAGAAATCAAATCCTAATTCTAATCCTAATCAAATCCCGTGATTGTATGGACTTTCCTAAAACAAATAAATCTAGTTTTAATTTAAAATTTTCAAATCCATATTCCTAATTTTTAGGAGATTATTCTATATGAAAGATCCTAAAAATCTAAAAAAAAATGTAAATAAATTAACAAAAAAACATTTCAAGAATAAAAAAAAATTTAAATCCTAACTTATCTGTTTTTGGCTGTATCATTCACTTTGATCAATCGGCTTCCAACCAGGATATGAACGTAAATCCCATCTTTAGTGAATTTGAGCTTGTGTGCAAGATTGACATGTTGAATAGGTTTTTTCGGTGGCATCGGATGCAACATAATTTCTTATTGTGATTGTGATGTTGGAACGTGTAGGTATTGAGGTACCTATCATGCTATCTTGATGATCATAGATCCATGGTAGTCCAAGAAGAATATGATATGTAGTCATTGGAACGACATCACACATGACTTCTTCTGTGTAATTAGGACTAGCTGGAAATTTAACCAAATATTGGTGCGAGATAACAGTCCAATTATTGTCGTTGAGCCAAACTAATACCAAACTGAATTATTGTCGTTGAGCCAAACTAATACCAAACTGATGCATGTTGGATAAGAGTAGGCCGTGAATATTGTAGCACGGAGGAAGAAAAGAGAAAGAGTAAAGGAAGAAAAAAGAAGTTAGAGAAATAGAATCCATAACCGAAAGAGGTGAAGGAACGATTTTTTTTAGGATCGCTTTTTTGCTCTGATGGAGGATCTTTCGGCTCTGATGAAGAATCTTTCGGCTCTGATAGAGGATTTTTTCGCTCTGATATTAAACTGATGCATGTTGGATAATAGTAGGCCGCACATATTTTAGCATAGAGGAAGAAAAGAGAAAGAATTAAGGAAGAAGGAAGAGTATGAAAAGGGGTAAGCCACACAGGCTAGATACAAAGCCATACTAGTACTAAGAAAGATCACACAGATTAAAAATAATTTTTATTAACCAAAACTCTCTTTCTACAATAGATATCAAGCCTATTTATAATAAATGAAATCCTAATTCTAATTCTAATCAAATCCCGTGATTTTAGCGATTTTCCTAAAACAAATAAATCTAAATCTAATTTAAAACTTTCAAATGCATATCCCTAATCTTTACGAGATTATTCTACAAGAAAGATCCTAAAAATTTAAAAGAAACATGTAAAATAAATTAACAAAAATAAGAAATTCCAATTTTTTTTTAAAAAAATTGAAATCCTAACTAATCTTTTTTTGACTGCATTAGATGAAAAATAAAAAAATAAAAAATCAAATAGGTCTACTTGGTATTATTTATGATTTGTGGGCATTAAAATAGTCCAAAGGTAAATTAACATTAGATTCAAGGTTTGTTTGGCTTTTGCATAACTTTTTAACTTCTAAGATGGTTTGCATCTTCACTGCATTAGTCAAATTCAACCAAGAAAGTTGACTATTATGCCCATGCACTAACTTTAAAGCTTTGATGGCAATTCTCTCCAACTTTTGAGTGGTATGGGAGAGAAATGGCAAAAACTGTTTTGACTTGGATTTGATATGATTTTTGAAGGGTTGATATCCGTATGACAGTTTTAAAATATTTGTAGTCATCTAGAACCTTGTAATATTTATTGTTAACTAATCCCATATTGGGAAAATGTTTGGATGTCAATGATGATGATGAAAACGGTTATTTGGTTGTGTTATAGTGAATTGAAATTATGTCTACATTCTTCTTAATATCTTTGGCAAGTTGTGTGGTGGCTCTTCAAAAGTTCAAGTACTCAATTTTAAGTGACTTAGTATTTTGTTTCAGTTATGGTTTTTGGTTAGTATTTATTTTATGTTCCAACATTTTTAATAAATTAACTCGTCTGATGCCTTGGGAAAATTGTAGGTTGAAATTAAAAGGACTATACCGAAAGGTGCTGCTCCACTAAAAGATTTCAAGACAAAGAAGGTATTTGTTGGTGGGATTCCGACTACTCTGACAGAAGGTATTTATGTGTTTCTTTTGCTTCATTAGATAGCTAGCCATATTAATCAAAAGAGGTCTTTATTGGTTACTATTTATGGAAATGAATCTGGGCAGATGAATTCAAGAATTTCTTCTCCAAGTTTGGGAAGGTGGTCGATCATGAGATTATACGTGACCATGCAACCAGCCGCTCTCGGGGCTTTGGTTTTATTGTCTTTGACTCCGAAAAAACTGTAGATGAGTTATTAGCCAAAAAGGGAAATATGATTGATCTAGCTGGTACACAGGTGAGTTTAATTCATTGCTTAGTCAAGAGTCTGAAGCCCATCTTGTCATACTTGAGGTTTTACAGAATCATCTATAAATCCCTTCTGAGATCCAAGCATTGTACAATTCATTTTGTGATGTGGTTGGTACCCAGACTTCTTTTAACACTATACTCTCAATAATCTTAGGACCTATTTGGCCCTGCTATAGGATGTTGTGCTGTTCTGTGGTTTGTAAATTAAGAAGCGTCGAGTGAAATATGTATCAAAACTTCTCCAGCAACTTCTATCTGAAGCGGAAGCAAAAGCTCCAATTTGGATCTTCTGCTTTGGGGCTCAGATTCTTATTTCTGATTCATGCCAGAGCAGGAAATTTACACATTTTTATTTGCCAAACACTTACCAGAGGTGACTGCAACTAAAAAGAGAAGCAAAACCTAGTCCCATAGATTACCTCGAGTTTGATTTTACTGCAGGTCTTAAGATATTTAGTTGAGGTTCTTTGGATTGCTAAGTAACAAGATATAGGTTAACACTCTTGCTTTGCCTGTAGGTGGAGATCAAGAAGGCCGAACCAAAGAAACCCTCTAACCCACCTCCTCATGCTTATGATAGTGAACCTAGGGGTGGCCGCCCTTTTGGCGAGAGTTTTGATGGTTTCGGCGGCTCCTATAGTGGTTACGGAAGTGGCGGCTTCGGGCCGTCATCTTATAGGTCACCAGGAGGTTTGGGTCCTAGGCCCAGCAGTTTTGGTGGTTACGGAGGACTTGCTAGTGAATATGGCAGCAGTTATGGTGGTTATGGTGGTGGCTTAGGTGGTTATCGTGGGGAATCCTCACTTGGTTATTCTAGCCGCCTGGGTTCGTATGGTGGGGGGTTTGGTGGGGGGTATGGTGGCAGCTTAGGTGGAAGCTTAGGTGGATACGGGCGCGAGGCAGGGGGTTATGGTGGTGGTTCTAGCTATGGAGGTAGTTATGATTCTGCTTCAGGTGGCGGCGGTTATGGCGGGGGTGGTGCACTGTACGGTGGTGCTAGGGGAGGAGGCTACGGTGGTGGTAGTGGCGCTGGTCGCTACCACCCCTATTCAAGATAGGAAAACTACCTTTCAACTCCCATCAACTTCTAGTTAGAAGAATATCTGGTTCTTAGATTGGATTCAAGGCTATTGGCACTGGGTGAATAGATGTATCTCTATGCAGGTTAGGCATGTGCCTTTTCAGGAAGTGTGGCTAAGGGTGGCTCGTTTGCTTATGTAGTCTGCTATATTTGTAAACTCTCAATCGACTTTGGTAGTTATGTAGAAGATTTTAAGTGATGCTATTTGTAGTTTTATTTCCAGGATTTGAACAACCTACAAAATTAAGCTTGATTTGTAGACATTTATAGTTTGTACTTCGGTTAGTAGACATAATAGTTTTGCTTTCCCAGATAGCTTCTCTCATTTTTTCATTAAGTTTAGATTGACTTGTGCTCTCTCCTAAGTTTGGTGTTATTATAGTTTCATCACGTCTAGTGTTATGACTAGTAGTGACCTGTGAGTTAAGTTTTTATACTGCTTTCTGTTCGCCTGCCCTGTTTTTCCTGAAGCTTAGACAAAGTCAAGTATGCCTTTCAATAGAGTTGATTTTGAAGCTGCCTTCTCTTTCTGATTGATTCTCTTTTTAAGGTTTGTAGTGCCGAGGTTTTCTAGTTGTGGGCGCTCGTTTTTATAATGTCAAGGGTCAAGGTTCAAGGAAACAGGTCTAAGTTGCTGTTGTTCTCTTCCTTGAGTGTTGTCTGCTCTAGTCTGCAGCATCGCTAGAGAAAGACACTGTCTATTGTTATTTTGTGTATGTAACACTATTTAAGTTGATGTTTTCATGTTCAATAATTTCTTCCAGCCACAAGCAACAGACAATCTACATAAAACCTATATTTAACCGAGTTTCAATTGGTTAATTCCAAGCATATTTTCTAGTTTCTAGACTTTTCCTTGCATGCCTTTTTCACTAGGGTATTTCTGTAATTCTATATCAATTGATGGTCTAATTTCTACAAGTGTATTTCTGTAATTTCATATACTTTGACAGTCTAACATTACGTATATCGCACATTGTCCTACTAAGATATTTTTGTAGTCGCATATATGATGGTCTAAGTTCTATGATGCTATTCTTTTATTTTGTTATCTTTGATGCTCTAATACTTTAGAGTACGCTTTATAGTTATATTCTAATATACTCTATGACGGGTAATGACCGAAAAATATGAGGCACGGTGGCAGGCAATGGAAAGAAGAATTTCTGTAATTTTCCAGTGTGCCCTATGTAGAAGATAAGTTTCATGGTTTCTTTCCATATTATTCCTCAATTCTTTGAGTAGCATCGGCACTTGGGAGTTTAAAGGTGATTAATCTTTTTATACTCTTGTTGATACTGCAACCTTTATTCATTTTGCTTTACACAAGGTGTGGAAGATAATTGATATATGTAGAGAATAAGTGCAGGAGTTAATATCAGCATGCTGTCTCTAACGGCAAAGTTGATGTTTCTATCCTGTTGTTGTTTCATAACTGCTAAAGCTGAATCTCTGCATATGGGCTTGGGTTACGCATCAGCTTGTTCTTATTCAATCATTAATTGTTGCATTTATTAACCCAAAATAGCATTATGAAAATTCGGCAACCATTACTGTTATGCTATGGAGTTAACATTTCTCTCCCGCGTTTCTTTCGAATATGACCACTCCAGTTAATTTAGCACGCCAATTAAGCACTAGAAATTCTCTCTCCTATTATTCATATGGCCCATCTGGTTCACTTAATAACTATTGTTTCTGGTGTGTTTGTTTTGGGTTTCTGTCGCAACAACCTTCAATTTTCTTTTGCCTTAGTAAATTGATGTAAGAAGTAACTAAGACCAGAATTCTTAAATTGTTATTCTAAAATGTTGCGGTGTGTTACATTCTGTCTATCTTTATTCTGTCTAACTTTACATGTTGGGTGGATGAGCAGGTGCTGTTAAAGGGTAAATTGCATTATTGCCCCCTGAACTGTTTCAAATTTTAACTATGCCTCTCCCAACCTCTCAAAATGGGCAACTAAAGCTTCAAAGTTTTGACAGTGTTTTATTTTGCCCTCTATCCATCATCTTCAGTTAACTGAAGTTGAAGGTACTGCCGACATGGGTGCCAAGTTTCCTAGTTAATTGCACAGTTTGCCTCCTGAATCCTTTGATTAGTTTTATTTTGCCCTTTAATTTTAAATTGCATATGTACCCCTCAAAAGAGTGAAATCTTTTGATACAATTTAGATGTGCGCAGCAATGCAATTTAAATGGTTAAGGGGCAAAACAAAATTTTCTAAAAGAGTTCAGAAGGTAAACTGTGCAAAGTTGCTTGCTTGGTGGCGCTCACGTTAGCATTGCCATCAACTCTAGCAACAAAAGATGATGAAAAGAGACGAATGAATTACACTTTTAAAATTTTGGGGTGTTAGTTATCCATTTCTGAAGGTCAGGGCCAAAGTGAAAACTTTTGGAAAATAAAATTCACGGGGCAGTAACGCAATTGGTATGGTAAATTTGTATTGAAACTGTATAGAATTAAAACCATATATTAGGGAGACATGAATATAATGATCTTACTTTGTATGTGCTTAGGTTTTCTACAAATTTATTGTTGTTATGGTTTTATATCTGAGGTTTTATTACTGCTGAGAGTCGCAATCTCCGAAGGTGCTGGAGAAAGATCTGTTCTGCTTTTCTACAGTAGTTCTTGATCAGGGCTGCTTAGATCAAATTTTGACAAGTTACTGTTTGCGATCTAAGATTTTATTATATTATCAATCCAATCCAATCAAATCAAATCACAGTTCATGTTAGTGTTGGTGTTAGTGCTACATTAATGATTTTACTTTTAGGGACCCTGTTTTGTACTACTATATTAAGGTTCAAATGAACTGAGCTACATCATTTTTGTGTGATAAAGTTCTCTTACCTAGTTCGATGATACCTTGAAGTTAAGCCTGATTATAATTAGGGATGTCAATAGGATTCGGATTTTGAATTTTTGATCGGGTTCGAATTTGGATATGGATTTTTAAAATTCGTCGGATTCGAATTTGATAGTCGGGTTCGTATTCGAATTTTTAAAAATTGGCCCTCAATCAAATCCGTTGACATTCTAATTACAATAAAGACTGACAATAATGAAATTCATGGCATGAAGGAAATCGGTTCGAGTTCCTCTATTCCCAATAAGAAACGTCCATTTTACTTTCCAAGTATTTATTCTCATTTGATTTATTTGTTGATGAAAAAATAAAATTTGCTATCTTTCCCATTCACTCTACTCTTTCACAAATTGATCCCAACAGTACAAAGATTGAAACTATAGATTACCAAATTATTTAAGAATTTAATTTTATTATCTATTTTTTTAATTTATTTTATTTTAGTCGGTTCAACAATTTTTTTGACTTAAAAATTTAAACCAATCACTTAATTTAATGAGTTTATAGATTCGAAAATTACATGAAATACAATAATTAAATTTATAATAAATTTAAATAATGTATTTAAATTTTAAAGTCATTTTTCAAAAGTGTTGTTGGCTGAATTAAAAATTTGAGCAGTAAAATTAAAGTTTTGAAACATTAGATTTATATAATTTTTATCTATCTATATATTTTTTACTGTTGTAACTGCGGCGTTAAGGAACTTGACAAAAATTTAGGCCAGGTAGTTAATTAAAATAAATTTTAATTTTTTGAGTTACAGATTACTTCTTTAGATATATTTTTAATTATTATACGGCAGTGGCTACCTAACCTAATCTTATTTTAAAAAATTATTTTCAATCTAGTCCTTTTCTTTTTTTTTTTAAGAAAAATTTTAATCTAGCCTTATTTGAATATATTAGAAACAAAAATAATTTAATGTTATTAATATGGATTTATATATTAATTAGGAGAGAGAATTTTTTTTTTCTTTCTATTATCGTTCTTTATTTTTTTAAGGCATTATATATTTATTGTATAGTTATATTACTTTATAATGTATAGTCATATTATTTTAATATAATATTAATTTTTTAGTTATATCAACCATATCTAAATATTTAATTATTATATTTATTTATATTTATTTATATTATTATATTTATTTATATTTAGTACATAATTATATTTTTAATAATATTAAATTTTATTTTTGAGCGCGTAATTTTATCAAATATTTAATAATATCAATAGCATAATTAAATAAAATATAATAATAATAATAATAAAATAATAATTTAAATTAATAAAATTATTAAATTATTTAGAAAGTGGGTTGAAAGAAAAAAAATTTTCTCTTCTAATTAACATATAAACTCACATTAATAACATTAAATTATCTTCTTTTTTTTTTTTTTTTTTTTTTCTAACTTATTGAAATGAGGCTAGTTTGAATTTTTTTTTAAAAAAAGTAGATTAGATTGAAAATATATTTTTTTAATAAAATTAGATTGGGCATTAGTTGACCATAAATATTTAGCAGGTGGCTCCACTGGGAAGCACAAAAGTTGAGAAAACTCAGTTTTCCTAAGCCTAAAAAGAGAATTTAGAATGGTGGTGGGATGAATCAAAATGGGCATTCAAAGAATCTACATGTGGTGGTGGTATCTTCAAAAAGCCCTAAGCATGCTCCAGTTGCCACCTCCTGGATATCTCAACCCCAAAAAAAGTCATCTCTAAGCAACAACTAGATTACACACCAAAAAGGAGTTAAAAAAAAAGAGTCAGTAAGAAAATATTTTTTTATCAAAACTTTTCTGCCATAGATAAATTTAAGATTGTGTTGAAGTGAGATTAATAAGTGTAAGTTACAATGTAATATAATGTTATTTCTTAATATACTACATAGATTAATTACACTTAACCGTAATGTTAGACCTTGTAATAAGGCCAAAAACAAGCTCTTAAAATATAGTGCTTTTCTAAATAACGCAACTAAGATAATATTTTGTTGAATTAGTACTATATTCTGCTGCAGCTGCAGGGTCAAATGTTACGCTTAATAGCAAGCTTGGAATTGGGGCTTTAAAGAACTTCTAGTTGGTTGAAAATGGTGCTTAATGACCTAATGATGAAATATGTTTTCGAAACAATAAGACTTGTGGTTTGTTGAAATATTAAAAATACTATTTTTTAATAGTTTTAATTTTTGGATTACAACGGTTGTTTCATATAATTTCGCATGGTATCAGAATAAAAAGTTCTGAACTCGAATCCCCTAATATAATTAATTTTTTTCTATTTAATTTAAGTCCAAGTGATGTGAGAGAGAATGTTGAAATATTAAAAATATTATTCTCTAATAATTTAAGTTTTTGTAGTACAACAGCCGTTGCTTCTTTTAAACCATTCTTTTGTTAGACTTTTATATACTTGAAATATGAGAGTTTCGGCAATAACTTTTCATTTTAATAGGAAATAAGGATAAGGATTAAAATATCAAATTTAAGAATTTATGGACTAAAGTGAAAAATGTCCAAAGGTTTTAGGACTAGTGGTGGATTTCACCCCCAACATAAAAAGGGATAAAAATGGGGGAAAAGTGACTACGGGGGGATAAAAAAAAAAAAAAAAAAAAAATCTCTCTTTAATAGTGGAGGCCTAGCAAACCTAATCTTGTGCTAAAGATATTATAATTGATGACTCAAATCTTAAATACCCTAGCTTTGGAATTTTTCCTTTTTACTTTGGTGAATGCGACGTTCTAAAAGAGGGAGTCCCAATGCAATGAAAAAAAAATAAAATAAAATAAAAAATAAACCTTTGCTGTAGATAGTGGACGACATTCTCTATTTGTCGTAGAAAATTTGTTGCCCGCACCCGGTGCATCTATGTATTTCCTACATCATTCTTTATCAACTCTTCATATTTGTATAAATGAAACCTCAATAGTCCCACATCGGATGGAAGTGTACTATATCATTTTTTATCAACTCTCCATATTTTTATATGTGACATTCCAATATTCCCATATCGTCCCACATCGAATGGGAGTGGGGAATCTGTGACACTCCAATAGTCCCATATCGGATGGAAATGAAAGTGTGAATGTGTTTGGGTATATATATTAGACATGAACACTAGTAATAAAAACTGAATTTAAATAGATCGTTACATTATAATTTTCCAATTTAAAATAATATTGCAACTATAAATTCCTAAAGTTGAAATAATTAGCCTCCATTTTTTTTATTTATTTTTTTCTGCTGAAACAAATTTTGTTTGGACGAGATTTTCCTGCTCACAACTTTGTTTTCGGTTTTTGAGTTAAAAAAAATAAAAAATGAAAATGGGACGTTTTCACAAAATTTGGAAAAATATTTTTTTCAGAAAATTATTTTCAAGGATATAATTTGGAACAAAAATCTTCATTAGGAAGAAGAGAACTAAAAGTGTAATGAGGTAAAGTAGTCTTATAATTAATAAGCAATAGAATATTACATTAATTGTATTAATCAATCTTATATCAAATATAAAAAAGAAAATGAAATTATTATAAATTTAAAAATGTAACTCTATAAAATTTAATAATAATATTAAAATAAATAAAGTCATGTAATTTAATAAAAATAGATTACCTATGTTTAAATTAAATAAGATATATTGTTTTATATTTGATAAACTCATAATAGTGTGTGTGTGTGTGTCTATATATGTATATATATAGAGCAATGCTACATGTACACCCCGAAGGGGTGTACATCCTACATCTTCACCTCTTTAATGGTGGCGATATTTTTTACGGGTCACATCAAGTGACCCATCATCACACCCCCATCCTTAGATGAATGGGGGTGTGAGATGTACACCCCTTACGGATGTACAAGTAGCATTTTCCATATATATATCCTTACAAACTTTATAAATAACATATGTATCCCTTTAAATTCTAAAATAACTCATATGTCTTTCTAAATACTAAGTATTTGCAAAAAAATAATTATTTTGTTAACCAATGTTTTAAAAGCTGTGACCCGGCTAATAAAGCGGTTCGGTTTTACCCCTGAGCTAGATAAGCTAAAAACCAGCTTCGAGCTATTCAAATCGACAGTTTAATTAATCAGCGACCAGAGACAGATAAATTAGTTCAATTTTGAATAAACCAGCTGAATTTTTTAGATTTTTTTTTTCTTCATTACTGTAATTTTTAATTTTGTTTATGATTAATTTTTGTAGATTTTTTTTGTTCTGCTATGAAAAATGTAATTTGAATACTTATAAAGTTTAATATTTTATAATTAAGTATGATATTAAAATAATATGTATATATGAGTCCGGCTAGAATACTATCGATAGCACCAAACAATTGGTGCTATCAAGTTTTCAGCCGTTGGATGAAAAGATATGCGGTTGGGATTATAGTGGTCCCCTAAAATTTTTACTATTCAACCAACCACCTAGTAAACCCTAGGGGACCACTATAATCCCAACCGCATATTTTTTCATCCAACGGCTAAAAACTTGATAGCACCAATGGCTTGGTGCTATCGATAGTATTCTAGCCTAATTATATATATATATATATATATATATATATATATATATATATATATATATATATAGTTAGGCTGAAATACTATTAATAGTACCAAGTTATTTGTGTTATTAAGTTTTTAACCGTTGAATTAAAAGATGTGTGGTTGAGATAATAGTGGGCCCCTTGGGTTTAATAGGTGGTTGAGAAAATAGTAAAATTTAACGGGTGAAAATAATTAAAGGAGTTGATCTAAGAATAGAAAGGGTAGAAAACTTGATAGCACCAAATGTTTGATACTATCGATAGTATAGTAGCCGGACTATATATATATATATATATATATATATATATATATATATATATATATATATATATATATATATATATATATATATATAGTCCGGCTACTGTGCTTGTAAGTTTTCTACCGTTAGATCTAACCCTTTGATTAATTCTATCTCTTAGATCATACTATTCCACCAACCACCCACTAAACCTAAAGGGCTCACCATCATCCTAATCGCACATTCCTACATCCAAAGGTAAAAACCCACAAGCACAAATAACTTAGTGTTTTTACAAACATAGAATCTCAATTATATATATATATATATATATATATATATATATATATATATATATATATATATATATATAGAGAGAGAGAGAGAGAGAGAGAGAGAGAGAGAGAGCGCTAGGCTAGAATACTATTAATAGTATCAAATCATTGGTGCTATTAAATTTTTAACCCTTAAATTAATAGATGCGTAGTTGAGATGAAAATGGGCCTCTTCGATTTAATAGGTGGTTGGGAAAATAGTAAAATCTAACAGATGAAATTGATCTAAGGGGTTGATTTAAGGATAGAAAACTTGATAGCACCAATAACTTTATACTATTAATAGTATAGTAGCCGGACTATATATATATATATATATATATATATATATATATATATACAATTGTGCTCCTATGCTTGTAAAAGCACAAAGTTATTTGTACTTGTGAGTTTTTTATCCTTAGATGTAGGAATATCCGGTTAGGATGATGACGGGCTTCTTGGGTTTAGTGGGTGGTTGGTAGAATAGTATGATCTAAGGGGTAGAATTAATCAAAGGATTAGATCTCACGGTAGAAAACTTACAAGCACCAATTGCTTGGTGCTTGTACAAGCACCAATTGCCGGACTCTCTCTCTCTCTCTCTGTATATATATATATATATATATATAATAGAATTGATAAAAGGTTAATACTTTTTGTATACCTCATTTGAAATGTACATTTTATACCCACCCATTCTAGGATGAAATGAATTTCATTCGTCATTTTAAAATAACGAGTGAATAAATACTCCTCCTAGAATAGACTAAGGTGTAGAATATAAACCCCAAATATTTATACTTATTATGCTGATGGCATTGGTTAAATCAATAGGTCAATTCATAATTCTTGAACTAGTAATATTTTCGGGTCGCTGTTCAATTAGGTTCTTAAAACATTGCAGTTAACTATAGAGGGCTAAGTACTGTTAGATGTGGTGGTGGGCCCAAGTGGCTGACATATTTGACTCAATTTTGTTCCCAAAATTGAGGAAAAGCATTATGAAATTGGACAGCACCCCCCATAACTGCTCCTGTAGCATATTCTCTGTAAATTATTCCACCTCATGTTGGATGCTCACAATTAATAATTACCATATAATAATCCACACTAAAATCTTGTGGAGTTCACACACAAATACATGTGTGTGGAAGAAAGATCCAAGAACATCCTACTCCACTTCTTTAATTGCTCTTCTTTCATGCAATAAAAGCCCCTCAAAATTATCCTCATGCTTGAAAATAAGTGGCTATGGAGTTACCACTTCTAATAAAAATAAAATAATATTTGATGAGTGGCCAACAATGTGTGGAGATTAATTGTTCCACCTAGGGGCCCTCATGTATCTCTTTTGTCTCCTTGACTAAGGAAACCCATGTGCAAGGATGGCAACAAGGATAGCAACAACTCAAAAGTACAAAAGAAAGAGTAAGGCACTCCATATCTTAAAAAGAGTTCATCACCCAAAACTCACACAAAACTTCCACTTTGATAAGAGCTTATCCAAGGTCATTAAATACAGTGTTTCCTTTTGTTTGTAATTTTCTAATTGGAGTGCAAAACAAACCAACAAATTAAGCTAAGAATAGAAAGCTCATGCATGCCTAAATGTCTATATTTACAATAAAATTAGGAAGATTAAGAAAAGTGTAATGCCATGCATGCATGCAACCTTAAAGCCTTATTTGGATGCCAGAATAAAAAATCTAGAACAACTTATTCGATCCCAAGATATTATTGCATAAGTATGAGCTACGAGCTTGATTTTTGATTCTCAAAAGTTTTGATATTCATAATTTGGTAGATCGAATAGCATATTTCACCAGTAAGGTGATTTATCGTATTCCAATAAAATTATCTTACACCATGTTTAGAAGTTAGAGTAAGTTATCCTACTAATTTAGTATAAAAAATTTTGTGTGTGATTGCAAAGAAAGAGTTTGATTTTTACTCTTTGAAAAGTCTTGATATCCATGATTTAATAGAATAATATATTTTACTTACAAGATTAATTTTATTATCTTATTTGAAAAATTAACTTAAAGGCCAAATATAGTATCAAATTTTTGACACTTGATTATACTTCTCATCTACCAAACATATATACAAACTTCGCAAATAAATCATGAGAATATACTGTGACAACTCAATAGTCTTACATCAGACGAAAATAAAATTATAATTTGGTATATAAGAGATTATAAACCTTAATATTTTTGAGCTTTAGAGGAATATATTTAATATTAAATAATTTACAAGAATAAATTTACATTTTCCAAATTGTATAAAAGTATATAAAATTATTCCCTATTAAATAATGGAAAATGCTACTTGTACACCCAATTTGGGGGTGTATATCGCACACCCCGCCCATCCAATGGGTGGGGTGTGGTGAGGGGTCACTTCACAATTTGTGAAGTGACCCCCCCACCCTTAGATGGGTGGGTGTAAGATGTACACCCCCTTTGGGGGTGTACATGTAGCGTTGCTCTTAAATAATACCCTACACTCTGCATAGGGGGTGTTATTCTTTATAACAGTTACACCATATCATTCTTTTTACAAGCCAATCAAATCTCTTATTTTTGAAAGAAAAATCAACAAAAATATCTATAAAACTATATGACTTCTCAATCTTTTCTAACACGTGACAAATTTTTCTTAAACCTCTGTCCTCTTAATTTTTTCTGAACCAAAATTTCTCTTTTGAATCGAACCACCCTTTTTCTTTCAAACCGAATCGAACTCTGAACCAAGAAGACGAACCACCCCTTTCTTCTCTCTATTTTTTTTGAACCAAATTCTTCTTTTGAACCGAACCTCCTATTTTCTCTCAAACCGAACCACCCAATTCTCCTTTCTATTTTTTCTGAACAAAACGATACTAATAAACCAAATTGAACCGAACCGAACCGCCCAGGATTGTTTTTCTGAACCAAAGAATCCAATCGCTCTAACTCGCAATTTTTCACACGCGGGGTGTTTCCTCTCCCTTTTCTGCCTTTTTCGCATGCAGGATGGGGCGTTTCTTCTCCTCTCTCCCCTCTTCTCTCTCTCTTGATTCCTTTACCCCCCTCACCGTTACATCTCTCCTCTTCCCTCCAATCCAAAATTAAATGTTGTATATGTGTTCTTGCCTATTTATTCTATCTATGCGTACGTGCAACCAATCCAAAATTAAACATTGTATGGGAGACGAGTAAGGCATATAGATATTCCTCATGCTTAGCTTCATCATGCCTACAATATTGATTTTTTTTTTCCGGCCTGTTTTGTCTACAAAAGTCAAAATAGAAGAAAAGGAAGAAGACGTTGTAGACGTTACAGAAGATAGTGCAAGGATAAGTCCTAAAGAATCGCAAGCCGATACAGTGAAGAAAATATCTACGAGTGGAACAATCAAAACAACGTAAGAAAAGTTATGTAATATGTTTTTTCCTTTACATAGTATCTTATATGTTTTACTCCTCAAAAAATTGATTATTTATAAACTTTTGTATGTAACATGAGAAATTCTAAATCCAACTTGGATGAAGCTGCGAAGTAATCAAGAGGCAAAAAAAAGAGTACTTAGGTAATTATTGTATTAAAATTTTTGTATTCCTTTGTTCATACATTTTTTTTTTTTTGCATATTTCATTTTTTAATTGAAATAAAATAATATAACTTATGTTTGCTCTTTTATTTGTAGTTACATTGAGAGTTGTGAAAGCGATGAAGAAGAGAAACGAAGATTGTCAAATCAAAGATATCACAAGAACTATTTTCTATAGTTTTTGAATAATATGTGTGATATAGTTACCACATTTTGATTTTTTATGTTATTTTTATATTTTATTCCAACAAAGTACGTAATATCCGTAGCTATAGTATTGACAGTGCCTTACACTTCAGATTATTATATTGGGTTGATTGTTATATGATTGCCTATATTGTAGTATTTTTATTATAGCAATATTTATCCGCTACAAAGCACGGGTATTTATACTAATTTTTTAAAAAAATCATGATGGAATGAATGAATCCAAGGGGAACAATTTCATTGGTTGGTCGTTCTCTCTCTCTCTCTCTCTTTCTCTCTTTCGATAAGGTTTACACTCCTACAAACTTGTTAAAAAAGCCCGAACAAAGATTCTTTACATAGATCATTATCCTTATATCATGATTTTATTTCTTCTAATGTTTACAATAATAGTGTCAAGGAAAGGAACTGGTGCATGTAAGGATATGAAACAATCATCCTTGGTTGTACTCAAAACAAGTGCAAAGAGGCAAAGACAAAAACTCCACTGGACCACAAGCTGTCCATGAGTTTCCTGTTAGGATTTTGCGCAAAATAAACGTAGCGAAAAAAGAAATCAAATAAACAAATATTTGAAAAACTTAAGATTCGATCTCAAAACCACGCAAAATAGGATCCCTCATGTATTTAAGATTAAACGAAGATCTAATCTTTACCTTTGCGCGGGGAGATCTACACCGCAATTTGATGATTATGAAATTTTATTCTCTTGAAGCCGCACACGCGTCCGGCCTCTATGGGTATCCACACGAGGTTGTCGATCTGATCGAAATTCTCACCGGGGTGCTAGCTCCCTTGCAGAGAACCCTAAAAGGGAAGCGATCTGTGCACCAATCTCATCGGATCGATCACTGTCCCCGTGATGATCCATTGATCGGGAGCATTTAGGAATTAATCATTAATTATATATGTCTCAAATTCTCAACTCTTGAGAATACGTATCATCATCTTATTAATTTCTTGGACAATTTATGGACACATACACAACATGAATGAAAATAAAAACCCAATAACATTCATAATATAAAATATAAAATACAAATTTATATCCTATAGAAAACATGTATCGACCAGGTTGGCTTTTAGGACATACATCTAACAGATGGCTGATAAGATCCTCGCGAGCACGACTGTGGACGCGGGAGCTTAGGAGGCCGCTTGGAGCTAGACTGACCTCGAGCCACCTGAAACTCGCTTTTTGTCCTTGCTATTTTCTTTCTCATAGGCCTTGGCTTTCGGCACGCCATGGCCTCCTCTCACTCGATGAGGCGGGAGCGATCTATAATCTCCCGATAGGTCTGGATGTTTAGTAGCTGGACTTTCGAGTAGATGCTCGGTTGAAGGCCCCACTCAAAACATCTCGCTTTATCCCAATCGTTGCGCACAACCTATGGGAGGCAACTCATGATGCGGGAGAATTCATGATCATAGTCGTGCACTGTGCGATTCCCTTGTCAGAGGTTCATTTTGCATTTTTTGTTAGATGTATGCCTTAGAAGCCAACCTGACCGACATGTATTCATTCTAGGATATAAATTTGTATTTGACATTTTACATTATGAATGTTATTGGGTTTTTATTTCCATTCATGTTGTGTATGTGTCCATGAATTGTCCAAGAAATTAATAAGATGATGATGCGTATTCTCAAGAGTTGAGAATTTGAGACATGTATTATTAAAGATTAATTCCTAAATGCTCTCGATCGATGGATCATCACGGGGACAGTGATTGATCCGGTGAGATTAGTGCACAGGTCGCTTCCCTTTTAGGGTAGACGAGTCTCGAGTTAACAGTGTGGGGACACTTGAGCGAATGTGCAGGTGGTTGTTGGAGAACAAGAGTATCGAGTGTGACCATCACGAGAAGTCACTTGGATGTTTACTCACTCGTCAGTGACTTACTCGATATTGCAGTAGTGTGACTGGTCCTTTGACCTGCGGTGTCTCGGCTATTCACAATGGGGTTACTGTAGTTTGACTGTACATACACTTGGTCCCTAGCCATTCGGGTCCTTGCAGTGCATGTTGGCTGCAGTAGGTTCGTTGTAGGAATAGGGTGTACATCTATATGGAATCTATCGCCCTTAGTAGATAAGGGAGTTAGTCCTATATGATTTATTAGATCGAGTTTAGAAAACCTTGGCCAAGGCAGAGTAAATAACGAAAAAGGTTTCTGATATTAAAAATTCGAGTCGAATAAATTTGACATATGACAGACGGTAGGGTTTGACGAGCAATTCCATGACCTTCGTCTAGTTGGGACTCATGCTAGAAGGATTGTATCATACGTTAACTGCACCTAGAGATTCAGTATTCCATTCTACTGGAATGCCACTACATGCTACTAGGCGTTACTGGTGGATTGTGGGACTCACGAGAATTATCCGGATGATCGATAATTCTTATTGGGTTGAGTTTGAATTGTTCTAACCCACTGAAAAGAGTTTCAGCGATATTATTGATGGTGATCACAATATATCTCACTATCAGATAGAATAGAACCTATGGGGTCGCACATATAAGAGGTTACGACTGATCGGATAGTTGGATCGTGATTTTTAAATCGTCTGAGGACTTAATTATCAATATATTGATAATTGGACTAATTTATAATTAGTACAAATTAAGGATATTAAAGTGCAAATATTGCAAGAGAGGATTTACTAATAGTTAGTAAGTTGTGAGAGGACTTAAGTGCAAATGTTGCATTAATGATTTGATTTGATCAAATTAGAATTGAGTTCAAATCGAATTAAATTAGGATTTAATCGATTGAACCGATTAGGGATAAGATAAACTTAAATCTAATTTTAAGTTTATCTTAATGTTTACCTTAATAATTATAAAAGAGATTATATCCCTCTTTATATGTATGAGTTTTCTTTAAGAGAAAGAAAAGAAAAGAGAAAATCCTAGTCGTCATCTCTTTCCTGTTTTTCCTCTTTTCAAAAATATCCACATTCAAAGAAAGAGGTTCTCTGCAAGGGAGCTAGCACTCCGGTGAGAATTTTGATCCGATCGACAATCTCGTGTGGATACCCGTAGAGGCCGGACGCGTGTGAGGCTTCAAGAGAATCAAATTCCACGATCATCACATTGCGGTGTAGATCTCCCTGCGCAAAGATGAAGATTAGATCTTCCTCTTCCTTTTCAATCTTAAATACATGAGGGATCCTATTTTGCGTGGTTCTTGAGATCAGATCTTAAATTTTTCAAATATTTATTTATTTAATTTTTTTTCCGCTGCGTTTATTTTTGCGCAAAATTTCTAACATTTTTATCCTAAGTTCATGACTCTAAGGTGCTTAATTGCCCCAAGGACACACATTAAGTTTTTATTCTTTTATTTACATATTCTTTACTCAGGTAACCCTAAGTTCAAGACTCTAGGGGCCGTTTGTTTCGGGGTTAGAACAAGGAATAAAGGGTTTATCCATTTTATTCTACCAAACGCACCAGAAATTATTCGGTACAGTAGTTCCAGTACAAACAGAATAAGCTGGAACAACAGTTCTTACCCATTATTTTATTATTATTATTTTTTTACCAAACTACCCCTCCCCCCTCCTTTCTCTCTTCCCAATACACTCTCATCATCACAAATCACTCTTTCTCCTCTCTCTCTTTTCCTTCTTCCCAATACACTCTCATCATCACAAATCCCCCTCTCTCCTCTCTCTCTCTTTTCCTTCTTCCCAATACACTCTCATCATCACAAATCCCTCTCTCTCCTCTCTCTCTTTTTAATTTAATTGGATGTTAAATTAAATATTATTTTCAAAATTTTAGAAATTTTATTTTGATTTTGATTTTATCATAATTTTTGTAAGTTTTAAATTTTGAAATTTTATATTCAAAATTTTAACTTTAATTTAAACAAATAAAATATTATATTAAATATTATTTTCATAAAATATAATTTGAAATTTGATTTCTATTTTGATTTTGATTTTGATTTTGATTTTAATTTTAATTTTATCTTAATTTTTGTAAGACTTTAATCCATTAATTAAAACGAAGAAAGTAAAAGTTATTATTTGAAAATTAAAAAATTTTATGTTTAAAATTTATAATTTAAAATTAATATTATAAAATTTTAAATTTTAAAATTTAAATGTTGAAATTTTATATTTAAAATTTTAAATTAAATTTGAGAAAATAAAATGTTAAATTAAATATTATTTTTAAAAAATATAATTTGATTATGATTTTAATTTTATCTTAATTTTTTTAAAGCTTTAATCCATTAATTAAAATGAACTAATTAGATTTTAACAACTTTTATCACATATTAAATCTTGAGGGCAAAAAGGTAAATTATCCCAACCCAACCTCTTTATTCTTCTTATTCTCCATTTTCATACCAAATATAAAATCTCTTATCCCTGGAACCATCCCAAACGTTTTTTTACACTAGTTCTGTACTTTATACTTATCCCTGGATTAGTTAGTTCTGCCTTAACCCGTTACCAAACGGGCCCTAGGGTTATACGATGCCCCAAGGACAACAACTACACATAACACAACTAATCTACAGTTCATTGACTTTATATTGAAATCCTAGTGTTCTTTGGACTCTATATTCATATCTTATGATTTTCCTAAGTTTAATGCCACTATCATAAATCTAGGTTCTTTTTTAAGTTAATGCCACTCAATGTTAATCTACATCTAGGTTAATCCCTTTTACTTACGTAAGACTCAATCTTACTATTCTTTTCTCTTTCACTTAGGGCTAACCCTAAAATCATATCCTATATATGTATGATGCCATAATCTCTCTACTCTACTTACTAGTATGCTTCTAAGTCAATAAAAACAAAGGAGCAAGCGATAGTTCATTCTTTTTTGTGAAATCCCACACCTTTGGAGCTATTTCCTTCAAATGAGAGGCTTGATCTCTCAAATCTCAAAGAAAACCCTAAAAAAGTATAAACACTCATAAAAGACCTTAAAATTTCTTTTAAAAACCAAAAATTCAAAACCCTAAAATTATTCAACTCACATATTTCAAACTTTTAACCAAATGGGAAAGAGAAGAGCCTTTTTTCTTCTCATAAAGCTTCCCTTTGGAGCTTCCCTACGTCTTTTCTTCTCATAAAGCTCCCCCTCTTCTTCTTCTTCTTTTTCTTCTGGTAGAGAATGAGAAGGAACAAGAGAGAGGGAAAGAGAGAGAGTGCGCGAGAGAAAAATAAGATGGAGTTGGTGAAAGTCAATAGGTAGGTGGTTTTTTTTGAGGGTTGTAGCAATTGCAACTTGGTCTATATTTTTCTCTATTAGCAAATCAATCTTGTCAATCAACGAAAGTTTCGGGCACCCACGGAATGTTTCAGGCATCCAAAACTACGGACTTCTACTCTGTGTGGTGTTTCACGTGCTCACAGGATAATTCGGGCGTCCGAATCTTCGCAACAGTCTGCGCGCATTCTCTCGCGTTGAGCATCCGCAAGTACGATCCCGGGCACCCGTCCTGCACCTGAACAGTGTTTCGAACCGCCCACAGGACATTTCAGGCGTCCGAAGCCCCTCGTGCTCGTAAACCACCACTCTCGAATTAAGTGTTCCATTTTTTCTCTCGGGCACCCTCCCCAGGTTTCAAAAATTTGATCTAATATTTAAATTATGTTTCGGGAGCTCGAAAATGGTCTGAAGCTCCAAACTTTAACTTTTTCTGCTTTTTAGACTCCGTTTCGATTCGATCCAAACTGAGTATAAACTTTTCTAATTATAATTTTTATATGTGTTTAAAGTGTTAATCGCGCTTTGCCAATTAGTGAAGGTCGACGATGTACCATATTCTTCCGTTCTGCGGCGAGACTGTGCACATGCTCGGGAGAGCTTTCGCTGCGGGCTCAAAACGTAAAACACGAAATTATACCTCAAGCACTCGCTAGATTAAATTATCAAATAGAAACAAGACAAAAAAACATGAAAAAAATTAATGTTAATGGAGGCGTGAACTTATTCATGTATCCTTCAACAGTATATAGACCACCAAACTTCAACTTTTTTGGCTTTTTAGAATTCGTTTCGATTCGATTCAAACTGAATTTGAATTTTTCTAATTATAATTTTTATACGTGTTTAAAGTGTTAATCGTGCTTTGCCAATTAGTGAAGGTCGGTATATTCCTCCGTTCTGCGCCGAGACTGTGCACATGAACGTAACACACGAAATTACCATTACGCCCTCCCCCCCCCACCACACACACATGACAGACACATACATACATGTGCTTTATGAAGTGACCTTTCCATTTATATATATATTTTAGATCATAACTATAAATTAGTTACCAGTGTCTTTTTCAACATTAACCGATGCATAGGAGTCAAATTTAATTTGTAATAGTCAATTCCGACGGGCACATGCACAAAGAAAATGTTAATATTCAGGAGACACGTGCCCCAGGAGGCACCACTTAAAAGGTTTAATGGCTAAGTGACACATCATAAGGTTGTGTCTCATAATCTTTTAACTAAAAGTCACATTCTTCCGATAATCCCCTAAAGAAAAATTTATAAATTTATAAATTTATATTATTACAAAACAAAATAATTATATTACTTTAATATTTTCCTTATACTTTGATTCTATTAAGTGTTTGTTTTATTTCATTTCTAAATAGACTATTTATCAAATATATTTATTTAAAATTCTTACTATAATAAATCAGCTAAGTTAATTTTACATCGTTGAATTTTAATATGACTTGATTAAAAATACTCGATCGATTTGATTAAAATTATATCAGTTCACCATTTAGATGGTTAAACTGCATGTTCGAATGGTTAAAAATAATTTTCTAACTTATCCAATTTTAAGGATTAAACTAAATCACTTTACAGACTGAGCTACAGTCGGACCGATCGAACTGACAGATTTAATTTGAGTTAAAACTACAACTATATTAAGACCAACCAAAAGTTAAGAAGCAAAATTTAATGAGCATTTTGGGTGTATGGTGGGGAGAAAAACTTAGAAGTGGGCAAATAAATTAATTTATTGTTGATCTAAAAAAGGACCATGAGTTCATGTGGTCATTTTGTTTATGGACAAAGAGGCAAATAATAAAAGTGATTTAAAATTTTATTTAATTAAGCCAAAGGATGCTTTCCCCTTTACTCTCTCTCTCTCTCTCTCTCTCTCTCTCTCTCTTAAATGGTAGTGGCCATATGGAACACCACCCACATATCATATCCTTCTTTGCACACATAAACCTACCAAATCCAACACACAACACTAATGCACTTGCCCTTTTCTATTTTTCTCCTTTTTTAGCCCCTCTCTCTCTCTCTCTCTCTCTCTCTCTCTCTGTGGCTGCTTTGGGATACTGGAATAGCACTCCCAAGTTCCTGACTCTCTCTCTCTCTCTCTCTCTCTCTCTCTTTGGAGGCCAAAGAGGAACCCTAAAGCTGTGATCTTTGACAATTAGGTACACACACAGATCCCTTCTCCTCACTTTTTTACTGGTTCTTATTTTTTAATTAAGAATCTGTGTGTTGCGTCTCCTCTCTTTCTACTTCTTATCTTCCCCCATTTTTGTAAGCTTGGATCTGAATTAGGGTTTTGATGGTGGGTGGCTTTAGAGGTTTCCTGAGGGTGGCATTGCGTATGATTCCTGGGGATCTCCTCTTCTCTCGCATTAATGATGGGCTTTTCTAATTGGGTAGTCGATTTGATTGCTGTTTTTTGTGGAAAGGTTGGATCTTGATGAGATTGGGTTTATATTGGCGATCTACTTCTTGGTTGCTTTTATTCTTGTGTGTTTTGGGTTAAAATCGTGTGCATTTGTTTTTATTTGGGATTTTTATCAATTGATGTGGAAAAATTGCATACTTTGTAAGGATTCTTTCAAACAGTATCTGATTTTTATGTTGTTTTGTGCTGATCTAGCAAATTATTTTCTGTATTCTATTAATTTTAGTTTATTTTGATCTGTTAAAATGTGATGTGTATGATACATCATCTTATGAATTTGGTCTAGTTCTTGTAGTTTAGTGTTTTAATGCCTCTTATCGATGCATGTAAACCTAAAAGTGGCAGATTCACATATAAAAGTTTCTTTTTAAACTTGATATCCTGTTCGGTTTCAGTTTTATTCGCGTTGTTTCTGAATCTGCACACTCTAAAGTTTATTCCAGTTGCATTGTTTGTAATTTTTCTTTTTGGGAGAAAAAGAAGAAAGTAACATCATAAAACTCAGCTTCTTGGACCTGTCAGACATCTCTAATCTATTGCTCAACAGTGTACTTCACATTTTGATTATCTTCACATTTGTTATCGAGCAGTTTTGTGCTTTCGTCGCAGACACCTCATGTCCATGGTAGGGTGATGGGGGAAGTGAAATTTTATGCGACCGAAAAGGGGGTTCTTCGTAGTGTACATTCAACACAATCGATCTTGCGTTATCAAGAGTTGTTGTGATAGGCATCAAACTCTTTTCCTTAATTGATGGCTTCTGACTCTTTGCCCGAAATTACCTCGGAGGATCAGCACAATAACCCCGCCAGTAGTGAAGTAACTGAACCAGCTTCTACCAACTCTTCCCTTCCACAGATTTTTGTGCCAAGCAAATCAGAATCCGCCTCATCGACCGATTCACTAAAATCTTCACTCCTAAATACACCAAAACAACCAAAAAGAGAAGCAGTGCAACATCAAAATGGTCATTCAAAACCTGGTAACTCAGACCCATCTTCTCCAAAAGGCGATTTTGTTGGTTCGAGTGAGCCCCCAAGTGTAGCATGCAATAAAGACCGAGAGAAGAAGAATTCTGAGCATGGTAGCGTCAAAAACAGCTCGGCTTCTGCGAAAGTTAGTGATGGTACCAGCAGTTTGGCGAAGACTAGTGAGAGTGGTAAAATAAGCGACCGTGCCGATTTCGTTGAGAGCGGAAAGAGTAGTATGTGCAGGGCCAGTTCTAGCAGCAATGTGAGTGATGAAAGCTCTTGTAGCACCGTTAGCAGCAGTATAAGCAAACCCCACAAAGCAAATGATTCAAGATGGGAAGCTATTCAGGCGATTAGGGTTAGAGATGGTGTTCTTGGTTTGAGCCATTTTAGGTTACTAAAGAGGCTTGGATGTGGTGATATTGGCAGTGTGTATCTATCCGAATTGAATGGAACAAAGTCTTACTTTGCAATGAAAGTTATGGACAAGGGAAATCTGGCGAACCGTAAGAAGCTGTTTAGAGCACAAACGGAGAGGGAGATTTTGCAATGCCTCGACCATCCATTTCTTCCGACGTTGTACACTCACTTTGAGACGGAGAAGTTTTCTTGCTTGGTGATGGAGTTTTGCCCTGGAGGAGATTTGCATACACTTCGGCAGAGGCAGCCTGGGAAGTACTTTTCAGAACAAGCTGTCAAGTATGGACCTTGATCTTGTCCTTGTTTCCTGTTAAAAATATTAGTGAATTTTCAAGCCTTCATATCTTTTATTTTCCATTGAACTGTTTTCCCAAAACTTACACATTTGAATAGTTGTCTTTGGTATTTATGGTACAGAGTAATTTTAAAACATAGACAATGTTCTTTATCCTCATGCAGTTTATTCTAGCTCTCAATTATTTGAAAATGGAATTATCCTATGATCGCCCCCTTAGTTTTACTGAGAATAAAAGAATTCTTAGTGTTAGTAGAAGCCATGGAACTCATCATTAGATTGAAAACTGAGAATTGAAAAGATTGGTCGATAAATAATGCACAACATTCTTGAGAAATCATAACAACTTATTGATAGAATGGAACTTTTATTTAGCTACTTTGATTCTCTGCCACGGTGAAGAGCATATGCCATCTTGACTATTTAATTGTATTAGCATGATCATTGGTTGATTAGAATCCTGTTAAAATGAGCTGTTACTAGTTTTTTCTAGATCTGTCTTTTTTGTTCAACCAGGTGAGCTTGATTTTGTGTTGACCCATTTGTATAGGTCAGAAAGATTTATTTTCTTTTTATATATGTGGTTGGTTACTGGCAATGACTTGAATAGCATCTGCCTTTAATTGGTTTTGTTGGTTTGATTCAGTTACTCCACTTAAATAAGTTTTTTACTGAAAAAGTATGATGAGACTCACCCTTAGACCTTCTTGCAACTTCAGATTCTTAATTCCTTTACGGCATCTAAACGAACAACAATGGTTATACTTGTTACTTTGGCATTAGAGCAATGATACCTAGTTGTTTGACCATATCTTTTGATCTTTAGTTTACATAGTGGCTTCTAGATCTTAAAAGAACACTTAAAATGTTTTAGTCAGTTCAGGCTTGGATGGGGTGCCCAATCCACATCCCTGCGGGCTGTGGATATATAGGAAATCATTAAAAAACTTATACAGTTTGAGTATTCTTCACTCCAATTTCAACTCAGTTAAGCTTGATATCAATTTTTGGATCTTCTAATTATCACATGGCCAATTGAAGTTATTGTTACTATATGCTAATTTATTAACCATTATGTATCAAATTGCTAAAAGACATAGGAATCCAACAACATTTAACTAATATACTACGTAACTATAATAACTATATTCAATTACATTTGCTACCATTTAATAATGTTTAAGGACATCAAAACTAATCTGGATTAGATAAATAACCGAGTACATAGACACACGCACTTTAAATATGAGAACCTTGAGAGGGGAAGGGGTGATTGCCATCCCATGAAGGATATCACCCAACAATCAATTTGGTTTCATCGAAGGAGAACTTGGTGTTGTTCAAGTTTGAAACATTATGAATTAAGGCCAGAATCATATCATATCAGTTGATTTATGTTGCAAAAATGGAGGGGATAGTGTTTTCTCATTTTCCTTTTTTTTTTTTTCTTTTGATGGATGGTCCGAAACGGACCAATTTCGTCGATAGATGATTAAGTTAATCTTGTCTTATATTTTGGAGAGAAACAAAAATGATGCAGCAAATGCACCATACTTGTAGAAATGTACATAATTGGAAGAAAAGAGAGGGTGGCAGCTACATCGCCAAGAGAGAATTGTAGGTTGACCGATCCGGTCTGATCCGGAAAGTAATCGGGTACGGACGCACAATCCTGCTGAAAAATTGAATTCAGCCAAAATTTTTTGTCCGAATAAAAAATTAGGTTAGGGGTCGGTCCAATAAATCTGGACAAACCGGGTCATAATACCCAGAAGTCTAATAGAGTCATATACAGATTTCTTTTTAGCCGTCTCCTATTTCCAAGGAGAAAATTGAGTACGTGATACTCAAAGGATATCTGTTTCCAACTTTTAAAAGTATAGCAGGCAACTTCTCATCTTCTTTCCATCTTTTCAATTTTTTTCTATTATTTCCCACTTTCAAACTCATGATTCCTTTCTTCAATGTTTAAACCGGACCCGGTTTAAACCCGGGTCAAACCAGGTTTAGTTTCAAACAAAGTAATAGCCTGAAATCGGGCCTGGTTTCAAAAAGGCAATCTTGTCCGAATTCTGGATCTGGGTCGGATTAGGACATAATAGATACCCATTGTTCTTATCCGAGAGTATCCGACCAACAAATTCGGCCAAAAAGGCCTGTTTTCAAATTTACCGTTATCGATTTCAGCAACGGAAAGTGTACGTGGAACCCGCACAGCCTGAACATATCCCGAATCCTTCATTTGAAGTGTCGGGACAGCGGGTTAAGTGTTTGTGCACTCACACGGTCAGTAGGAAGCAAAAACAAGCTTCCAAAGTCCCGAATAGTGTTGATTACGGTTACAGGATAGCATGGCCGCAAATTCTGATTTCAGCGGACCTTGGCTTATAAAACACAGCTGCGGAGGTCTGAACCTCAACCTTCGGCCAGCAAGAGGGTTCGCTGGGCATTTCGACAAGATCCAATAAGGATCGGTCCACCGCAACCTGCTGACAACACCGATAGCTAGGTCGGTGCTTGAAGTTTGAGTTTGGGAGTGTCGGCCCGGAGGGTTTTGCTGCCAGGTACAGAAAACAACGGTGAGCACACCGGCTTAGATCTAACGAACGGCGGCTTAGACGGCCGCACTACTGCAGGGATCGGTCGAGAGGGAAGTGAAGACACCGGTGCTCACCCTGTCGAGTCAAGAAAGGTTGCGGCAAGACCCATGAACGGCTTGGATCCGATCGTGGTCGCAGCCAAGGCTGCAGTTCGGTTTTGGGAGGTGTAGCAGCCGCAAGGGAAAGGTCTGCCCGCCGGAGCACTAAAGCACGGCCAGGGGAAGGTCGTGCTGAGGGTCAGGAAGGTCGCCGGAGAAGTAGAGGTTGCCAAAGAAGGCCGGCGATGAAACGAAGCTGGAGAAGCAACCCGGCCAGAGGTGGATCTGAAAGAGGAAAAGAGAGAGTACTCGGCAAGAGGATCAAACAGCGGCCATATTCAGGGCTAGGTTGCCGAATAAAATGGCCGGTGACGTGGTGACGTTGGTGCGCTCTCAGGTTGGGGGAGGAATTGAGACGAGAAGGAGAGAGACATCGGAAGGCTGCGATTGTGAAGGCGGACTGGTTGGGGCTAATGTGGGCGACTCGGTTGAATCCGTCCAACCTAGGGTTTTGGGCTGTGACGAAATTGCACAACAGCCCTCGGAACTCACCTCCCTTATGATGCCTCGCAATAAAGTCCCTACTACGGCGACATAATTGCGCGAAAAGCCTCGAATATCCACGGAATTTAGAAACACTCTGCCAGACTGCGCGCAAGAGGCAACTTCGGGTTGCCTCTGCTTCGCAACGAAAGGTCCAATTTCAGCAAAACTTGGACCAGCGCGTTCATCTCTGAGTGTAGATTTCATAGAGGCCTTATTTGCTAAAATCCGTTGGATATTTTGTGAGATTTTGCATTTTGAATATTAAGTGTTCGGTTTCCAGCAGGAAAACTGCATGTGAGTTCTGGATTTGAGATCCTGTAACTCTTTTCCCGAAACTCCGTTTTCGGTGAAACTTGGCTTCAGGCGTTCGTCTTTATGGCTTTGTTTGGTTTGGGTACAAAGGGGGATATCCCCCCCTTTGTACCCAAACACTATTGAACAAAGGGAGAACTATTAGGTACAGTAGTTCCAGTACAAACAGAATAAGCTGGAATAACAGTTCTTACCCATTATTTTATAAATTTGTTTTTTACCAAATTACCCCTCCTCCCCTCCTTTCTCTTTTTTCAATACACTCTCATCATCACAAATCCCTCTCTCTCCCCTCTCTCTCTCTCTTCTTCCCAATACACTCATCATCACAAATTTCTCTCTCCTCTCTCTTTTTTTCTTCTTCCCAATACACTCTCATCATCACAAATCCCTCTCTCTTCTCTCTCTTTTTAATTTAATTGGATATTAAATTAAATATTATTTTCAAAATTTTAGAAATTTTATTTTGATTTTGATTTTATCATAATTTTTGTAAGACTTTAAATTTTGAAATTTTATATTCGAAATTTTAACTTTAATTTAAACAAATAAAATGTTAAATTAAATATTATTTTCATAAAATATAATTTGAAATTAAATTTTGATTTTGATTATAATTTTGATTTTGATTTTGATTTTAATTTTATCTTAATTTTTGTAAGGCTTTAATCCATTAATTAAAACGAAGAAAGTAAAAGTTATTATTTGAAAATTAAAAAATTTTATGTTTAAAATTTATAATTTAAAATTAATATTATATAATTTTAAATTTTAAAATTTAAATGTTGAAATTTTATATTTAAAATTTTAAATTTAATTTGAGAAAAAAAATATTAAATTAAATATTATTTTTAAAAAATATAATTTGATTATGATTTTGATTTTATCTTAATTTTTTTAAAGCTTTAATTCATTAATTAAAACGAACTAATTAGATTTTAACAACTTTTATCACATATTAAATCTTGAGGGTAAAAAAGTAATTTACACAACTTAACCTCTTTATTCTTCTTATTCCTCATTATCATACCAAATACAAAATCTCTTATCCCTAGAACCATCCCAAACACTTTTTTACCCTTGTTCCGTACTTTATACTTATACCTGGTACTACTAATTCTCACTAATCCCCGAACCAAACGATACCTATGTGTACTATAACACTGTATTTTTCCTTTTCCAAGACTCTTGATGAATTCACATAAAATTTCATACTAGCGCAACCCGCGCAGAAAATTTCGGTTTAACCACTATTTAAATTTAGGGTTAATTGCATACGGCTCCTTGTAAATATATCGAATAGCAGATATATCCCTACAAAGTTCAACTTTTCATATTTATCCCTTCAAAAGTCCAATGTTATTCATATATATCCCTCCAGTTTATTATTGTTAGTTCACTGTTTATTTTTTAACAGATTATATGTAAAATGATAGTTTTGTCCTTTCAAAAATGGCCCTCCAAAAAATAATGCAGAAATATCTGGAAGGGTAAAAAGGTAAATTTACCTCACTAACTAACCAAGATTAAGTATTTAACCTATGGTTAACTAGATTTTTCTAACAGAGATAGATGGTAGGGATATATATGAATAACGTTGGACTTTTGAAGGGATAAATATGAAAAGTTGAACTTTGTAGGGATATATCAGCTATTCGATATGTTTACAGGGAGCCGTATACAATTAAACCTTAAATTTAAAGTTTTCACAACATCGTACTCACACTGAGTTTCCTCAAACTTCTCTAAGGTCTAAATTATCTTCAAATCAATCCTTATGGTTCATATTAAAACTCTCAAAGAGTTAAGTTTTATACAAAAGAACCCAAAATTACAAAGTCTTATAAATAGAAACCTTGGGGTCTACATCTTCGGACATTTTGTATATAGTACAAATACGTCATGTGTCCAGACTCGTGCATTAGGACCAAGATGGCTAGGAATATTTTCACGAACAACTGTAATGTCTGATAGTGTACTCAAAGATTATCTTGTTGATGCTGTCATTTCATATGGGTGATTTTTTAGTTGTACAAGAGCAGCCTTGTGATGAGATTTGCCAAATTTTGGAGCATTTGTTTTACTTTGATTTGAACTTTGAACTTTTGAAGATCAGCAAATTGTACCATCCTACGAATTGTATCACTATGGCTAGTCATGATATTTTTGTCTGTCTTAGTTCACAGAAGAAAAGGTTATGTCGTCTTTTGCCTTTTAATGAGATTTATGCCCTTTGTGACAAAACATTCTCGATTCCCTTTTTTCTATACGTTTTGTGCTATTATTTATTTCTTTATAGGTTCATGTTAAGAATATGATGTGAATACTTTCTTGCTACTTTAGTCATGTTCTTCTTGCTTCATCTCATTTTGGCAACAATTGTAGTGTCTTTTGCTACCATGTGTAATTAACAATGCGTCATGGATTAGAACTAGCCTCCTATGTCTCCATATGGTATTAATTACATATATATTTGGTGTGGTTGAAACAGAGGATTTAAATGTCGTGGCAAGAAGGCACGCCGAAAACTTGCTAGCATAGTGTATGGCACTATGTGTGCCATGTCGTGCCGATGCGTGCTAGTCATAAAAAGTACTTATGCGCCAACACACAATGGCATGAAATATTTATGTGGCCCCAATATGTTCTAATAACTTATATTTTTTTAGCAAATCTTTTGCACTTTATTGAGGTAATTGCTTGTTAATTTCAATAAAAAGGGTTGTTTTAGCCGTGCTATCGGCACGGGGGGCCGTATTGGCATCGGCATGGTATTGCACGGTGGACACGGCTGATGGGCACTTAAATCGTTGGGCCAAAATAATATTTGTAACGACTTGACTTGCTAGTGCTAATAACTCGTTAGGCCCAAACCATTGGCCCAAAATGTGTATGCCTAGTTATTAGATCTTGTGTGTCCATCATATATAAGCCCCTCACACTTTCCCACATTCTCTGATGTGGGATTATTGAGGTATAACATACTCCCCCCATTTTAGGCCCTGATGTTCTCGCTAGTCCTATGACACATCGTCCAAGATCACCAAAAGATGTGAGGCCCACCTTACACTTCCGGTTGATGAACCGGCTCTGATACCAACTATAACGATTCGGCCGACTAGCACCGATAACCTGTAAGGCCCAAACCACTGGCCAAAAATGCTTTAGTCCAGTTTTTAGTTCTAGTGTACCCGTCATATATAAGCCTCTCACGCTCTCCTACATTATCTGATGTGGGTCTATTGAGATGTCACGATATTAACTGTTGATTGTTTGTTTTTTATGCAGAAAAAAGCCTGTAATCGAGAACGCAGTAAACAATAGATAAGCACTTAAGTAGTAGGCTTTGACGAAAGGGGCTTGAGTGGTGTGCCTCTGCATTGCAACATTTCAAATCCATAACCCGGCCTGGCTGTCTTATAGTGCGGCCAGACCTTTAATATGTAGTTAGTTTCTTGAAAATGTTATCCTTTGAGTTCCTCTGTGACCTAGCAAGTCTCTTTGGGGAAAGATTGTTTAACAAATAAGTTTTATCATATTTTTTACGACTAGTTTTATTCTATTCTTCCCTTCCTACTAAAACACCTTTCTTCCATAATATCTCATTGTTGCTGCATTCTATTGTTTCTTTGATTATCCCATGCCGCCTCAATTAATTTTCCCACAATTCTCTTTGGTTGCACGGTGTCAGACCAGTATTTGAAAAGGTGTGAGGCGCACGCCTCAAGAAAGTGAGACGCATTTCTAATAAAAATAAAACACTCTTAACAAGTCTAGTCTAAATTGATATTTTACATTTTTTTTTTCAAAATAACCATAAAAAAAAAAGAAATCACATGCATAAATGTTCTCAAACTAAAAAAAAAAAATATATTTCAATTTTCAACTTAAAAGCGCTGACTGCCTTGTTGCCATTGGGGGAAAAAATAACGACCAAGAAAAAAAAGAAAGAAAAAGTTCAAATTAGAGGGTTTTTTTCATTCCCTTAACATTTTAAAATATATATTAAAAAAACTCAAGACCCGAAAACTTAAATCCTAGACCCATTAAATTTAATATCACGAGGCGCAGCTGAGGCGCGCGCCTCATGCCTTGAGGCGCAGAGGTCCGCGCCTAGGTGCAAAGACTCGTGCCTAGGCGCACCTTTTCAAACACTGTCAGACAAAAACCTTTTTATGCTATCTTCTTCCATTCTTTGTCTTAACGTCCTTGGCCGCATTATTTATTGTTTTAATATGTTGTTTCTTGTTCTTTCAAATTTCTGATCCGTCAGTTTAAGGAACATACGAAAACAAAGCAGTTTCCTGCTTAAACTATCCTAGCTGAATTATATTCGCAATTTGCTCGAATCTCTTCTACTTTCAACTAGTGATCTCAGGTAGCAGATTGGCTTTTTCTTAGGGGGTGGTGTATGGTTGTACGTAAAACCGTGAAAAATAATTTTCCATCAAAAAAAATTTTCGGTGGAAAAAAAGTTTTACATTTTGTAGTGTTTGGTTTGTAGGGGAAAAAAGTAGTTTTCCATCAATATTTGTTTGGTTGAAAGGAAAAAAATCCACACTGGTCTTGTACCTGATTTAAGTCCTCAATTCCAAAAATAAGCTTCTTCTGTGGTGCCTTTTTAACTCTAAGAAAAAAGTAAAATGAGAAAGTAAAAAAGAAAAAAGATGCTATCCGCAATACCTGAATTCCATTTCATGTTTTGGAATTTCCTTTTCTATTGCAGCTCTGTTTCTTCTATTACTTTCAATTGGATTTCTATGTTGTCAAACAATACTGTTGTGGTTTTTTCTCTTGCGCCGGTAAGCTCTATCAGCTTCCAAACACACTGATTGCATTAGTTCATTTCATAAGGGAATCTCTGAGTAATTTTGTTATTTTCAATTAGCTAGAACAGGTCCTACAGATTTCTAATAAAGTAACTAGTGATGGCAAGCAGGCATGAGGGAATCACGAGTGTCTTTGAAGTCATCAATTTCCCCAATATGGTTTCTTAGAGCAGAGTCCTAGGATGCGAAGGCTCTGAGGGTTCTTTTTGTTGTATTGATCAACTTGAACATCTCGAAATCATGTAGGAGGTGCACGTAGGCTTAAGATCATAAGGTGTGTGCCTTATAATGTATGTTATTTTCTTTAGTTTAGGCTCATGTATCCTTAGTCCACACAATTTCTGTCTAGAGAAATTTTTGGGTAGTACTACTAAGGAGAGAGAAACATTTTCCTTTTATTTTTTTCCCTCTCTGATGCATTGATTATCTGAAGAACCGAAACACATTCTTCGAGTACATGTTACTAATATCACAGTAAAATATAAAACTATATCATGTTATTATTAATCCCTTTGATTACTAAGCTATGCTATCCTCTGTGTTGAATTTCCTTAATCAGTAAACAGATCTATATGTTCTTCTTTACAACAATTGTATTCTAGTCTTTGTGGCTTGCAACAAAGGAAATTGTTTCTGACCTGCTGATTGCAAATTTTTGTCGTCAACGTATGTGTACTTTGTATCAGATCGTATATAAGCAGTCAAATTCATACAGATTCCCGTTGAGAAATTTAATGGTCTAGAGAAAAGTAAGCTTATAATTCTTCTTCTATTTTTTCTCGTGGGGTAAGTTTTGTCAATACGTTGCATGCGAAGAGAGCTAATGTTAGGCTGTAATCTATATATTGATCCGACATCAATAAAATCGACTATTACTGTTGATTTGTAGCAAAAGTTGAAACTGTGTAGTACTGCTGATTAGACTGAACTAGAGTTTGCTAAGACGCATCTTCGCAATATGATGAGTTCGAGTTAGAAATGTTTGTATGTTTATTCAAGAATTCTAGATTTTCCTTGAGCTTATTTGTTACTACTACTTTTTACTCTAGAGATACATTACAAACGAAATAATGTCAGGTTGAGAGATTACTGAGTGTTCCAGTTTACTACTGTAAATTTTTCTTTTTCTGTTAGGAGCTTTACTTCCTTAATAGCTATTACTTCATTTAGCAAGCAGAAATCATAATTTGAAATTTATAGAGTGATTCATGTTCTTCGGTGTGATGCTCTTTTACAAACTGCAGGTTCTATGTAGCAGAGGTTCTTCTCGCCTTAGAATACCTGCACATGCTCGGTATCATCTACCGCGACCTCAAACCCGAGAACGTCCTTGTGCGCGAGGATGGTCACATCATGCTCTCCGACTTTGACCTCTCCCTTCGCTGCACCTTCAGCCCCACCCTCGTCAAATCCTCCAACCCTGACCAGAGAAACAACAACAACAATTCTATGTACTGTGCCCAACCCGCCGCCTGCATCGAGCCATCCTGCATTATCCAACCATCCTGTGCAGTCCCAACGACGTGCTTCTCCCCTCGCCTCTTCTCCTCCAAGTCCAAGAAAGAGCGGAAACCAAAGCCCAAGACTGATATTGGAAACCAAGTCAGCCCGCTCCCAGAGCTCATCGCGGAGCCGACTGATGCCCGGTCCATGTCATTCGTCGGGACCCACGAGTACTTGGCCCCAGAGATCATCAAAGGGGAAGGGCATGGAAGTGCCGTGGATTGGTGGACCTTTGGGATTTTTCTCTATGAGCTTTTATTTGGAAAAACTCCCTTCAAAGGGTCGGGCAATCGAGCCACATTATTTAATGTGGTGGGCCAGCCTCTGCGGTACCCTGAATCGCCAGTGGTGAGTTTCGCTGCGAGGGATCTGATAAGAGGTTTGCTTGTGAAGGAGCCGCAGCATCGCCTTGCCTACAAGCGTGGCGCCACAGAGATAAAGCAGCATCCATTCTTTGAGGGCGTGAACTGGGCCTTGATACGGTGCGCGAGCCCGCCGGAGATCCCAAGGCCGGTTGAAATCAACCGGCCTGTAGGGCCCATTGCATCGACGAGCCAAAAGGCCACATTAACTGTGGACAAAGGCTCCGATAACTATCTGGAATTCGATTTCTTTTAAGAGGATTTGCTATATATATATATATATATATGTTGTATTTGAGGGAAGTGTAGAGTTTCTTGTGATTGTTTTCATAATGCTAATGAGTCCCATATATATAAATTGTGACAACTGTTAGTAGATCTACCTTTTCTATGTTTTTTTTTAATTTTTTTTTTTTCCTGAACTTTGTCTTCTTGGATTCTAAGTCTGTAATCAGTGAACTTTGAATTATCTTTTTCCTTATTTATGATGGTTATCTATCTTCTGTCTTCTGTGATGTCAGAAATTCAAAAGCTTGATTAATTGTAGGATTTTGTGGTCTGTTGATAGGATTTTCTTCCCATTCTGGGATACTTCTACTTCCTGATTTGATTTTGAGAAAAACAGATGGTTGGCTATATCATATTTTGAAAGAAAAAAAAAAGAAAAAGAAAAGAGGACATCTTGTCCAGAAAAAGATCCTTATAGCTCTGTGTTTTGTGTTTGTATTTGTCCTTAGCAGTTGTGAGTAGTAGGCAGCACTTTGCAAATGAATATTCTGGATTATTTAGTTAATTTATTAATTTATTTATTTTTGTTCTGAGTAATGGAACTATATATTTTAAAAGTGAAAGTTCTAATTCGAAATTTTGCTTATTCTGTCGTAAGGAATTATGGGGTTGTTTTTCAAGTAAGTAGTCCTTTGGCCTAGTTTTTGAAAAGTAATCTTGAATCTAAAATAATTTTTTTTTGGCTCAATATAATTTTTCACAATCTCGTTTTTAAAATCTGATTTTAATTTTTATAAACAGGTTTTTTTTTTAATTTTCGAGACCTAAGGTCAGAAATAGTTAAAATCTGTTTCTTAAAATTTGATTCTAATTTTATACTCAAAATTTAAAATTTTATTTTAATTTTATATTCAAATTTTAAATTTAAATTTAATTTTAAAATTTATATTTAAATTTTTAAATTTTAAATTTTAAAATTGTGGGGCAGAGTTGCCTCCGCATGTTCCATGGGGCAGAGAGGAAGGAAGAGAAGAAATAGTGAAGTTTTTTTTTAAAACGTGTAATTTTTATCGAAGAATATAACTCTCACATTAAAAAATATTTTTTTTGGTCGGAAAGATTATAATTTTTATAAAAAAATATAAAATTCTTCTGATGAATTATAATTTTTTCTACAGTACAAAATCGTTCTCCTTCCTTTTTCATGCCTAGAACAAAAATGCGTATGAGAGTTTTACTTAATTAAAAAAGCAATTTGGAGGTGAGGCAGGGTGCTTACCTCCGCCCCCACATGCGCGCACGGCTATCCCTGCGGAGTGGGGAAGGCAAGGCGCCCGCCTCAGCTGCCCTAATGCAAAATTCTATAAAAACAGTATAACTTTATTATTATTATTATTATTATTATTAACTTTTAATATTTTTTTTATAATAATAACGATACATAATAATTTTTTTTATAATATATATATATATATATATATATATATATATATATATATATATATATATATATATATATATATATATATATATATATAGGAAAATGCTACCCGTACATCCCATTCGGGGTGTATATCACACACTCCACCCATCCAATGGGTGGGGTGTGATGATGGATCAATCGATGTGACCCGTAAAAGATATCGCTACCATTAAAATGGTGGAGGTGTATGATATACACCCCTTCGGGGTGTACATGTAGCATTGCTCATATATATATATATATATATATATATATATATATATATATATATATATATATATTGAGTAATGCTACATGTACATTCTGAAGGGGTGTATATCATACATCTCCATCATTTTAATGGTGGCGATATTTTTTACGGATCACATCAAGTGACCCATCATCAAACCTCCACCCTTAGATGGGTGGGGGTGTGAGATGTACACCCCTTACGGATCTACACGTAGCATTTTCCATATATTTTCTATCCTATTATGGCGGCTGCCGTGATCCCTTCCGTTTTAGTTGTGCTTGCTCCTGCCATGCTTGCATCCGCACCCGGGACGTTGTGGCGCGGCGGGAGTGCATTTACCGAACTGCAAAAAGAAAACCCTTTTCTTTCAGACTCGGAATTTTCGAGCGGGAGTGCATTTACCGATTCCCATCAGCCAGCACTGCACTACAAAT
This sequence comes from Tillandsia leiboldiana, assembly GCA_029204045.2. Classification (NCBI taxonomy): domain Eukaryota; kingdom Viridiplantae; phylum Streptophyta; class Magnoliopsida; order Poales; family Bromeliaceae; genus Tillandsia; species Tillandsia leiboldiana. The sequence continues at coordinate 6,649,353 of CM055083.1, forward strand.
CTCTGTCCCGCCCGCACGCCTGCCTGCATTGTCACATTTCTCAGCCCTCCCATGCGATGGACTCCCATCTCACCCACCCGATTCGCCTCCGCCTCCGCCGCCGCCGCCTTCGTTTCCCGCCGCAACCACAGCAACCTTACTGCCGACCCTAACAACCACGTCTCCGCCTTCCTCGCCGCCGTCGCCGACTTCTCCTCATCCCGCCGCAGACGCCTCCGCCCCTCCTCCTCCCCCGCTCCCAGCAACTCCTCCCTCCGCTCCTTCACCCTCCTCCTCGACCGCCTCCTCCTTCGCTCCCCCGCCCTCCTCGACTCAGCCTACGCCCTCCTCCTCTCCATGTCCGCCCGCCCCGACCCCGCCGCCCGCCCCGACGCCGTCGCCTACTCCGCCCTCGTCGCCGCCCTCTGCCGCTTCGGCCGCCTCCACGAGGCCTGGGGCGTCGTCGACCTCATGCTCGACCTGCAGCTCCGCCCCTCCCTCCGCGCCTACACCTCCATCCTCCGCTGCTACTGCTCCCGCAACCAAATCCCCCAAGCCGAGACCCTACTCTCCACCCTCCGAACCCTCGGCTACCGCCTCGACGTCGTCGCCTACACCGTCTTCATCGAGGGCCTCTGCGCCGTCGCCCGATTCGACGAGGTCCAGAAGCTTCTCGCGCAGAGCGACGGCGACGGCTGGAAGCCGAATTCCGTCACCTACAACATCTACATGAGCGCGCTCTGCCGAGCGGGCGAGCTCGACGACGCATTTCGTCAAGTACGCGCCATGCGGGAGAGAGGACTGCACCCGACGATCGAGACGCTGAACATCCTCTTCGACTGCCTTTGCCGCGAGTCCAAGCTCTGGGAGGCGAAGCTCTTGCTGGAGAGCAGCAAGGAGTTGGGGTGGGAGGTTGATGCCTTCTTCTATAACACTCTGATGAGCCGGTTATTCGACGCCGGCGAGCTCGACAGCGTGTTAAAGCTCTTGGCCTCTATGTTCAAGAAGGGGATCTACCCTGATGCGTGCACCTTCACCGTCGTGATCCGAAGCCTTTGCAAATCCGGCAAGCTCGCCGAATTGAAAAACGTCGTTAAACGTGGTAGTTTTGTTGCCTCTGATGTCGTGATGTTTAACACCTTGCTTCATGGGTTCTACGCGGCAGGTAGTTTTGAGGAAGTGCAACTCGTTTTTGCTGACATGCTCGGGAAGAGCATTGTTCCTAACAATTTCACATATTGCGTCATGATCGACAGTTTTTGTAGGCGCGGGAAGTTTCTCGAGGCTATAAGCTTTCTTCTTGGATCTTCAGCGGAAGATGGGTTTTCGCTGGATCTGGTCGCTCGTCTAAACAGTTGGCTGGTCAAGTATGGGAAGCTCAGAGAGATCCTAAACCTGCTCGATGAAATGTCCCGACGAGGTTTTTCTGCGGATGGCTTCATATTTACTTCGCTGATCAGGGCTTTTTGCAGGGAGAGGTATTGCGGAAGCTTGAATTTCTATAAAGTGTGCCTTATACTTGATTCCATGCTCGGGGTTAGATGATTATTCGTAGGATGGAAGGGCTAAGGATTACAATTTGGGATTTACGTGATAATCTTTGATCCAAGATGCTATTTCTTCAGATGACATCGGTTCTGAAGATTTCAATGGGACAACCCATGGCAATCTGTAGGTGATTAAACTTTCCAACAGATTGGATGCACTTGATTGTTCTTGCTTTGTAAAGGACAATGGTTTGATTGCAGCTTCTCATTGCTTGAGAAAGGTGGGAGGCAAACCACGAAGGATTTTGCTTCTCCGGCGGGCAAGTAAAGATTTCATTTTCTTCTGAAGAAAAGACGATTTGCGCTGAGAATGCTGGGATGCATCGATCCTTCAAAAGTGCGGGAGGCTTTTTCAGTAAACTGGGCCTAGTATGGAGCCAACCAAAGGCATGTTTATTCAATGAGATTGTTAGTCCTTTTCTATGTCCATGCTGATGCTCGATACTTTAATCGAAGCACTTATTTTTTCAGAATGGTATCATTGTTCGTGGAGAATTGTTTGATCCTCAGCAGAGAACAACCAACCAGAAGGTAATACTTACAAGTTAAATTTTGTTTCCTCTGCTGTGCAGATTCTGGTTGCAAAAATGGCTTCTGTAGACTCCACTAGAAATATTGGCTGTGGATTCCCTTCATCACTTTGTGTGAAAGCCAAATTATTCCTTTAAATTTCTGAGATAAAAAAACAGAGTTTTTTTTTAAGTAGCAGATTTGAAGTAGATTCTGCTAGTATAATTTAGCTGAAAGAAACATGGGATAAGCAGATTTTAGAATACCTATTGGATCATCTCCATCTTGGTTCATCCATATCCATGCAAATCATTTGTGGATACTCTTTTTGAGATACCAAATTTTAGTTACCCACGAATTTGAGCAGTAGCACAAGAACCAAGAGCTTTTACTGCCTTGTCATTTGGTTCTAAGTTTTGTGAATAGTTATTACGATCATCTGTTCCATTCTCTTGAATTGTATTAATATTTGACAATAAAGAAGGAAGGTTATTCACCCCTATCTAGGATTTTGATATATTCATGAGATGCCCAACAAGTCATAGGCATTTTTGATTTTGCTGTTGATACTTGCAAAGAAAGAATGGACCTTCTCTGTGATTTTTGTGGGGAGCAAAGAGCTAAGATATACTGCCGACCTGATGCTGCTTGTTTGTGCTTATCATGCGATCGGGATGTCCACTCTGCGAATGCTCTCTTGTGCTGCCACCCGCGCACTCTCCTTTGTGGGCGATGTAATTCGCAGCCAGCTATTGTTAGGTACATCGAGGAAAACATATCCCTTTGCCGCAGTTGTGACTGGAACGGGCACGGCAGATCAGCATCCACTCTAGGGCATAAGATGCAGCACATCAATTGTTATTCGGGTTGTCCTTCGTCAGCTGAACTTTCTAGGCTTTGATCCTTTGCTTTAGAGATCCCGACTATATTAGAATCAAATTGTCAAAAGGTTTTGGGAATGATAAGTACTGGCACTAATAGTTTTGGCAATTGTTGTGGACCTTTGAATGGTAGGGATAGTGATCTTGAAGCCAATGGCAAGTTGAGTACTTCGATTGGATCCTCGTTGTAGTTTGTGGAGAATCCTTTGCCGTTTACTCCAGATCAACAGGCTAGGTTGATTGATCCGGCAACATCAAAGGTGTGCAGACTGATCTGGAACTATGTTCATATACACATTCCACTATTTCTGCATATTTCATTTGAATAATGGAAACTTCAGCAATTGTGAATTGTTAAGTTAATTAATTGTCTTCTGGTCATTGTTATATATAACTTAGTGACTTTAAGCTAAATGTTGCATCTTATTTTAAATGTGAGGAGAAGTGGTAAAGCAAGTTTTTCCTGAGGCTGTGTCTATTAGATCTGCTTATATTGCAATAATAATAATAAAGTGGTAACTCATAACTATATGTTTTGATTTATATGTTGAATTCTACATGGCAGCTATGTTGTACCAATACAAATGGCCAAGAAATCTGCAAGGATGATCACTCGAACGAAGACCTCAATGTGGATGATATTGATTTGTCTTTCGAGAACTACGAAGAACTCTTTGGTGGATCTCAGAATCAATCAGGGCAACTATTTGGAGATGCCGGAATCGGTAGTCTGTTTGAAATGGATATTTCAGCGACCACCTCAAACTGTCAGGGTGGGTTGATTGCAGAGGTATTGTTATGTAACTCTCTCTCTCTCTCTCTCTCTCTCTCTCTCTCTCTCTCTCTCTCTCTCTCAATCTTTTTTTTTTCTCCCGATATAATACAACTCCATAAGCAGTTGTTTTCCTGAAGTAGAATGATTGTTCTAACATTGATACAATTGTCAGATCAGCTTGAAATATTTATTAGCAAGCATATTGGTTTGGTGTACTGCTTTGATATACTAATTACCAATTTGTCCGAAATTTCTTGCCCTTCATTGCTCATCGGAGGAAGAAACTTGGAGTTGATTGATAATGTTAGTATTCCTTGAAACATTAAAATAATTTAGATTCCATGATTTAAATCTAAGATAATGCAACAGCAGCTATCAAAAGAATGAACATGTAGCAGCAGCTGCAAATTGGACTAGGGCTAAACATGTTTTTTTTTGGTCAAACTATCGGTTCTAATGCCACTTGTTAGAAAGTCCTTGGTTCAGGCTCACATTTGTCTGACGATATGACATATCTGATTGAATCCAACCAACCAAAAAGCTTAAGCCTATCAGGCCTGGACCCATTAGTATATATCAACTCTTTATTCATTATTCGATGTTGAACTAGTCACATGTGTGTTCCTTGAAAAAACCTTTCACAATGTCCCAATGTCCTAATATATATAGGTAGGTCATCCAAAGTACTATAATTCTTTAGTTCTCTTATTTTTGTTGATTCTTCAATGTGCTTTCCTTTTGTTTATTGCATATTCTAGTATTTTCCTTCTGTTTATGGCATATTTTCATAATGATTTTGAATTCTATAGATTTTTGGCTATATTTGCAAACGCCATACTTGCACTTTTGGCTGTGTCTCAATTACCCCTTTGTATAAAAAATTGAATCAATTTAAACCCTCAACATGTACCATTGAGAGCCCCGAAATTTTGGGATGATCGCTGAATTCAGATCTAAAACTTTGTAGGTGTAAGAAAATAAACGGATATGCGCAGCGGAAGAAAGAAACGCAATTAAAATTTTCTTAAATAAAAAATCACTCATGTTTTATTTTAGATCGTTAAAAGGTAATCTAATTGATCTTATCAATTAGGATTTAATTTTTATCTTGCGCGGGTCGAGATCACCGCGAAGCCGACGATCGTTGGTAAAAATTATTCGTCCTTGATAGCCGCGCACGCACCCGGCCTCTACTCGCGTTCACACGGAATCACGCCCTTGATTGAAATAGTCGATCGCCTTGATTCGCGATCCGATCACGAATTAACTCTTGCGTCGATGTAAGGAGGATGAATCAATCTTCTAATTGTGCTAGCAATCTTCCGAAGATCGAGAACGATTAATTATGGAGGACTTTAGGAAGAGGGAGAGGATAGGCGGCTAGGGTTTTCTTATTCCTTTTTCTCTCTTTCTTTAAATATGTCACATATGACATATATTTATAATGAGAAAACCCTAATCCTAATCCTAATCGAATCCTAATCCGATTGGATTATCCATTATCCTTAATCGAATCCTAATCTGATTGGATTATCCATTATCCTTAATCGAATTCTAATTCGATTGGATTCGTGTGTAACATTTACACATAAGTCCTCCAAATATTTACTAACGATTAGCAAATTCACCATGCAACTTTTGCACTTAAATACCTGTAATTTACAATAATTGCAAATTAGTCCTTTTACTAATAAATTAGTAAACTTTAGTATTGTGATTATAATTAATCCATTCTATAAACTTCTTTATCATCTCCATAATATCGATCATGCGCGATTCCTTATGTGTGTGACCTAATAGGTTCAATTCTGTCTGGTAGTGAGATATGATGCGATCCCCATCGGCATCGTCATCGAAACTCTTTTTGATGGATCAAACACATTTGATTCTTCCCTCGTATAATAATTATTCGCCTATAATTATTCTTATTGGTTCCCACAATCCACCAGTGACGCCTAGCAGCATATAGTGGCAATCCAGTTAGAAGTGAATATTGGACTGAACCTCTAGGTGCAGTTACCGTACAATACAATCCTTCTATCGCATAGTCCCAACTGAGTGGAGGTCATGGAATACTCGTCAAACCCCACCACCCGTTATTTGACAAATTTGATAGGACAGAAGCTCATATGGTTACTCTTGGAAACACCTTTCCATGAACCATATTACCCCGGCCGAGGATTTCTGAGCTTTGCCTTACAAATAGTATAGGACTAATTATCTCTCTACCGAGAGCGATAGATCCCCTGTAAACAAACACCCATTCCTAATATGAACCAACTGTAGCCAACATATACTACTAAGACCCGTGACTAGGATCAGAGTTTGCATAGTCAAACTACAGTAGCCTCATATTGAATGGCCGTGGTGTCGCAGGTCTAAGGATCAGTTGTACCACTGCAACATCGAATCAGTTACTGACGAATGAGTAGACATCCATGTAACTATTCGTAATTGGTCACACTCAGTGCCCTTGTTCTCTAACAACCATCTGCACGTTCGCTCCAGTGTCCCCACACTGATGACTTGAGACTCGTCATCCTAAAAGAGAGCGGCACATACATCAATCTTACCGGATCAATCATCGTCCCCATGATGATCCTCCGATTGAGAGCATTTATGACTTAATCACCAATAATATGTATCTCAAATTCTTAACTCTTAAGAATATACATTATCATCTCATTAATTCAAAAGGACGATTCATGGACACATTAAACATGAATGGCATAAAATGCCCAAATAATAATAAAGATCAAGTACAAATATGATGAAGAAAAAAAAAAATGCGTCAGCCTGATAGGCTTTTGGGGCATACAACTAACAATCTCCCACTTGCACTAAAGCCAATCAGTCATGTATCTATTGCCCATCTTCTCAAGATGAGTCTCTAGTTTCTGCTGAGTCAAAGCCTTAGTTAGCGGGTCCGCCACGTTATCTGCGGAGGCAACCTTCTGCACTTCAATATGTTTATCTTTGATGTACTCTCTGATCTTGTGATACCGCCGCTCAATATGTTTGGATTTCTGATGAGATCTCGGCTCCTTAGCTAATGCTACGGCGCCATTATTATCACAATATAGTGGCAGGGGATCCCTACTAGAGGGAACCACACCAAGCTCAGTGATAAATTTCTTGATCCAAACAGCTTCCTTGGCAGCTTCAGATGCAGCGATGTACTCCGCCTCCATAGTAGAATCAGCAATCGTCTCTTGTTTAGAACTCTTTCAAACTATTGACCCACCATTGCAAATAAATAGATACCCAGACGTAGACTTTCTATCGTCTATATCAGACATAAAGTCTGAATCTGTATAGCCATTAACTTTGAGTTCTCCACCTCCAAGAACCAAGAACATATTCTTTGTTCTTCTTAAGTACTTAAGGATATTCTTTACCGCTACCCAATGCTCTTCGCCTGGGTTCGACTGATATCGACTAGTGACGCTCACAGCCTGCGCTATATCAGGTCGAGTACATAGCATCGCATACATTAAACTCCCTATTGCGGAAGCATAAGGGATCCTGCTCATGCGACTTCTCTCTTCAGGTGTCTTAGGAGACATAGTCTTAGAGAGGTGATTTCCATGTCTTAGAGGTACCATACCCCTTTTGGAATTCTCCATGTTGAACCTTTTCAACACTTCGTCTATGTACATAGCTTGCGATAAACCAAGCAACTTCTTAGGTCTATCCCGATAGACCTTTATCCCTAGGATATAAGATGCTTCTCCAAGGTCTTTCATAGAAAACTCTTTGGATAACCATAACTTCACTGATGTTAACATAGGAATGTCATTCCCAATTAGGAGTATGTCATCCACGTACAATACGAGGAAGGTAACAGCACTCCCACTAACCTTTTTATACACACATGGCTCTTCCTCATTTCTGATGAAATCGAACGATTCGACTGCATCATTGAAACGAGTGTTCCAACTCCGAGAAGCTTGCTTCAACCCATAAATGGATCGTTGAAGCTTGCACACTTTATGACTTCTATCTTTGGTAGTGAAACCCAAAGGCTGCTCCATATAGATTTCTTCTTCAAGATATTCATTCAGGAAAGCAGTTTTTACATCCATTTGCCAGATCTCGTAGTCATAATGTGCAGCAATAGCAAGCAGAGTTCTGATGGATTTAAGCATGGCTACAGGTTAAAAGGTATCCCGATAGTCAATGCCTTCGCGTTGACTATAACCTTTTGCTACCAGCCTAGCTTTATAGGTCTCTACCTTTTCATCAGAACCAATCTTTCTCTTGAAGATCCATTTGCATCCAACGGGTACAATACCCTCTGGTGGGTCAACCAAAGTCCAAACTTGATTGGAGTACATTGAGTCTATTTCAGACTTCATAGCTTCCAACCATTTATAGGAGTCGATGTCTGACATCGCCTCGCTATAAGTCTTAGGATCATCTTTATGATCCTTGTCTCCCACTAGGAACATTTCCTCCATGTCCTCTATAAATAATCCCGTGTATCTATCAGGAGGATGAGAGATTCTACTAGACTTGCGAGGTGGCAGTGTAATCTATGGTATCACAGAGTTATCAGGAAGGGCTCTTGGAATGTTCGATCCTAAAGAGACTTTTCTCCTCTAGTTTTATCTTTCTCCCACTACCTCCTGCTAAAATAAATTCATTTTCAAGAAAGAAGGCATGACGGCTCACAATCACATTATGACTTTCTGGGAGATAAAAATAGTATCCAAGTGATTCCTTGGGATAACCAATGAATCTTCCCTTGACTGATCTGCTTTCCAATTTGTCCATCTTTAATTTCTTAATATAAGCCGGACACCCCTAAGCCTTAATGTGAGTAAAACTTGGCTTCCTACCATACCACATCTTATATGGTGTGGTGGGAACAGATTTGGAAGGTACTCTGTTCAAAATATAAATAGCCGTAAGAAGTGCATAACCCCAAAGTGACGTAGGTAAATCTGTAAAACTCATCATAGATCGAACCATATCTAATAAAGTTCGATTCCTCCGTTCAGACACCCCATTCAATTCTGGTGTTTCAGGAGGAGTCCATTGAGAGACAATACCATTATTCTTGAGGTAGGTTAAGAAATCCGTGCTAAGGTATTCCCCTCCTCGATCGGATCGAAGAGCCTTAATCGGTTTTTCCATTTGCTTTTCTACTTCTTGTCTAAACTCTTTAAACTTTTCAAAGACTTCAGACTTGTGTTTAATTAAATACACGTACCCATACTGTGAATAATCATCAGTAAAGGTAATAAAGTAGAGATAGCCGCCCCAAGCAGACACATCGAATGGGCCGCATACATCAGTATGTATCAGGGCGAGTACTTCGGTAGCTCTCTGTCCTTGTCCAGCAAAGGGAGACTTAGTCATTTTTCCTTGAAGACATGATTCACAAGCTGGGTATGGTTCAGGGAGTAAGGATCCTAAGATACCATCCTTAGCCAGCTTGTTAACCCTATCTTCTCCAATGTGACCAAGCCTCAGATGCCACAAGTATGTTTTGTTTATCTCCTCTCTAGGTCTTTTAAAACCAATAGTATTCTCATTCATGCCATTGACAACTGTATTCATACTAACATCCATATGTAAGTAATAGAGATTGTCTATTAGAGAACCACAACCTATCAAATTATTTCTCAAATAAATTGAACAAATGTTTGATTCAAAAATAAACTTATAACCGTCCAATACCAAACGTGAAACAGAAATAAGGTTTCTAGTCGCACTAGGAACATAAAGACAATCTCTAAGTTCTAAAACTACTCCTGTCGGTAGACATAAAGGATAAGTCCCTACAGCAACAGCAGCAACTCTTGCTCCGTTTCCAACGCGTAGGGTAAGCTCTCCATCCCTAAGTCGTCTACTTTTCTTTAGCGCATGCATTGAAATACACAAATGCGAGGTGCATCCCGAGTCAATGACCCATGTAAGAGTAGAACAAACCGATAAGCTAGTAGTTTCAATGATATGAATCTCGGACATACCTGCCAAAGTTTTATCCTTCACCTTGTCCTTCAGGCTAGCCAAATAGTCCGGGCAATTCCTCTTCCAGTGGCTATCCTTTTGACAGTGGAAGCAAGTTCCTTTGGCGGCCTTCCTTTTGGGATTTACCTTGACAGTGTCAGTCTTTGGCTTCTTCGCAGGCTTCTTTTTTCTCCATTTAGACTTTCTTTTGGAGGAAGCCCGTTCAACAACCAAAACTGAGCCCTTATTGACTTTTAGCATTCCTTCAGCCGTGACCAACATATTCAACAGCTCGGTGAGAGTGCGAGTAATTTTATTCATTTGAAAATTTAAAATAAACTGAGAAAATGAATCAGGTAATGATTGTAAGATCAAATCAATTTGAAGTTTTGCGTCCATAGTCATTCCGAGCTTCTAAAGCTCCTCAATGTCCTTAATCATCGCCAAGCAATGATTATTGACTGAGTGACCATCAGACATCTTAGTCCTGAACAGTCGCCTTGACACCTCGTAACGAGCTGTTCGACTTTGCTCATCATACAACTCTTTAAGATGGAGCATGATGTCAGCAGCACTCTCCATGTGCTCATGCTGGCGTTGCAACTCATTACTCATAGACGCAAGCATGTAGCATTTTACCTTCATATCATCATCAGTCCATTTATTTCTAGCATCTTTCTGTTGAGCTGTTGGATTTTCGGGCACTGCTGGAGCCTCCGTGTCCAACACATAGGCTAATTTCTCAGAATTGAGAACAATTCTCAAATTCCTCAGCCAATCGGTGAAATTCAGTCCAGTTAAGCGATTAGTATCGAGTATTTTGACAAGTGGGTTAGAGGCGGACATTTTCTGCAGAAGGTTAAGATTTTAATTAGTTGTGTACTTAATCATAATCCATTTTGATTAGGGTCTTTAAATCTAAATGGTGCCTCCCACTAATTTTAGCGAATCTCCACACTTCCCGAGTGGAGAAAACGGAAACTTTACTAAAAGTTTCTAGTAGGAATTGCGGTCCCATTTGTTTGCACACTACCTCATCCTAACAGATTCTTGGCAATGAGTAAAGAAATGAGTGAACAACTCTTGTTCAATGCTTCTCAAGCAAATCGCAATTTCATCTTTGGCCTCCAAATATATAGGCCTCATCCTAACAGATTCTTGGCCTTATCTTTTGGTTAAGTTAGACCCACCGTTCATCATGCAAATAAAAAGTCATTGAATCCTCATCCTGACAGATTCTTGGATTCAACCCCTTTCTTACCACATAGCATCTCATGCCAATAGAATGGTTGCGGCTCTCTAATGCAACTGACCCCCGTGTCCGGGTGCATCAATCAACACTAAAGAGACGCCCACACCCTACAACGATGGAAGGCCACTTATGGGTTCATCAGTTTTAATTTATTATTAACTTACATCTCATGCAAACTATCGCATCATATGCACACATATATCGCATATATACAAAGAATAATAACTACCGGTGATGATCATGGATTTTAATTTGATTCGGGCCTGAGCCACCAGGCCGGAATCGGGTCAGAGGGTATTACACACAAAAACTTGCTCTGCATCTTGATCGGATTGGAGTAGATCAACTCTTGTCGGCTCCCTCGATCAATATTTGGTCCAAACTTGATCTGCACCGCATCAACTCTTGAATGGAACAAATCGTCAGGGAACCTGAACTACTCCTTTACCCTTTAATTTTGCAACAATTACAATACAACCCATAATATTGATGAGACACGCAGGTCTCCAAATTACATAATATAATTGGTGCACGCAGGCACCCAAAATAAATCTAACACTGGGTCCTTATTAAATTACACCAATTCACATCATCACATGATACATTTACATCACAAGGTTGCTATCCATGATCATCACCTCATACACTTCACAGGCACATAATATAAAATTCTCTAATTCGATTTCTAATTAATTGGGTTTCGAATTAATTTTAAATTGCGATTTTGCACAAAGCAACCACATGGCGCGCATGATCACATCATGTAAATGCGTTCAAAACACATTGCGGCAAGCACGTGCAATGAAAACCATGAACTAATCAATTAGTGTTGCTATACACTAACAATGCTAATTAGTTAGAGCTTGCATGCATGTCATCAATATGACCGTACGTCATATGCTAATTTATTAGAGCACGCACCTTGACCGCATGCATGTCATGACCATGCTAATTAATTAGAGCACGCACCTTGACCGCATGCATGTCATGACCGTAGTCGCATGCTAATTAATTAGAGTACGCACCTTGACCGCATGCATGTCATGACCGTACGTCGCATGCTAATTAATTAGTGTTACAAAACAATCAAAACAATATACTCAAAAACAATCTTCATTGTTTTGATTTTGATCGTTCCAGAAAACCCAATCAACATCGAAAAAGAGATTAGATCTAAAACAAACGATGAGGGTGGCTCTGATACCACTGTAAGAAAATAAACGGATATGCGCAGCGGAAGAAAGAAACGCAATTAAAATTTTCTTAAATAAAAAATCACTCATGTTTTATTTTAGATCGTTAAAAGGTAATCTAATTGATCTTATCAATTAGGATTTAATTTTTATCTTGCGCGGGTCGAGATCACCGCGAAGCCGACGATCGTTGGTAAAAATTATTCGTCCTTGATAGCCGCGCACGCACCCGGCCTCTACTCGCGTTCACACGGAATCACGCCCTTGATTGAAATAGTCGATCGCCTTGATTCGCGATCCGATCACGAATTAACTCTTGCGTCGATGTAAGGAGGATGAATCAATCTTCTAATTGTGCTAGCAATCTTCCGAAGATCGAGAACGATTAATTATGGAGGACTTTAGGAAGAGGGAGAGGATAGGCGGCTAGGGTTTTCTTATTCCTTTTTCTCTCTTTCTTTAAATATGTCACATATGACATATATTTATAATGAGAAAACCCTAACCGCCTATCCTCTCCCTCTTCCTAAAGTTCTCCATAATTAATCGTTCTCGATCTTCGGAAGATTGCTAGCACAATTAGAAGATTGATTCATCCTCCTTACATCGACGCAAGAGTTAATTCGTGATCGGATCGCGAATCAAGGCGATCGACTATTTCAATCAAGGGCGTGATTCCGTGTGGACGCGAGTAGAGGCCGGGTGCGTGCGCGGCTATCAAGGACGAACAATTTTTACCAACGATCGTCGGCTTCGCGGTGATCTCGACCCGCACAAGGTAAAAATTAAATCCTAATTGATAAGATCAATTAGATTACCTTTTAACGATCTAAAATAAAACATGAGGTGATTTTTGGTTTAAGAAAATTTTAATTGCGTTTCTTTCTTCCGTTGCGCATATCCGTTTATTTTCTTACAGTGATATCAGAGCCACCCTCATCGTTTGTTTTAGATCTAATCTCTTTTTCGATATTGATTGGGTTTTCTGGAACGATCAAATTCAAAACAATGAAGATTGTTTTTGAGTATATTGTTTTGATTGTTTTGTAACACTAATTAATTAGCATGCGACGTACGGTCATGACATGCATGCGGTCAAGGTGCGTGCTCTAATTAATTAGCATGCGACTACGGTCATGACATGCATGCGGTCAAGGTGCGTGCTCTAATTAATTAGCATGGTCATGACATGCATGCGGTCAAGGTGCGTGCTCTAATTAATTAGCATATGACGTACGGTCATATTGATGACATGCATGCAAGCTCTAATTAATTAGCATTGTTAGTGTATAGCAACACTAATTGATTAGTTCATGGTTTTCATTGCACGTGCTTGCCGCAATGTGTTTTGAACGCATTTACATGATGTGATCATGCGCGCCATGTGGTTGCTTTGTGCAAAATCGCAATTTAAAATTAATTCGAAACCCAATTAATTAGAAATCGAATTAGAGAATTTTATATTATATGCCTGTGAAGTGTATGAGGTGATGATCATGGATAGCAACCTTGTGATGTAAATATATCATGTGATGATGTGAATTGGTGTAATTTAATAAGGACCCAGTGTTAGATTTATTTTGGGTGCCTGCGTGCACCAATTATATTATGTAATTTGGAGACCTGCGTGTCTCATCAATATTATGGGTTGTATTGTAATTGTTGCAAAATTAAAGGGTAAAGGGGTAGTTCAGGTTCCCTGACGATTTGTTCCATTCAAGAGTTGATGCGGTGCAGATCAAGTTTGGACCAAATATTGATCGAGGGAGCCGACAAGAGTTGATCTACTCCATTCCGATCAAGATGCAGAGCAAGTTTTTATGTGTAATACCCTCTGACCCGATTCCGGCCTGGTGGCTCAGGCCCGAATCAAATTAAAATCCATGATCATCACCATTAGTTATTATTCTTTGTTTATATGCGATATATGTGTGCATATGATGCGATGGTTTGCATGAGATGTAAGTTAATAATAAATTAAAACTGATGAGATAAAAAAAAATGCGTCAGCCTGATAGGCTTTTGGGGCATACAACTAACAGTAGGAACATATTGGTCGATGATAGCGGTTATATTCAATGGAATAGTCACATGTATCCAACAAATTGTCCAACAAATAGCTAATTTTGATTACTCCAGTGAATAAGAAAATTCTTTGTTATTAAACTCTACATCTATAATACAAGTTGCAGTTTAGATAGATGCTCAGTTATAGAACCAACATGATATGTTAAATTGTTAGTAGATTTTTGCATCCAAATTAAGTTATTATCCTAAATTTTTAGGCTGCAGGGTTCAAACTGGGGCAAATTTTTATACTGGGATAAGAGGGAGCGTGGTGTGCGGGCTGTGTCCTGGGTTGGGTGGGTGTGGTGGTAAAAGTGGGGTGTTGTAATTGAGACACTAGTGAATCTGCCTATGTTGAATTTTGTGTACTTCATGTGAATTACATTTGTGCCCATCATGTTTTTCCCCTACCAAGCTGTTCGACTGTTTGGACGCAGACTTATGTAATTGTGATGTTCTTTAAATTCAACTACATGATACCACATGGCTATTCCAAAATGATGAAATAAAGGTTCTAGTAATGATTAAGGCAGCCATAGTAATTACAACTTTCAAAGTTCATGTGTATGTATGACGACTTTCTTTATCAAAAATATTGTTTGTTGTACTTGTAATTTTTTTATTTTTCCTGTGGCACTGTTGCTGTTCTTTGGAAATATCAACTGTTCTTTTATTCTCTTTGTTAAGACAGTCATCAATTTGTTTCTAGTTTTGCCTGTCTTTTATCGTCATATCTGATGATCACAGTGACTTTAGTCAAAGCCAAATTGTATGGCAAAACGTTGTTTAGCAGAGATACGACCATGAAAAAATGGGTAAGAGTGAAAAGACTAATTTTATACGAGAACTTTTTCACTCAAATGTCAATTTTTGGTAGTGGTTTTCCTTTGTCCTGAGTAGCAAACGCTTAGGCCTGTACAAGCTAGATATGGAAATCACGTAATACTTACAAGTTAAACGTAGTTAAAGAGTTGTCAAACATGCGGAAGGCTCGAGACGGCGATGGCTCTCGAGGTATAACAGCCCTTGGCGATCTATCCATCCCTCCCGGTTGGCATGGCATCGAGGAGAGGCTTGTGCTGAATTGGATATCTCTTTTAGTATCTCAAGTGTAGAAAAGAGATTTGTCGAAACTTTGTTTCTTGAGAGAGAATAGGATTTTTTTTCCCCTCCTTTTTGAGAAACAATATGCAAAGCACAAGAACGAGAAAATAAATTCTGAATTTTTCTCTCATTGGCTGATCCCTTGGACAAATAGGAGGAGAGAAAGGAGAGGCACAGTAATCTCATTCCTCTACTCACATCCCAAATACTAAGATTTATAGATGCTTCATGTTGGCTGCCGTGTCTGTATCACTCTATACATCTCCATTATGTGTCAGATACTTGATCGGGGTGCTCAACATTTTAATAGTTAGGAAAATGCTCGGATACTTGAAGGATATTTGAAGGACATGTGAGGGATATTTGCAGGATATGGTGTGGAAGTCTTTAGGGTATAATTCGGGAAGCATTTCATTCTTAAATGATCCGGATCGAAAAACATGCTTTTTAAGCCATCCTAGTTATGCATTTGGATGACACTTGCATCATGGATCCATGGTCTATAAACTCCAAGGCTAATGTTGGTATGCTAAATTTTGTTTCTTGGTCAACAAAGCTTGAGTAGATTTGTATCTTTGCAAAATTTAGCAAGTTTATTGCTTTATGTTACCTAATCATGTAACATTTTTTTAATATATGTCTGTTTAACGAATAGTATGTATTATGGATTATTTTTTATTACCGTAAAACTCAAAATCATATTGAAAGGTTTTAGAACTTACCATTGCCAAATTCACATCGTGTTGTATCCACATCTCGTACCTACATCTGTGCAAACATAGCCCACATATCTCTTTCGGTGTGTTTAGTCCAACAGGCTTGTAAAGATACACAGGTGATGTTGTGGCACCAAACGTGTAAAATTCGGAGGCAACAAAATTTGCAATTTTTATTTCAAATATTACAATTTTCGTCTAAACTAGTGTAAAATTCTTTTGAAACAGTACAACTTCATTTTTTTTGTTTTTTTTTGAGTTAAACGTGGTAGTTTTGTTGCCTCCGATGTTGTGATGTTTAACACCTTGCTTCATGGGTTCTATGCGGCAGGTAGTTTTTAGGAAGTGCAACTCGTTTTTGCTGACATGCTCGGGAAGAGCATTGTTCCTAACAGTTTCACATATTGCGTCATGATCGATTTGTAGGCGCGGGAAGTTTTTCGAGGCTATAAACTTTCTTCTTGGATCTTCAGAGGAAGATGGGTTTTCGCTGGATCTGGTCGCTCGTCTAAACAGTTGGTTGGTCAAGTATGGGAAGCTGAGAGAGATCCTAAACCTGCTCGATGAAATGTCTCGACGAGGTTTTTCTGCGGCTTCATATTTACTTCGCTGATCAGGACTTTTTGCAGGGAGAGATATTGCGGAAGCTTGAATTTCTATAAAGTGTGCCTTATACTTGATTCCATGCTCGGGGTTAGATGATTATTCATAGGATGGAAGGGCTAAGGATTACAATTTGGGATTTACGTGATAATCTTTGATCCAAGATGCTATTTCTTCAGATGACATCGGTTCTGAAGATTTCAATGGGACAACTCATGGCAATCTGTAGGTGATTAAACTTTCCAACAGATTGGATGCACTTGATTGTTCTTGCTTTGTAAAGGACAAATGGTTTGATTGCAGCTTCTCATTGCTTGAGAAAGGTGGGAGGCAAACCACGAAGGATTTTGCTTCTCCCGCGGGCAAGTAAAGATTTCATTTTCTTCTGAAGAAAAGACGATTTGCGCTGAGAATGCTGGGATGCATCGATCCTTCAAAAGTGCGGGAGGCTTTTTCAGTAAACTGGGCCTAGTATGGAGCCAACCAAAGGCATGTTTATTCAATGAGATTGTTAGTCCTTTTCTATGTCCATGCTGATGCTCCATACTTTAATCGAAGCACTTATTTTTTCAGAATGGTATCATTGTTCGTGGAGAATTGTTTGATCTTCAACAGAGAACAACCAACCAGAAGGTAAAATTTCCTCTAATATCACTTTTCTACGCATTATTGCACACCATAGTTTGTTCCTAAACTGCTTGTCTGGGCTTGTGTATCTCCAAGGAATGTCTGAATTGGTGGCTTCTCTCTTGTTTCGTTACGACTTCAAAAAACTATAAGGTAAATTTATGTTACTTTTTTAATTGTTAATCAATTATAGCTTGTGTATACACATATTAGTTGCTTCTATGGTATTTTTGACAAACTTCTATGGTCGAGTATATGGTGATCATCTACTGCTGTTGCATATTTCAATGACTTATGCCACAACTCTTGATAATCTGCTCTGTTATCCATCTCTTAATTAAAGAAAGGGGCAATTGCTTATATATTCCTTAGTTCAAACCCACTTTTATATCTATTTCTGAAAAAAATTGTGGTCTTAAATATACTCTTTATAAAACCCACATTCTTTTGAATTTACTCTCAAACATACTAAAAATAAGGTTACATACGGTTAAATATGCTGATGTGGAGCAGCTGGAGCTGAAGCAGTGGACTTTACCGGTAAAGCACCTCAGGGGCAATTGGATTGGACATGCTCCGACACCCCACACTCGTAGCAGCGACCATGGCGACAATCACACGTGTTGCCCAATCTCGTCCACCACAGAAAATGCAGGGTCGGCTACCCTACTGCTGGCTTCCTGTGGGAACACTTCTGACCTGATTCTGGGATTGGCAGTGTTTAGGTGGCCCCGTCAATTCCTTTGAGTTTCATTCTTGCGTGCGTATTCCCCAGGCAGGATATTTATTCCTGAAGTTAGAGAATTCATCTCCATTCTCAGAAAAAGATCTCTTCTTTTCTTTGCCTTTTTCTGTCAATTCCTTTGAGTTTCATTCTTGCGTGCGTACTCCCCAGACAGGATACTTATTCCTGAAGTTAGAGAATTCATCTCCATTCTCAGAAAAAGATCTCTTCTTTTCTTTGCCTTTTTCTGTCAATTCCTTTGAGTTCTTGCGTGCGTACTCCCCAGACAGGATACTTATTCCTGAAGTTCGAGAATTCATCTCCATTCTCATAAAAAGATCTCTTCTTTTCTTTGCCTTTTTCTGTAGTGTCTTGCTCAGCACGGGAGATCTCGACGTCGCTCTGAATAGGAAGTGCACGCTCTACGCAGTCGTTGAAATTCGTCATTCGAAGGGATAATAGTAGGCGCCGGATGTCAGATCGTAGATCCGGTTGTCAGATCACATATCCTGAGAGAAGAAGGGATAATAGTAGGCGTCGGATGTCAGATCGCAGATCCGGTTGTCAGATTGCAGACCATGAGAGAAGAGCTTGATCGTGTGTCTCTTATCATAGATCATCCTATTTTATTACATATAGTATGAAAAATTAATAATTAAATATTTATAACGTTATGCCGATGTTATTGAATATAGTAGTTGAACCACCCGTGTTAACCCATTGACTCGTGATCCTGCAATATTTTTGACTTGTGATCTTGCAATATTTTTGGATCGAAAATGGCTCCAAATTTTAGTCATTGAGTTTACATTATCTAAGCCTTTCTTAGATTAGTTGAAATCAATTAACATTGGGACACCTACACTGTTCTTCTACATGAAAATTCAATCTCTTAACCAAAGCAAGGTTTCAAAAATTTTTGTCCAATATTATTTTTACCAAATAATGCTAACACTCAACAGTTGATAGTGACATTCTTCTAGAAATAGCTATGTATTGATAAAAACATCATAGACTAGCTAAGTATTATTTCTTTCTTTAAAAAATTTTTTTTTTTTTAACCCAATCCGAATTTTAAATCCATTGGTAATAAACCACTCAAAGTTCTTTCCCACAAACACCATCTCCTCTTTTTTTTCACTCACCTTTTTATTAACCAAACTTCCCTTCTCAAATTCTAGATATTTATTCCAATTTTTATTTTAATAATAAATTAAATATTTTTAAATAATTTATTATTTTATTTTTTAATCTAATGCAATCACTTTTTCTTTTTTTCTATTTCTATTTCAATCATCAACCAAACATATTCTAAAAGACTTACTCAATTTACTCTAAACTCAAAAGATCAATCTGATAGAAAAAAAAAAAACTTAGAGCCTTGTTTGGATTTGGTATAGAAGCAGAAATAGAAAGGATATCTTTCAAACGCACCAGAAATCAATCGGTATAGCTTGTTCCAGTACAACTAGAATAAGTAAGAATTACCGTTCTCACTCTTTTCAACCACCCTCTTACTTTTTTCTTAAATACCCTTCCAAGTCTACCAAGGCACCATCTCTCACCTCATTATTATATAATAAAATTTCAGGACAAAAAGATAATTTACCTCAATTAAAACTCTTTATTCCTCTTATTCCTCATTCTCATACCAAACACAAAATCTCTTATTCTTGAAACCATCCCAAACATTTTTTTACACTAATTCCGTACTTTATACTTATCTCTGGAATAGCTAGTTCTGTCTTATTCCGTTACCAAACGGGCTTTGAACACCGTCACTCACGTGCATATGTATATAGATAGGAGAGATTACCTGTTAAGAGATAATAGTCAAATATTCATACTAATAAATAGTAGATGTAAAAAATTGAACCCAAAATCTCTTAAAGATGAAAATAGGGACGTCAACTGATCAGATTCGGGACGGATTTTCAAAAATCCGAACCCGACTACCAAATCCGAATCCGAACCCGAACATGACGGATTTTAAAAATTCATATCTAAATCCGAATCCGACTAAAAATCTAAAATCCGAATCCAAATCCGAAAATTCAAACCCGAAACAATTATTTTTCTTTTTCTCTTACAATATTTCAAAATATATTATATTAAATTTAAATATAATATCAAATATTTATATACACATATATTATATAACATAAAATTAATTCGGATTCAGGTTCAGCTACAATCAAAATCCATATCCAAATTCAAATCCGTAAGATTTTTTTTTTTTATAAGATATATCCGAATCCATATCCGTTTAACATCTAGTAAATTTATTTCGTTCGAATTCAGATTAGGATAAAATTTCGGATATCCATACCCATTGACATCCCTAGATGAAAGTACTTAGGGCAGGCTCTAATACCATCTAATTCAAAAGATACACTAAAAAAAACCCCACTAATTATTGCAAGCCTTGTAGCCTCTGCCAGAATTCATTTTCCTCTGACATAACTCAAATTTATTGGATCTTCATCTTTTCATATGCCTATGAAATTAATTTACAGAAAAAAGGGCTCTTTTCTTTTGATAAGATCACTGGTTTTGATTTATGGCCTGAAAATAAAGAAATAATCACATAATTAGTCCAGAATTTCACCAATTTCTGCAAAATTGAAAAAGAAAGAACAGGAGAGGCCACCAGCTATTCCAGAAGTAGAAAATATAAAAAATATCTGAGTCTATAATTCTATATAGCAAAAAATCATTATGGCAAGTAATTTGTGAATGCACTATCTGAAAATGAACAATAGAACAAGGAGCAACTCGAAAATAGAGGGAGGGGGTAAAGTTCAATATGTGAGAACAAAAGCAAAATCAGTATCTTCAAGCAGGAATAGCAAATTTAACTATCATCATCCAAACAAGCCCAGGTTTCTGAAACAATTCATTATCAGCATAGAAACATGTTAGCCCATTTGGTATTGAAAGTATTTGGAGGACAAAGGGGATATCCCTCTTATCTCCCCTTATCCCTCCAAACACAGCAGAAACTACGAAAGTATTTTGTTTGTTCAAGTACAATTAGAATAAGTGGGAACTACTGTTCTCACTCTTCCCAACCACCCTCTTGTTTTTTTCCTTAAATACCCTCCCACGTCTTCCGAGACACCATCCCTCATCTTATTATTATATAATAAAACTTGAGGACAAAAAGGTCATTTAAAACAACTAATACTCTTTATTCTTCTTATTTCTTATTATCATACCAAACACAAAATCTCTTATTCCTGAAACCATACCAAACGCTTTTTTACACTAGTTCCGTACTTTATACTTATCCTAGAATAGCTAGTTCTGTCTTATCCCGTTACCAAACGAGCCTGTAGAAAGCTCTGATAAAATTGAATGGTTCCAAAAGAAACTAATAATAGCAAGGTAAACATAAAAAACCTTTCAGCCATGCTCTTATATTAGATATGTTTTCCTTCACATTAAAAATAAATACAAGATTTGTTTTTATTGGCTAGATACAGTAGATCATTTTTTTTTTCTCTCTCTCTACAAGTTTCATGGAAATTTTATACATAAGTAGGTATAAACAGCTGAACAAAAACCTTTCTCACCTTGATTTCATGAAACCGCAGGTTGATCATGGCATCGGTAACTCGTCAACATGGGTCAGAAAAACGTAGAAAGGTGACCGGTCACTAAAACTGGCATGGAGCAGTGGTTTTCCTTGCCTAGATGATATTTTTCTTCAACCATATTTACAAAAACACCGCATCAATGTCCGGAGAACACGAATGAGGTTCACTCGACTTATTACTTGCACAAAGCTTTTCTTTTAAGCAGAAATCCTGAAGAATACAATCCGAGATTTCTTATTTACAGCTTCGTAATAGTTGAACTGTTCTTTTTTTTTTTCTCTTACTTTTTTTTTCTTTTTGTTTTTTCAAACATCGGAGTAGTCAACACAAAGGAAGGAGGATTATGTATTCATTTAATTCAATCTTTTCTTTTCTGGTTTCGTAGTCATTTGTAGTAACATGAAGTGAGCACCTTGTGATCACTAGCAGCTCTATTCATGGCTGAGTGGGTCGTAATCATAAGCATCCCCTGCCTTGACGAACCTCCCCTTCACCCTTCTTCTTGTGTCTGCCCGGACTTTACGAGATTCATACCTGATTTTCTTCTCAAATCTGTTCAAAAAGATTGGAGAGGTGATTAAAGGAATTAATATTGGCTCCGAATGATCAACCTATCCAGCATTCAAACTTATTCAGTGATTTGATCTGGCTACGCACATTAATGACTCAAAAACTTCATCTAACAATTTTGATGGATTCAATCTTAATCTCTTACCTCATGTTGCGAATGAAACTAATGAGATGCACTGTTAGGTTACAGAATAGAACTTGTGTAACAGGATTCTTCAAGTTGAAATAGTGAACGAGAAAAACCAACATGACCTTTTAAGTAGATTCCAACTAAAAACATAGGACCATTTGAAATTACAAGGACCAATCAAAGTTAAATTAGATATGGTAAGACAAACTCTTTCTACATTTTTTGTTGTACCAGATGATTTCTTCAAGAGGTATGATGTCCATGTGGCCGTGTAAAAATCTTTGAGTTAAACAATTGTAATAGCCAATGTTCAAAAAGGCATGGTGCGGGCATGTAATGGTTAGGGGGTTCATGACGGAACCTGTTGCGTCTATTGAGGATTTATCACTAATCCGTATCTCGAACTAAAAGCTAAGTATTGACTATGCAACTAACAGCATCTTGTCGAATTCATCCAAAAGATAAGTTTTCAGAACTAGGGAACAAAAAAGTTTGATGATATGAAGTTGAAGTAACAAAAATGATGTTATGAAGTTGAAATAACAATAAATGAAGAAGTTTGTGACTTGGAAAATCATTAAGAAAGGAAAGCAACATCACCTATAATATGCTACCTCCTCTCTCTTTCTACGCTAGTGACAAAAATTACAGCTACAACAGCAACAGATTAATATTCATGATTATACTTCCGTCATTTATAATAAGTAAAACTTCAGTTAGCACTCCTATGGTTCAGCGCATTCTCATTTTGCCACCCTGCAGTTTGAAAAGTTTCATTTTGCTAACCCATGGTTTGGTTTTTATTTTACCGTAGGGATCTGCCATTAAATAGAGTAGGAAAATGCTACAATTTACAATTCATGAGGTAGTAAAGTGCTATATTTTACAAACCACAAGATGGTAAAATGTAGCATTTTACTAGCGTACAATTTGCACTTTACCATCCCGTGGTATGTAATTTATAACACGTTGACACCCTGTATAATGACAGATCCTTAAAATAAGATAAAAACAAAACTACTGGGAAGCGAAGCAAAACTTTTCAAACCACAGGGTGGACTAATCAAAGTTTACTCTTGTATGTAACAAAAGTATTGTTGTAATTTTATGCTGTAGTCTACAGTTGAAAATACCTATAGTACGGCATTATCATCAGTGAAGGGTAACAGAGTCTATGTTGAAATGGATCAATTTCTGATCACTTATAAGCAAAATATTCGATCTACTTACTTCCTATTTTTCTTTTTCTCCTTGTAGCGCATCACTGCACTATCTCTGCTAGCTGGCGCGAATGAAGAGGTGTCAGGACCCGCAGCGTACCACGGCGGGTCACCCACAGTAGCAATAGACGACATCCCGCAATCTCGATAGTCTCCACCTCTGCTGTCACTGATCAAGCCAGAAAAGGAAAGAGAGAGGGCTGAACAAGCTTGCCTCGAAGGGAAATGCGGGATAGGATCGGGATCGACTCCTGGATTCGACATCAAAGAATCTGCAGATGCTGCGGTGCTGCAGGCTGCATGTGTCGATTCAACCTGTCCAGAAGATGATGCCTGCAAGAATACATACAAAGTGACCAAACATCATCAGTTATTGGTTGAGCAATAAGATGATGCTTACATAACTATGCTCAAACCAACAATAGCACAAAGAAAGGCATGCAGTCCTGGACCAGAAAAAGAATAACTAAAGTGCATAAAAAGAATTACTAATTGTAACCAAATTAAATGGTCAAACTTAGTCATACTTAGTATCTGCATAGTCTTGCTTGCTTGATCATCTTCGAAATGGAGTCTAGTTAAATTTTTTTTTTCTTTAAGATGAAAGTTTATCTACCCACCTATTATTATAACCTATATAACTAGCCAAGGCAGATGAAATGAGGATATTGCTGATCAATGAAAGTGGTTCCACCGGACAGCCGTCGGAAATTTTGATTTATATGGTAGGTTAATCTTCCTTACCTACCATGAAAAATTAAATGTTAGCAAAAAATGCTTTTACATCTTGCATTTACGGGGCCTTTTTTAATTCACAGTTTATTGACGTTTGGTGCCACAACATCACCTGTGTATCTTTACAAGCCTGTTGGACTTAACCCACCGAAAGAGATATGTGGGCTATGTTTGCAGAGATGCAGGTACGAGATAAGGATACAATACGATATGAATTTGGCAATGGTAAGTTCTAAAACCTTTCAATATGATTTTGAGTTTTACGGTAATAAAAATAATCCATAATACATACTATTCGTTAAACATGCGTATATTTTAAAAAATGTTACATGATTAGGTAACATAAAGCAATAAACTTACTAAATTTTGCAAAGAAGCAAATCTAGCTTTGTTGACCAAGAAACAAAATTTAGCATACCAACATTAGTCTTGGAGTTTATAGACCATGGATCCATGATGCAAGTGTCATCCAAATGCATAAGTAGGATGGCTTAAATAGCATGTTTTTCGATCCAGATCATTTAAGAATGAAATGCTTCCCAAATTATACCCTAAAGACAACCACACCATATCCTGCAAATATCCCTCACATGTCCTTCAAATATCCTTCAAGTATCCGAACATTTTCCTAACTATTAAAATGTTGAGTACCCCTATCAAGTATCTGACACATAATGGAGATGTATCGGTATCGGACACGGCAGCCAACATGAAACATCTATAAATCTTAGTATTTGGGACATGGGTAGAGGAATGAGATTACTATGCCTCTCCTTTCTCTCATCCTATTTATTCAAGGGATTGGCCAATGAGAGAAAAATCCAGAATGTATTTCTCGTTCTTGTGTTTTGCATATTGTTTCTCAAAAAGGAAGGAAAAAAAAAAAAAAATCCTATTCTCTCCCAAGAAACAAAGTTCGTGACAAATCTCTTTTCTACACTTGAGATATAAAAGAGAAATCCAATTCAGCACATGCCATGCCAACTGGGAGGGCTGGATAGATTGCCAAGGGCTATTATACCTCGAGAGCCATCACTGTCTCGAGCCTTCCGCATGTCTAACAACTCTTTAACTACGTATAACTTGTAAGTACTACGTGATCTCGATATCTAGCCTGTACAGGGCCTGAGCGGTTGCTACTCAGGACAAAGGAAAACCACCACCAAAATTTGACATTTGAGTGAAAATGTCCTCATTATGAAATTAGTCTTTTCACTCTTACCATTTTTTCAGGGTCGTATCTCTGCTAAACAACCTTTTGCCATACAATTTGGCTTTGACTAAGGTCACTGTGATCATCAGATATGAAGATAAAAGACAGGCAAAACTAGAAACAAATTGACGACTGTCATAACAAAGAGAATAAAAGAACAATTGATATTTCCAAAGAACAACAACAGTGCCACAGGAAAAAGAAAAAAAAAATACAAGTACAACAAACAATATTCTTGATAAAGAAAGCCGTCATACATACACATGAACTTTGAAAGTTGTAATTAGTTTGGCTGCCTTAATCATTACCGGAAACTTTATTTCATCATTTTGGAACAGCCATGTGGTATCATGTAGTTGAATTTAATGAACATCATAATTACATAAGTCAGTGTCCAAAGAGTCGAACAGTTTGGTAGGGGAAATACATGATGGGCGCAAATGCATTTCACATGAAGTAAACAAAATTCAACATAGACAGATTCACTAGTGTCTCAATTACAGCACCCTACTTTTACCACCACACCCACCCTCACCCCCGCCCACCCAACCCGGGACGCAGCCCACGCACAACGCTCCCTCTTATCCCAGTATAAAAATTTGCCCCAGTTTGAACCTTACAGCCTAAAAATTTGGGATAATAACTTAATTTGGATGCAAAAATCCACTGTAACGATTTAACATATCATGTTGGTTCTATAACTGAACATCTATCGAAATTGCAACTTGTATTATAGATGTAGACTTTAACAACAAAGAATTTTCTTATTCACTAGAGTTATCAAAATTAGCTGTTTGTTGGACAATTTGTTGGATACAAGTTACTATTTCATTGAATATAACCACTATCATCGACCAACTTGTTCCTACAAAGTTTTAGATCTGAATTCAGCGACAATCCCAAATTTTCGGGGCTCTCAATGGTACATGTCCAGGGTTTAAATTGATTCAATT
The DNA here is from genome assembly GCA_029204045.2 of Tillandsia leiboldiana. Classification (NCBI taxonomy): domain Eukaryota; kingdom Viridiplantae; phylum Streptophyta; class Magnoliopsida; order Poales; family Bromeliaceae; genus Tillandsia; species Tillandsia leiboldiana. The sequence goes on from CM055083.1 coordinate 6,675,709, forward strand.
TTTTATACAAAGGGGTAATTGAGACACAACCAAAAGTGCAAGTATGGCTTTTGCAAATATAGCCAAAAATCTATCGAATTCAAAATCATTATGAAAATATGCCATAAACAGAAGGAAAAAACTAGAATATGCAATAAACAAAAGGAAAGCACATCGAAGAATCAACAAAAAATAAGGCAGTGTTTGGTTAAGGGATAAAGATGGAATAACCCACTTTATCCTACTATTCATGCCAAACGACATGATTTTTGGCTGGGATATTTTATCCCGGTCAAACCTTGGTATTCTCGGCTATCCCGGGATAGCTTGGAATAAACTATTCCACCATTTTTGTGGAATAGTGCTATTCTAAGAATTAATTCTAAATTTTATTAAGATTATAAATTGAATTAAAGCTAAATTATGTAGACACAATTTATTATATATTATAATACATTATTTTTTATTATAAAATTATTAATTATATATATTAATACATATTATTTTTATTTAAATATTATAATGAATTATTTTTATTAAATTATAATTTATAATAAATTATTTATTTTAAATATTATAATAATTTTTTTTACAATAAATTATTTTTATAACAAATTATTTTTATTAAATTATATTTTATATTAAATTTAACTATCACTTTTTTTTATTATTATTCTCTACTATTAGATTTTTAAATTTTTAAATTTAGAAAAAAATTAAATTTTATAACTTTTTAAATTTAAAAATTTAAAAATTAACATTTTTGCATAATCTTTTACACATTTTTTGAGATAATTAAAATTTAAAATTTAAAATTTAGAGAAATTTTAAATTTTATAATTTTTTAAATTTGTAACTTTAATTTTTAATAAATTTATAAATTTAATTAATTTTAAAATTTATACAAATTTTAATTTTTTTAATTTAATTTTTAAAAAATTAAACAGTATTATTTACTAAAATATAAATTTTAATTTATACAAATATTAATTATTATTTAATTAATATTTTATATTAATTAATTAGATAAAATATTATTATTTTAAAATTATAATTATTTTTATTTTTTCACTATTCTCGTTTATTCTAAGAAATGAACCAAACACAATTTCAGCTATTCCTAAGAATAACAGCTTTACAAACCAAACACTATTTTTTTTTTATCTCTGACTATTCCGAAATAGCAAGCTATCCCAGGAATAAAAAAATTTATCCCCAAACTCATAATCCCCGAACCAAACATTACCTAAGAGAACTAAAGAACTATAGTACTTTGGATGACCTACCTATATATATTAGGACATTGGGACATTGGGACATTGTGAAAGGTTTTTTTAAGGAACACACATGTGACTAGTTCAACATCGAATAATGAATAAGCGAATAAAGAGTTGATATAAACTAATGGGTCCAGGCCTGATAGGCTTAAGCTTTTTGGTTGGTTGGATTCAATCAGATATGTCACATCCTCGGACAAATCTGAGCCTGAACCAAGGACTTTCTAACAATTGGTATTAGAGCCGATAGTTTGACCAAAAAAAAAACATGTTTAGCCCTAGCCCAATTTGCAGCTGCTGCTACATGTTCATACCTTTCATAGCTGCTGTTGCATTATCTTACATTTAAATCATGGTATCTAAATTATTTTAATGTTTCAAGGAATACTAACATTATCAATCAACTCCAAGTTTCTTCCTCTGACGAGCAATGAAGGGCAAGAAATTTCGGACAAATTGGTAATTAGTATATCAAAGCAGTACACCAAACCAATATGCTTGCTAATAAATATTTCAAGCTGATCTGACAATTATATCAATGTTAGAACAATCATTCTACTTCAGGAAAACAAGTAACTGCTTATGGAGTTGTATTATATCGGGAGGATAAAAAAAAAGATTGAGAGAGAGAGAGAGAGAGAGAGTCACATAACAATACCTCTGCAATCAACCCACCCTGACAGTTTGATGTGGTCGCTGAAATATCCATTTCAAACAGACTACCGATTCCGGCATCTCCAAATAGTTGCCCTGATTGATTCTGAGATCCACCAAAGAGTTCTTCGTAGTTCTCTAAAGACAAATCAATATCATCCACATTGAGGTCTTCGTACAAGTGATCATCCTTGCAGATTTCTTGACCATTTGTCTCGGTACAACATAGCTGGCATGTAGAATTCAACATATAAATCACAATATATAGTTATGAGTAACCACTTTATTATTATTATTGCAATATCAGCAAATCTAATAGACCACTTCTCCTCACATTTAAAATAAGATGCAACATTTAGCTTAAAGTCACGACGTTATATACAACAATGACCAGAAGACAATTAATTTACTTAACAATTCACAATTGCTAAAGAAATAGTGTAATGTGTATATGAACATAGTTCCAGATCAGTCCGCACACCTTTGGTGTTGCCGGATCAATCAACCTAGCCTGTTGATCTGGAGTAAACGGCAAAGGATTCTCCACAAACTTCAACGAGGATCCAATCGAAGTACTCAACTTGCCATTGGCTTCAAGATCACTATCCCTACCATTCGAAGGTCCACAACAATTGCCAAAACTATTAGTGCCCGTACTTATCATTCCCAAAACCTTTCGACAATTTGATTCTAATATAGTCGGGATCTCTAAAGCAAAGGACCAAAGCCTAGAAAGCTCTGCTGACGAAGGACAACCCGAATAACAATTGATGTGCTCCTTCTTATGCCCTAGAGTGGACGCTGATCCGCCGTGCCCGTTCCAGTCACAACTGCGGCAAAGGGATATGTTTTCCTCGATGTACCTAACAATAGCTGGCTGCGAATTGCATCGCCCGCAAAGGAGAGTGCGCGGGTGGCGGCACGAGAGAGCATTCGCAGAGTGGACATCCCGATCGCACGATAAGCACAAACAAGCAGCATCGGGTCGGCAGTATATCATAGATCTTTGCTCCCCACAAAAATCACAGAGAAGGCCCATTCTTTCTTTGCAAGTATCAACAGCAAAATCAAAAATGCCTATGACTTGTTGGGCATCTCATGAATATATCAAAATCCTAGATAGGGGTGAATAACCTTCCTTCTTTATTGTCAAATATTAATACAATTCAAGAGAATGGAACAGATGATAGTAATAACTATTCACAAAACTTAGAACCAAATGGCAAGGCAGTAAAGCTCTTGGTTCTTGTGCTACTGCTCAAATTCGTGGGTAACTAAAATTTGGTATCTCAAAAAGAGTATCCACATAAATGATTTGCATGGATATGGATGAACCAAGATGGAGATGATCCCATAGGTATTCTAAAATCTGCTTATCCCATGTTTCTTTCAGCTAAATTATACTAGCAGAATCTACTTCAAATCTGCTACTAAAAAAAAACCTCTGTTTTTTTATCTCAGAAATAATTTGGCTTTCACACAAAGTGATGAAAGGAATCCACAGCCAATATTTCTGGTGGAGTCTACAGAAGCCATTTTTGTAACCAGAATCTGCACAGCAGAGGAAACAAAATTCATAAGTAAAAAAGAGAGAAAAAAAAAAAAATCTCTCTGAAAATAAAATTAGAGCTCAAGCTTTTTTACTACACTAAAAGCCTATCAGATTAAGCAATCCACTAAAACAAAAAAAGGAAAAAAATTATTACTTAAATAATGAAACATATTGCAGATATTTCATGACAAAAAGAAGAAAATCTCACACAGCTCAGCAAAAGAGTGAAACCAAATTGAAAAAAAGGTGATTGATTCACTTATTTATATAATTTTGAGAACCCTAAAAATGTAAAATGATTCAACTAAAAGAAAAAAAAGTAAAATGAGTCAGCAAAAATAACTTAAAACTCCCCAAAGATAAAATTAAAAAGAAAAGTAAAATTTTTGAGCAATTCACAGTTTAAACAACCCAAAAATATATTAAAAAAATATACGAACAAAGTGAAATGGTTCACAAAAAAAATACCTTAAAACTCTTCGAAAATAACATTGAAAACATAAAAGATAAAATTTTTCAGAAACCCACCATCTGAAAAAACCCCTCCCCCAAAAAAAAACCATTACAAATTTGCAAGAAACGAGTGAAATGATTCACTTAAAAAAGTACCTTAAACTCCCCGAGAAAAACCATTGAAAAAAAGGATTCAAACGTTTGTTAAATCCACCGTTTAAACAGCCAAAAAATATACCAAAAAATCCACGCAAAAGGCGAAATGATTCACCAAAGATACCTTAAAAACCCCCGAAAAAATTCGTAGCTTTATCGCCTCTTCGTACCTCCCCACACTTCTCACTTCTTCGTAACAACACAAAATTCGAGAGAGAGAGAGATAATAATAATAAAAAAAAAAAAAAAAAAAAAAAAAAGAGAATTTGAGAGGGGAGTGGGGCCCAAGAAGGGGGAGCTCGTGAGTGGGGCCCAATTGTTCTTTTCCTTTTTAATTTTTACGCTTTTAGTGGCAATTTCGTAGATAAGGGGGAACATCGGGGGCGATTGTTGGGATCAGTGCGCGGGGATATCCAACGGCTTTAGATCGGAATCGACGGCGCGTACGCGCGGAGACCTTTTCCCCCGCTCGTGAAATGACGGATTTGCCCCTCGTTTCTCTTCTCCCCCTATCCGATACTCACGGCCTCTGATTGTGTGGCCGTTTGGTTTCGGATTTGGTTTCGATGTTATCATCTTAAAAATAATAATAATAATAAATAAATAAATATCAACAATTTATATTTTTTAATTATTTTTAATAATAAGATATTTAATTCGACTCCTTCTATTCATTTGAAAATTTGAGTTAGAAAATATATTTAAATTTTAGGCTATATTTAATTTTTGAAAAATACTATAGATACATCTTAGTAAAAACATTTCACATATTAGATGAATAAAATATATACTATAATTTTTTATTTTTTAATTTATTTATTCATTTGAAAATTTGATATTAGATGAATAAAATATATACTGTAATTTTTTATTTTTTAATTTATTTATTCATTTGAAAATTTGAGTTAGAAAATATATATGAGTTTTAGGTGGTATTTGATTTAAAAAAAAAATACTATATGTACAATTCAAAAAAGTGTATATTTTATATCGTATTATAATATGATTAGTAAAAATATCTCACCTATCAGATGAATAGAATGTATATTATTATTATTCTTGATTTTAAAAAAAAAATATACCAAAAATTAGTTCTTTGGTTGAAAATTATTTTAATTTGTTTGATTTAAAAAAACAAATAGTTTTTTTTTAAAAAAAAATTCTGGGTGTATGAATGCCTCTCTTTTATTTGTTTTTTTTTTTAAAAAATTATCTAGAAAAGGAAACTATGATAAGATGGTTTCCACAAATATCTTTCATATTAGCAAATTTTTACTTAATTATTTTATAGTTTAAAAAATTATAGCTAAACTATTATGTGGTTTATTTTTTAATTTATCATAAAAACCTTTTTAGTAAATATATCAAATGAGTCAATTTTAATATATTTATAAAAAAACTGAGAGCATTAATAACACTTCTAAAGAGCAGGGTCTAAATATAAGTTTTACAAAAGTTTAGAAACACCTAGTGCAATTTACATTTGATTCCCAAAAAAATAGTTTTTTTTTAAAAAACAAAAATTAATACTTTTGTTTTTCCAAAAAGATTGGTTAAACAAAAATAATAATTTTACATAGAATCTGAAAAAAAAAATTGGGAAAAAAAAAAATAAAGGTTAAATTACATTTTCGGCCTTCAACCGAAGAGGCGTGTGATATTTTGATTATCAAATTTTGATTTATTAACATTTTTCGCTAAAACTTTATAAATAGTTACAATTAAATTTTACAATCTAATTCAGCTAACTAAATATTAATATATTGATAATATAAAAGTGATTGTAATCGAATAAAATGTCACAATATTTGGACAAGCAAACACAATAATAATTATCCGTTATACTCTAAAAGCTTAAGTTTCTAGAGAACGATATTTTCCTCATGTTTGGATCTGATGGGATTCAAACTCAGGTCCTGCTCTGATACCATGTGAAATAATATGAAACAATTATTATACTCCAAAATCTTAAGCTTCTAGAGAATGTGGTATTTTCAATATTTCAATAAATTAAAATGCGGCATTTCTTTCATATCAATACTACGTCAATCTTAGTCAACTAAATTAGACTGAAAAATTTAAGTACGATAATTTAAAATTTTTTAGTAAAAATTATAATAAATTAATATTTGAAAACGAAAGTATTAGAGCTCATAGTTTAGGACTAAAAGTGCAATTTAGTGTAGATAATAATAAAAAAAATACTAGTGGTACACTTTGAAAAGGATGTATATTTTTCATTCCATCTATTTTAGTATGGAATGAATTTTACTCGTCATTTCGAAATGAAGACCCTTACATAAATAAAATGTGCATCATATATTCTAAATAAAATATACAAATAATATGTTTCTTTTTCTTTTGTTTTAAGGCAATGTTGCTTTCCTTACGCAAATTTGCTTGTCCAATGGAAACTCTTTGCACGTGTCACTTTGATAATCGTTTTTAAGGAAACAAAAATGAATAGATAATCACCACGCAGTCTTTCTTTTGTCCCAAATTGTCATGCCCCACCTAAAATTCTCTCTCCTTCATTAGCCACGAAAAAGATAGGCTAAATTGCTTTGTTTTTTTTGTCCTCGAATTATATAAGGAAGGTGATACATATTTTGATCTTCAAATTTTAACTAAATAAATTGAGCATTAAGCAAAATACTATTTGTATGTCTCAAATAGAATGTATATCTTACGCTTTATTCATTTTAGGATGGAATAAATTTTACAATTCACCTCGAAGTGATTAGTGGAAAAATCTCTACTACCCTATAATGGATAAAATGTCTATCATACGTACACTTGGTCTATAACGTATATTCATCCATTGAAAAATGAAATATACTTTACTGATCATTTCAAAATAATCAATAAAATTTATTTCATCCTAAAATAGATAGGATACAAGATGAGTTCAATCATTGTGGTCGACCTTAATATTTTTTTGGTTCCTAAACTCACAAATAATTTCACTTTAGCCTCCATTTATATGTATAATTTATAGATAAATTTTTATTTATTTTATTAAAAAAATTAAAATTATTATCGCTTGATAGTTGTAAAATACATTAATAGCGTAGCGGTATCATTATAGAATGCTACGTAGGAAAAATATTAGATTATGATGGATTAAGAGGTATTTTTATTATGAGAAACCATTTTTATATTTACATATTATACATTTGTGATAAAATTGAGCAGAACTCATATTGAGCGATAGTCTATTTTTAGTGGGCTATTTAATTTTTTAAAATTTTAATTTTATTTTTCAACTTTTAAATTTCATTGACTTTTGAGTTAGTCGGCGATATTTTGACTTTAAAATTTAAGAATTGAATTATATGGAATATACTAACTAAACCTATAAAGATATATAAACGATTTGCTCAAATTTTAAAGTCAAATTGCAGCTGACTATATAAAATCAAGGATTAATTGCATACGGCTCCCTGCAAACATATCGAATAGCAGATATATTCCTATAAAGTTCAACTTTTCATATTTATCCTTTCAAAAGTCCAACGTTATTCATATATATCCCTCCGGTTTATTATCGTTAGTTCACTGTTTATTTTTTAATAGATTATATGTGAAATAACAGTTTTGCCTTTTTAAAAATGTTCCTTCAAAAAATAATACAAAAATATCTGAAAGAATAAAAAGATAAATTTACCTCACTAACTAACCAAGATTAAGTATTTAACCTATGGTTAACTAGATTTTTCTGATTTTTCTAACAGAGATAGACGGTAGGAATATATATGAATAACGTTGGACTTTTGAAGGAATAAATATAAAAAGTTGAACTTTGTAGGGATATATTTGCTATTCGATATGTTTGTAGGGAGCCGTATGCAATTAACCCTAATCAAACAAATTAAAAAGTTGGAGAGTAAATTAAAATTTTAGAAGATTAATTGGGTTGCCAACTCGAAATGACTCATATTACAGGTGAATTCGGTATGATTTTACTTTCCATCTCTTATTTCTATTTTCACATTCATAAAATTATAATTTGTTCTCTAGTAGGTGAAAATTTGATTCTGGAATTGAAAATATGAGATGGATTTGAGGCCAAATTATTAACATAATAATAGATATGTATGAAAAGGGGACTAAATATCTTTTTATTAGCAAGATATATATCATGAGATATGTAATGCATGGTTGTACGTCTCCTTTATTTATTGTCTCCTGGATCTCAAAATGTTCATAGTGTGTTGATGGAGTGGTCACTACCTCCTCATATCTTTTTTGCAAGATAACAAATAATATGTAGGTTAGGTTGGTAAATGAAAGAGAATGCGTATACTCTTTTAGATTGGTAGATATACATCTCTTCGAATATCCCACCTTGTCCCTGCACCTATTGAATTCTTACATCATGTGCACTGCCCTTCATTTTATGATCATTAGGTTTCAATCTTCTTTTGTTTTAAAAAATATATGTGATGGTCATCAAATATGCCAATGAAGGGCAGCAGGCAAGCTGCATCAAGCAAGCAATAGGTTTTTTTCTCTATGCCTCTTTTGTCGTGTGAAGGTGAAGGTTTGCAGTTGGGATTCGATCGGTATCGCTCAAACATTATTTTTGTTAGATGTGACTTCGAAATTAAAAATTACTATAATATTATGATTTCGGTTCGCCGACGACTTCGCGGTGCGATGATAAATTTTGTGGATGTCAGCAGTGGAAGCAGAGGGTAATGATCTCTTTTCTTTTGTCCTAGAGAGATCGAGCAATTGTACGATCATCTAAAAATTTTGTATTCCCTTTGTTCCGACATAGCGAAATTCTCCTCTTTCGCCCGTCTGTGTATTATTTTTCTATCGTGCATTTTTAGATTTACTTTTGTGTACCGTGGTCGCCCAATTGATTTCGTTTGGTTTGTGCGCTCGTTGCTAACAATTTTAATATATGTAGATTATGGCAACCAAATACACGACTACTAGATTCTATCATATTTTTTATTTCAAAATAAAAAATTATCGTCTTCTTGTGATATTGTTTATTAACTCCTATTTTTCAAAAATAATAATATGTCATCGATATATAAAAGAGGGGATTTAAAAACTACATTTGTAGCACTCATCGTACACCTATGATCCTCTTATATCATTGTAATCTTATATGATAATATGGCTTAATGAAATTTGAGATCCCAATGCTTGGGTGTCTATTTAGGCCATAAATAGACCATCCATCTTGGATACTTTGGTCTTTGTAATATACTAAACTTCGGTATGTCATACTGAGCATCAGTCAAATTGCACAAAATGCAGGCAAAAGTAGAGCATGAAACAATTTGAGGAAGATTTTCAGGTTTTGGATTGTCATGCCTCGAGTTATATAGAAATTCAAGCTCGCCAACAAATCTACCATATATACGGGAAGCTCTCTGCATACGAAGCGCCAACAATCTGTTCAAGTACAAAAACCGCATAACCACAGATAACAGAACTGAACAAAACATAATTAAGACCATCCTGTACATATACAACATCCGAAATATATAAACCATCTCCCAAATGCATAAAATAAAAAAAATACAATATACGTGGCCTAGCCAATCCAATATATACAGTGGCCTCAACAAAACTAATATCTGGGCCATCCATCTACCAAGTTCTCGAGTAGGAGAGCTATCTATCCAGCAATCCCCATAACTAGATCAGATGTAGCAGCAGCTGGGACAGAGGACTCTACAAGAAAAGGTCAGCACAAAGAGGATAAGGACTACTAAAAATCAGTAGTTCTGAGCATAGTTAGTTAATTCGCGGATTATTCGTGAATTATTGAGAATCCGAATTAAACGGTTCGTTTCCAATTTTTTCCAAAAATTCGAAATGATTCGCGAATTTTTGAATAAAAAAGTATTATTCGCGAATTATTCGCAAATTCCAAATTTTTGGATGAAAAATTCGTTCCCTTTCAAAGAGAAAAAAAAAAAAAAAAAAAAAAAAAGTGCCATCACAGGCCCACCCCACTATTCTCTTCTCTGTTCGCACACCTTCTCACGAGTCACGACCGCTTCTTCCCACCATCCCGGCAGCCCACTCCACCCCACTTCCTTTCTCTTCTCTGCTCTCACGCCCCCTCACGCCTCCTCCCCATCCCGGCTGGGCGGCGTGCGCTCGGCATCGGAACCCTCCGAGCCGCGTACCACTCGTCATCTTCCTCGCCGCCACCCGTTTGTGAGTTGTGATTTTGTAAATTTGTGTATTAATTTATAATTTTGATGACTTGTGAGTAAAATTAATATTTATTTTTAATTAATTTATTTTTTAAAAAAATTTTCTTTTAATATTTCAGTCATATTTTATTTTTTTTTTATTTTTTGCCGGCAGTAACTTAAAATTATATTTTTACTTTTTTTTATTCTAAATGAATATTTTATTTATTTCTAAAGTAAATTGATTAAATTATTTTAAAAATTATAATTGTTTATACTAATAGTATAAATTTTTTAAAATTTTTTTAATTTAATAGCCGAATTTTTTATCCTGAATTTTTAATTAGTGAATGTATTATTTTCGTATAAATCACGTATCCGAATAATTGACGAACCCGTTTTTTAGCCAAAATTTTCAACGAATTTAAAAATTATGATACGAATTTTATCCGTATTATATCCGTACCGAATTTTTGCCGAATCCGAATTAACTAACTATGGTTCTCAGTCACTATCGCCATCGACGACAATAACCTACCCACTAGGTTTATCAGAGGCATAAGTAAACTGTAATAAAGGAAAGAAAATAACGAATAATTGCCGAAAAGAAACAAACACTACTACACCTCTACACTAGTAAGAAAAGAATGTGTGCATAATGAATGTTATGCATCAACTAATACTATACTGCCGAAAATAAACCTAATCAACCGACTGGCTGGTAAACCCAGTCAAGCCCGTGCTGGCCACACGTATGATCCTAACTAATATCCAGTGGATCACTGACATGAACAATACAACTAATAATCAAGCTACTTATCTCCGGAGTGGTACTCGAGGGAGCGTAACTAGGTTAAGTATGTTGTAGGCTATAATCAGGGCACATGATCAAATAGATTACAACAAACATCTACGAAGCGTTCTAAGCAAAAATCTAATGCACAAATAAACTAATGCTAAGTACATTCATAATGCTCATGGCTATCATAAATCCCAAATGATCAAGAATCTGATACCACCCAATACCCTCGGGCTGTCGGGCATGAAAACCCAACCACACTACCACAATCTAACCGGCCCGTCCCGGGCACATAATAATGCACCGAAGTGAATCTAATGAGGTTAACTGGTAATGTAAGTAATTAAAATGTAAGATGTCCAATAACATAAATTTAAGCAAGATGAGAAATATGGTAATTTTGAATTTTAACTCATATAATCCATACTTAGTATCAACCAACCAAAATCAACAATCAGGTCGCTATTTAACACATGTTGATTTTTAACTAAACATATATATATAATAGGTGCTTTACAGTTTTCGATGAATTAAACCCGCCTTGAGTCGCTAATCCAACCACGAATTGAATTGCAAATTCACAAGAACCTTCCCTCAGCCCCTAACTGCTGAGAAGTGAAAAAAAAATCCAGCAAATCCCTGCTAGATTCAACCGAATAAAGAATCAAATTAATTAAAATTCTAATGAAAATCGATTCGGTTCGAAAAATACCAAAATTCACTAAAACCAACCTCAATTTAGTTGAAAGCAAGAAATTTCCTAGTTCTCCACCTCAACCAGATCACAATTATTGATCTAATTTGCAGCACAAAAGCTCCAACAAACTAAAATTTAAATCTGTCACGCCTTGGAACCGCCGATTGATCGGTTTTGGAGCACGCACAGACATTCCGCCGAACTGGTAAGCCATACTCATCCGAACGGAACGGTCAGTTTCAATCGCACTGAGTAAAAGGAAGCGAAAGAATACATAATATCAGAGTATAAGGGATTAAATATCAAAATAATAACTTTAATCCATCTTTCGGTTCGGTTACAAAAAACATAAACGACCGAGCCCTCGGCTCAACAGAACAACAACCGGACGACACAGCTACAACGGATGGCCGGCTAGACTCCTAGCTCCGCTACTCGACCACGTTTTTGTCGTGGTCACACGCCTTACCAACCAAATCGACACATGAAATAAGTAAACCACATAGAGTAAGAACTAATTAAAGTTTACAGTGGGTTCAACAATCGAAAAAAGAATATTCTATACTACTTGGTCTACCGAGACATCTGCAACAGCAAAAAAGAGATAAAATATACAGATAAGGAAGACAGTAAAGATTAAAGAAACATCCCAAATGCCTCACCAACACCCAATTGAAACCAACCCCTCAACTCAAATCTGCCGAGTGCCACACCTACGCTAAAGCAGAAAGGGTCTCACCTCCCCGATCGGTTGACCTGTATGAACCTCAAGTGTAAGCCGAATCATCGAACTGCACTCCAATCGGCAACACGTACATTCATTTGGGCGAAGTCGGCTGTCCGTATGCTCCCCATACTGGTCTTGGGTGCCAGGTGGGGCGCCGAAGAGTTCGCACTCGCCACCACCTAATTAAACAATCCTGCCGCCGCTAGGAGATCAAGGATCCAACCCACGTCACCCTTAGTGGGTATTTTACCACAAACTGCACGACGCCTGGAGAACCGGGACATACCCACATCATCATCCGGTGGATATTTCACCATAATACCGTATGGGAGGCTAGGTTACACCCACGCCACTCATCGTTAGCTCTGTACATTGGTTTCCAGAGGAGTTGAAAGTATCGACCTACTCCTCAGTCAAACGCTCTCTCGCCACACAACAGCCCAAAGGCCAGCTACCTGGCTCACCAATACTCCAGAATAGTCGCCTCTAGTCCTTCTTAGACTACTCTTAAGATAGAGTCTAACAAACTCTCACACTCAACCGAACCCTCGGTCCCATAACCTCACGGTTCTACCCTGAGGTCCACAAGCAAAACACCCAAACACAGGTCACTAACCTCTATGGTTCCAAAACCTCAAGGCTCAAGGAGATCTACAAAACACTCCATCTACAACTTATACTCACAACTAAAGGTAAGAAGTTAACAACAAATCAAAACTCAAAACAGTAGACAAGATAAGAGATCACCCATGCTTGATGATATTCCCCAACTCAGGTTGAAGAACTTGCAGAAGCTTGCAGTCGGTTGCTTGGATTGTCGAAGAACGCACCTTCGGACACGAGCTAATCCGAGGAAGAAGTCCTCGAACTCCACAGTATTCTAAAGATTTTTGAATCCTTGTCTTGAGTTGATCTCTCACAATATCCAATAGAGTTCCCTCCAGATAGACTTGCTCTCATTACTATATATAGGGGAAGTTGGATATGAAGAGGATAGAAGTGATCGGGGCGGCGTTGACCGGGCAGCGCATATGGCGTGACAGAGTTGAGTACACGGCACATCACCCAAGCTTATCCTCATAATAATAATCCCTAGTGTCTGCGTAGTTTTCGACGACTGTGCCATCATCAACAGAATTCGTTGACTTAAGTATTAGTCGATCGCGGTTGCATGAGCCGAGATGTTGTCCCCACATCGCCTCAAGGCATTCGGCTCCTCCACAGGCTGGTTCGGCTCTCTACAAAATCTCTAGCTTTTGCTGCTGCTGCTACTTGCTACTGTGCAGGGACCGACCAGCAAGGAGAAAAACAAAGAGAATGGAGGGAGAGAGAGAGAGAGAGAGAGAGAGAGAGAGAGAGAGAGAGAGAGAGAGAGAAAGCTATTTAGGTTGATCCTAATCTTCTAAACACCGGAAACATCAAATAAATACCAATAATTCTTGGCAAAATTGGTTGGAATTAGATTAAGAACAATAAAATTAGTATAAGAGTCAAATAAACTGGAAAAAATCAATTAAACCAAAATTCACCTTATACTTACCTTCAAATCAACTCCAACAATGTTCCAACCAACACATGATAAAGGTAAGCTCACTTCTAACCCACTAAGAGCTCATCTAGTTGGATTGAACAAGAGAAATTCCATTAAATCCAAGAATTAGCTAAATTTCAGCTCAAGCATGATCCCAGCAATTGAGATTTACTTACAAAATATCCAATTGAACTTAAATACTACTCAATCTCTCTTCATCACCTAGAATGCATGCAAGAATCACCCTAGCAACTAGAACCTTTAAATCTTCAAAATAACTTGAAGAAATGCCTCTATTGCTATTGCTGCAGCTGATACTACTTCCCGCCATTGTCGCTGTTACTACTAGCTTGGCTACCCAACTGCTGCTGCAGTCTAGCTTCAAGGATGCCCCGTTGTTGTTGCTCCTTAGTTACTACTACTACTCTAAAGTTACGGCTAAAGATACTTTGCTATTGGTGCTACTAGTTACCATGCTGTTGCTACTACCTGCCGGAGCATTACGTAAGGAACAAAAACAACAAGGAGAGGGAAAGAAGAAGAAGAAGAAGAAGAAGAAGAAGAAGAAGAAGAAGAAGAAGAAGAAGGGAAAGAATAGGAAGAAGAATGATGGAATAAGAGGGGATTACTATCAGTTGGTTACTAAAATCGAAAATCCTAAGTAGGGTGGTTGGATTTTGTTATAATGTGCCTTAGGCACCAATTAGTTAAAGTACTCAAGCTGAAAGTTAAATCACTGTTCAGAATTATTTGCAAAGTCAATTTTGAGTCAAAAACAACTTCAACTCGTCCCAACACTGTGCAGAAGTGTCGACCATTTGTAGAAACAATAGTTATTTCAGCAAAAATAAATTATTTACTTTTCTGAAATACTACATCCTCCTTCTCTTCAAAAAGTTTCATTCTCGAAATCAAAACATACCTCAAGAAGCACCCTCAAACAGGAAGGGATAGGAATCCAGCATCATAGCTGGCCTCCCATTCCCAAGTCGCCTCATACTCGTGATTATTTCACAACACTTTTACAGGCAAATGACCGGATTGTAAAATTCTTTCGTCTTCCACACAAGAATCCGCATTGGGCGATTCTGTGACGCCCCGCTTCCTAGGGGGTCACCCATCTTAGAATTACTCTAGTTCTAGTATGCTTAACCCTCTTAATATCGTGGGTCTAACCACCACCGAAAATACTATAGCTGTGTTAAGAGATTTAACCCTATTATATCTCATATATAAGACTATTTTAAATCCTAGGGGTGCCACATTTTTTTCCCCTTTGTCAGGCTCAAGTACACTCACAAATACCAGGCGATGTGAGACTTGTCTTGCTAGCCTTAGTCTACTTTTGGGGAGCCACGCTCCATCCACAACAGTCATTAGCCCGAGAGCCGGGCTCTGCCCGTTATATAACCCTGGTTCAGTCGAGACTGATCTCACACTTCCGGCCAATGATTGGCTTTGATACCAACTGTGACGCCTCACTTCTCAGGGGGTCACCCATCCTAAAACTACTCTAGCTCTAGCACGCTCAACCCTCTTAACATCTTGGGCCTAACCACTATTCAAAATACTATAGCCGGGTTAAGAGGTTAAACCCTATTTATACCTTATATAGTGGCCTAATCCAAATCCTGGGAGTCTTACAGATTCTCATATCTCAAATCCTCTCCCAACTCAAGTGGAGTGAAGTCAATCACGTGCGAAAATTCGAATACATATCTCCTCAAAGCTGAGACGTAAAACACATCGTGGATACCAACTAGTCACAACGGAAGTGCACTTCTATAAACCACCGGTCCAACTCGCTCCAAAACCTCGAAGGGATCGATAAACTGTGGATTAAGCTTTCCACGAACTCCAAATCTCTGAATCCCCCTAGAAGGCGAGACATTCAAACACACATAATCTCCAATCTGAAACTCCAAGTCTCGTCGCCTAGTATTAGTGTAGCTCCTCTGTCGACTTTGGGTGGTCACAAGATGTCGTCGAGCAATTCTGACCTTTTCCTGTCTCCAATAGAACGTCTGGCCTCAAAGTTTTTCTTTCACCTACTTCACTCTAATACAGGGGTGATCGACACTTGCGTCCAAGCAATGCTTCAAATAG
Organism: Tillandsia leiboldiana; assembly: GCA_029204045.2. Taxonomy (NCBI): domain Eukaryota; kingdom Viridiplantae; phylum Streptophyta; class Magnoliopsida; order Poales; family Bromeliaceae; genus Tillandsia; species Tillandsia leiboldiana. The sequence continues at coordinate 6,691,807 of CM055083.1, forward strand.
AGTCATATATCTAGATACTCTCTTGATTGATGTTGTACGTAAACTCAGCCAATGTCAAATGTCGATGCCTCCATCCTCCAAAATTCAGAAAAAAAAAGCTTTCAGCATATCTTCTAAAATCTGAATAGTCCGTTTCGACTGTGTCACGCCCCGAATCATAACGGAAGCTTTCTCAAGTGCGCCAACAGCCTCGTCGTATTTACAAGACTTTTCTATACATACAAAGCGGTCCAAATAGGAACCTGGCTCTAAATAAGCAATTCTAGGAGTTCACAACTAGAACAATGATCTTAGAAGGCTACAATTAGAGAATGAGCACAGGTATCAAAGTAAATAAAACTAGTCGATATACATCATTGTACAATAAACATCATAACCAGATGTAATATACAATACAAGTCCCAAAAGCTCTTTGTATACAAAAGGTCGCTCTAGTAGCTACAGGTATAATGGTACAATGGTAACTAGAACCTCTAAATCTTCAAAATAACTTGAAGAAATGCCTCTGCTCCTAATATTGCTGCAACTGATGCTGCTGCCTGCTATTACTGTTGCTGCTGCTGCTACTTGCTTGGTTGCTACTACATGTGCACAATGCTACAACCCAGCTGCAAGCATGCCCTGTTGCTGTTACTCCTTAGTTACTACTGCTACTCCAAAGTTGCTGCTAAAGATACTTGGCTGCTGCTACTGCTACCTGCTAGAGCACTGCGCAGGGAACAAAAACAGAAGGGAAAGAGAGAGAATAAAGAGAAGGAGAAGGTTGGATTTTATTACAATGTGCCTAAGGTACTAATTAGTTAAAGTACTCTAGATGAAAGTTAAATTACTATTCGAAATTCGCACTTTGTCAATTTAGCCAAAGTTTGGCACGTTACACTTTTAGAGTGGTAGATTGATTTGTTTGAAGTGTAGTTTCATCTTGGAGGCTCTACATAGCCTTTAGAAACTATCCCCCAAAAATCTTGAGACGAGAATAAGGCCTTCATTTGTATGCTCCAGTTGTCATAGTTGTACTTCATCAAGCGAGAAACTTGAAGTGGCATACCGTTTTTGACATCTTACTAAATGAGGTTTCGATCTCAAGTACGTGGCGCTGATACCACTTTGTTGTAATTAATTAGAGTAAAGAAATGACAAATAAAAATATAGAAAAAAATTAATTAGAGGAGAAAGGCTTTATTATTTTTTTTTTGCTTGATAATATGATCACATCCCAATGCTTCTATTTATAAGGCTCGAACTTGATATAGATCTGTACAATCAAATTTTGTCTAAAATCTTATAACAAATTTGATTAATATTAAAATTATTTATAAGATAAGAATAAAAACCCAACAAAAGATAAGCTTCAAATAATGAGGTTTAATCTAATTATCAAATAGATAAAAATAAAATAATTAAATTTATCTCTTTCCATCAAAGGTTAAGTAGGGGTGGCAACTGTGGGGATATATATGGAGGTTGTTGGCTATTTATTTATGGGTTAAAAATAGATCCAACTTTCTATCCGTGATAATAGGCACAGAAAACTAATAAGTTGAGTTGGATAAACCCAATAAGTTGAGTGGGGTTGTGCTCCACAATAGACATAACGGTAAGAGGCCCAACAATAGACCTAATATTTAGGTAGGTTGAGTCCAGTCGAGATCCGTGGGCGCTGTGTCTGTACACTTTAAATGAATTGGTTTTATATTTCTAACATCTCGAGCTTTTGGAATTAATGGTTAGACCCAATAATCCGACAAGTGGTATCAGATCCAATGACACGGGTTCGATTCCCACACGGTTGTAGGTGTTGGGGAGAGAATTTGGCTATTTATTTATGGGTTAAAAATATGCCCAACTTTCTGTCCCGTGACAATAGTCCCAAAAGACTAATAAGTTGAGTTGGGTGTGAGTTGGGTGAGCCCATTAAGTTGAGGGGGGATGCGGTCCACAATAGACCTAACGACAAGAGGCCCAACAATAAACCTAACGTCTGGGTGGGTTGAGTCCGGTCGAAGAGTTGGGTGAGCCCAATAAGTTGAGTGGGGCTACGGTTCACAATTAGACCTAACGGTAAGAGACCCTACAATGGACCTAACATCTAGGTGGGTTGAATCCGGTTGAGACCCGTGGACGCTGTGTCTGTACCCTTTAAGTGAATTGATTGTATATTTATAACAGTTCGAGATCAGACAGAGAAAAGAAGATAGAAAAAATATAATTAAAACCCTAGCTCTCTTTTTTTTGTTGCATTGCAATAATTATAGAAAAAACCCTCCGCTACTGCATACCCATTGCAGCTCTCTCTAAGTCACCTAAGTATATGTTCTATTTAAAATACTTTTACTTTTTTGCATATAAAATTATAATTTTTCACACATTATCCCTTTTCTTCTATATTATAATACTTACATTTTAGCCTATTTGGTTTATAATTTTTGGTAAAAACTACCTGTACACCCCGTTACAGGTTATACCCAATTTCATTCTGAAGTGGGGTGCATTTCATCCGTCACATCATTTATAATTTTTGATAAAAACTACCTGTACATCCACTTGGAGGTGTACAGGTTACACCCCACCCCATCCTGGGGTGGGGTGTAAGGAGGTGTACAGATAGCACCGCTCATAATTTTTTGCTCAAATTTTTTTCTCATATTATATTTCACACAAAAATTTCCCCTGCTATAAGATCTCATAATTTAATACATAAAATATCACCATATTTTTTTAGCATGCATAAAAACTTCTTTTTATCGATTTCTCTTTTATTGATTCATCTCCAAACATCACTTTATTATACGAAAACGCACGTAAAAAAAAAAAAGTGACCCTTCATAAACATCTAGAACATTTCAATACATAATATTAGCATGGAGGTCATGTCTTTACACTATCCAAAACTCCTAAGCTAGATAGCCTGACAATTGTTGACTATAAAATATTAAAATATCACTTTTTTAATATAAAATTTTAAAAATAATAAATAGCCGCTTCGCGTTTTATATTTATTTATTAATTTATTTATTTTGAAACAATTTTTTGCATCTAGAGGTGCAAAGATATTTTATTTTACTAAAAATTAAAGCATATTTTTTGAGTATTCTCAATTTTTTATACATTTAGACTGCGTTTGGTTCAGATATAAACTAGAATTACTTATTTTAAGGATAAATATAAGTTCAGAAACAAACAGAAATAAAATTAATTTTGTGTTTGGGTGAAAATTAAATTGTTTCTGAAAATAAGAAAATATTTAGATAGTTAGATTGGAGTGGTGAGAATAAAAATAATTATAATTTTAAAATAATAATACTTTATCTAATTAATTAATATAAAATATTAATTAAATAATAAATAATAATATTTTATCTAATTAATTAATATAAAAATATTAATTAAATAATAATTTAATTTATTTAATTAACTATTGCTAGATAATCTTAAATATTAATTGATAAAATAATTAATAATAATGAGTATTATTAATAAATAATTTAATAATTTAATAAATTAATTAATTAATTATCTAATAGTTAAATAATTAATTAATAAAATAATTAGATTAGTTAAAATATTAAATTAATTAAATAGTTAATACAATAATTAAAATTATATTTATTTTAATTAAATTTATTCTTAAGTGGGAACAAATTTGTTTCAGGAAAAATATTGAAACAGTAATTCAAACTTTATACCAGATCATTCTAGAGAGACGAGAATTGTTGTTTTCGTTCAAACCAAACGTGTTTGGAGAACAAGACTTTATTTCAGGTTTAGTTTTCGAACCAAACTGTCACAGACTTAAACTTTTCGCCTAGCAAAAATTCGTGCGGCACCACTACTCCTTTCTCTAGTGTTATTTTCTAAGTAAAGAGAGTACTTAGTTTTTCTGCGGAACCACTACTCCTTTCTCTTTTCTCTATTTTTGCATTTAGTCGTATGACGCGAAGGTCCGGGCTAGCAAACAGAGAGCAAGACTTGCCCTCTTCGAGCAGGAAGGCGGACGCCGCATGAACTTTTGCTAGGCGAAAAGTTTAAGTCCGTGACAAAACGCTGTCTTAGTGGTGTACTATACTGTAGTTCCACAAGAATTAATTCTCTTTAGAATTATAAGATTAAGAACCGTTTATTGACAGAAGTTGTGATATTATTGTGGGATAAGATTCCAATCTTCAAAGATACTGAAAAATTAGATGATGTTGAGTGATTATAATTGCTAAGAGAGACATGTATTATCTGTTGCATTAATTAGATACACTATTCACTTTTGACTATGTTATCCCTAAAACCTCCCTCACAGGGTAAGTGATATTTAGTAGAAATAACAAGTAGGCTTCCTTATTAATTGTTATTACAAGGACGTGGATATTAGGTGGTCAGAAATTTGACCTCTTGCCTGGCCAGTTTTTAAAGGAAAAAGCTAAGTATATACCTCATTTGAGGTGTACATTTGATACCCCATCTATTTTAAGATGGAATGAATTTCACTCGTTATTTTGAAGTGACGAGTGGATGAATGGCTATCTTAGGATGGGCTAAATGTAGAATGTACACCTCAAATGGGGTGTACATGTAGCATAGCTTGTTTTTAAATAGGACTCGAGCCCCCTTTGTTTTGTAGGTGAAAAATGTTGAAAATCTGATACTTATTCTGATTTCAGATTTTGTAAATTTGTAATTTATTTCAGTATCGAATTTTGTTGATCTGATACTTATTTCGGTACTGATTGTTGAAATATTATACCAGAAGCGTCATAAATCTGTCTTCTCAATAGAAATAGAAATCGACACAATCACAAAAGAGAGAAAAGACTAAAGCAAAAAATATTGATAAAATAAAATTTATTAACTGATATATATATATATATATATATATATATATATATATATATATATATATATATATATATATATATATATATATATATATATATATATATATATATAGTCCGGCTAGAATACTATCGATAGCACCAAGCAATTGGTGCTATTAAGTTTTCTGCCGTTGGATGAAAAAATATGTGGTTGGGATTATAGTGGTCCCCTAAGATTTTTACTATTCAACCAACCACCTAGTAAACCCTAGGGGACCACTATCATCTTTAATCACACATTTTTTAATCCAAAAGCTAAAAACTTGATAACACCAATTACTGGGTGCTATGGATAATATTCTAGCATAATTCTATATATATATAAATTTTTTTTTCTACACGGAATAATCTCAACTCGAATTATTTTTTTATATTTCTGTCATCATTCTTCCGTCTTTTATAAATTTAAAAAATTTATCTCTTTCTCTTTTACATTATATCCTAGCACAAAGTGCATGTTTTCTGTGCCTAAACTTTTTCTTTTAAGAAAAATACTTTCTGTACATCCTAAAAATAGTGTATATTTTATATCTCATTCATCCAAAAATAAGATAAATTTTACTCATTATTTCGAAATGATGAATAAAAAAATTTTTATCTTTAAATCGATGGAGGTATAAAATATACACTCATAAATGAACGTACAGATAGGATTGTTCTTCTTTCAATAGCGACCACCTGAATAGTCTCAGCCGTACTATCTAGAAGACACCCCAAATTGGCCGGCCGTACCTCCGCTGAAACTTCAATCTCCGAGAGGCTGATTAAGTCACCTCTAGGCTATCTAACTTGGCCGTACCATCTCTTTAGGCCTAATATGTTCTTTTATATATATATATATATATATATATATATATATATATATATATATATAGAGAGAGAGAGAGAGAACATAAAAAAAGAAAAAAAAAATACCCAAATATTTTATTCAATTTTAATTTTTTTTTTTTTTTTTTTTTTTTTTTTAAACATGCATTCGTGCATAAGATGCATACAATTCGTACCCAAACTTTTCTTCTGGTACGGAACACTTGAAGAGCCTGAGCCGTATTATCGATCTCTGGAAGCTTTTAAGCGTACTCCAACAAAGAACACCCTAAATAAACCAGCCGTACCTCCTTTAAAACTTCAATCACCAACCTGGCCGTGCCATCTCTTTTGAGGCCTAATGTGCTTTATACTTGGAAAAAACTAAATGTACACCCACATCTGACATCCCACTCTATCCTGGAGTGTGGTAAATTTCACTCGCCGTGTGCGACGGGTGAAATTCACCCCACCCCATCTACGACGGGTGAAATTCATCCCACCCCAGGATGGGGTGGGATGTAAGATGTACACCCCCATCTGACATCCCACCTTATCGTGGGGTGGGGTGAATTTCACTCGCGTGTGCGACGGATGAAATTCACCTCACCCCATCCACGACGGGTGAAATTCACCCCACCCCAGAATGGGGTGGGGTGTAAGATGTACACCCCGAAGGGGTGTACAGATAGCAATGCCCAATTTATTTTAATTTAAATAAAATTTAATTATAAATCTAATCAAATCCTAATAAAAAAAAAAACAGTTAATGTGTATATGAAGTTTTGGGTTTTGTGATTCAAGAGCCTAGACTGCGTTTGGTTCGGGTATAAAAAAAAATTGATTATTTATGAGATAGGTATAAGTCCAGGTAGAAACAGGAATTAAAGTAATTTTGTATTTGATTGAGTATAAGAGTTGTACCAAGAATAAAAAAAATTGTGTTTGGTAAATTAAAAAGGAATAAGAAGAATAGAGGGGATTAAAGTTTTAATTTAAGATAAAAATTTTACTGATATAATTTTAAATATTTAATTTAAAATATTTATTAAAAAATTTATTAAATTTTATATTTTACTTATATATATAAAAAAAAATTATTAAAAAATTTTTGGTTTTTTGAAAATTTATAAATTTTTAAAAATTCAAAATTTTGTATATAAAAATAAGTATGAATATAAAATTCTCTAAAGTTAAAAATTTATAAATATTAAAAATTTTAATTTTAATTGTCTCAAAAAATTACAAAAGTGTGAGCAAAAATTTTAATTTTAAAATTAGTATAAATTTAAAAAAATTTATAAAAAAATTTGTATAAATTTAAAAATTTTAAAAATTAAATTTTTAGATTTATTAAAAAGTAAATTAAAATTTTAAAAATTTATAAAAAAAATAGATTTATTAAAAAGTAAATTAAAAATTTTAAAATTTATAAAATAAAAAAAAAATAAATTTTAAATTTTATAAATTTAAATATCTTATAATTTAAAAAATTTTAATTAAAAAAAAAAAAAAAAAAAAAAAAAAAAAAAAAAGGTAAGCAACAGCGGTTCCACCCTTATACCAGGTTATTCGCAATAACTTGATATCGGAAGAACAGCTACCCCTATCATTTTTGCCGTTTGGGTATAAGGGGATAATCTCCTTATCCCCCTTATACCTGGGACCAAGCGGTACCATAGGTAGTGGGAGATTGAAAAAGCTATTTTCGTTTTTAAAAATTCCTAATAAATAAATGCATGTGGTGTTTTGTATTGTATGCATAAAACATAATAGAAGAGAAATGCTAAGCATGCAATTACAGAATTAAAAATAGAATTTTATATTTTATTGTACTCGTTTGGTATGAAATTCTGAATACGGTGTACTATTTTTTTTTTTTCGTATTTGGATAAAATATTTTATTTTTAATCTACAACGATATGAAAAAAATCTAAATTTAATGCAATTTAGAAATTCTAAAATTTTTATTTAAAAAAATTGTAATTTTAGAAGAGAAAAAATTTTATATATAATTTTATAGAGAAGATAGAAGTAAAATTAGAATATAAAAGAGAGTTTTATCAAGTAAATTATGACACATGTACAAGAAAAAAAAAAAATGAGGAGAAAGAGGAGAAGGAGAAGAATAAGAGAAAAAAATAGGTTAAGTTATTATATGAGAAAAAATTAAGAAAGTGAACAAGAAAAAAAATTGACAAAAAAGAAAAAGAGACGATGGACGAGCGGGAGGAGGCGAAACTCGAAAGAGGGCAAGTGGAGAAGTCGTGGGCGATAGATGGAGAATTTTTTTATTCTGCTCTAATTTTTTTTTTTTCTAAAATTATTCTGTAAAGCTTATAATATGCTATAATAATTTTAGAGCAATGCTACACATACACCTCCACCATTTTAATGGTGACGATATTTTTTACGGGTCACATCAAGTGACCTATCATCACACCCCCACCCTTAGATGGGTGGGGTGTATGATGTACACCCCGAAAGGGATGTACACATAGCATTTTCCATAATTTTATCTCGATTGTCGGACTACCCAAATAGATTATTTTAAAAATTATATATATTTTTTAAAAAATAGAGTAAGGTTGTCAAAAACAGTGTTTTTAAAGTTTTCCATATAGACCCATAATTTATAATTTATTTTAAATTATAATCTATATAATCTTTCATCCTAAATTTATAAATTTTTAGTATTAAAAAAATTAAACTATAATTATATTTACTACGGCCTTCATATTTTGCAATTGATCACTTAAATTTATATTTTAATAATTTAAAGTAACTAATGTTAGCCAACCAATTAAGAAAGAATATATAAATATAGATGGATTTTAAATTTTTGACTTTAAAATTTAGTCTTATAGTGCGTAAATTAATGTTTTAGTATATTTTTGTACAAATTAAATATTACAATTACAATCAATTTTATCCTCAAAACTCAATTTGGGCATTTAGAAGACTCATCTATGTTGTTGCCATGTAGTTTTTATCATTTTTTGATTATTCGAAAAAAAGTATAAAATAAATTTTTTTGAAAAAAAGTTTTTTATGCAAATTGTTTTTTTTAATCTTCGATCTGCAATCTGCATGGTTCCAAGGAAACCAGATTTTTAGAAAAAAAATTAAAAAAGTTTTATGAAAAATTAGTTATTTCGTTTCTTTTTTTAAAAAAAAAATAAAAAATATTAGTTTTCAAACGAAACACTAATTTTCTATAAAATCAAGAGAAAAACTTTTAAAAAATATATTATTATTATTATTTTGAATCAAACAAGCGGAAAAAAAAAAAAAAAAAAAAATTGTTTTTTTTTTAAAAAAATTCTTGAAAAACTTTTTCTCACTATTTCGGGGGACCAAATAACCCCTATTAATTGTGATGACGTTGAAATGATAAAATATAGATCTAGTTAACTACAAAACTATAAAACTCGGATAGTAAATATAATTTTTTAATTATATAGATTATATCTATAAATGTACGATAACATTATAATAAAATTATATTATAATAGTACTTTTAAATATTTTTAAAATTTTAAAAAAAATATTACTGGCAAAAATACCGACACTTAAAGTTAATATCGATATATATGCAGTCGTTTAGATGTATAGCCACATATTATTATAATGCGTTCCAAAAATATTTTTCTATAGATTAATTTGAATGTAGATAGAACATAGATAAAACATTTGTATCAAAAAATATTATAAAAATATATTTCTATAATCTAATTTTGTTGTAGTGCAGATTAATCGGCGCATGCATTTGATCCTATGCAATTTACCACATAAATTTATATGCTATCAATTTAAAGTGACTAATATTACAGAAAAAAAAAAAGAAAAAAAAAAGAGTTGATTTCCAGCATTGGATTACCAAAACTCGAATGTTAAAATTTTGCTTACTTTTAACTATAAGATTTTTTTCTGTTAAAATTTGTTAGTTGCCTATAGATATGAAATATAGATATAGATAATGCTTAAATGGTTAGATATATATATAAAAAGAAAACTATTTATATATTTCAAAAAAATATATATTTTAAATTTATTTATTTTAAAATAAAATAAATTTTACTAGTCATATTAATGAGACTAATAAAAAATAGGGTTAATTGCATACGACTCCCTGGAAACATATCGAATAGCAGATAAATTCCTACAAAGTTCAACTTTTCATATTTATCCCTTCAAAAGTCCAACGTTATTCATATATATCCCTCCGGTTTATTATCGTTAGTTCACTGTTTATTTTTTAACAGAGATTATATGTGAAATGATAGTTTTGCTCTTTCAAAAATGTTTCTCTAAAAAATAATGCAGAAATATCTGAAAGGGTAAAAAGATAAATTTACCTCACTAATTAACCAAGATTAAGTATTTAACCTATGGTTAACTAGATTTTTCTAACAGAGATAGACGGTGGGAATATATATGAATAACGTTAGACTTTTGAAGGGATAAAAAGATGAACTTTGTAGGAATATATCTGCTATTCGATATATTTGCAGGAAGTCGTATGCAATTAATCTTAAAAAATATCACATTCTTGAATGGATGGGTATATATTATACATTTCAAATGAAATGTATGAGTAGCATTACTCTGAATGTAAATATTAAGAAAAAAAATTATTTTCTAATCACTTAAGATTCTCACTAAACTCATAGTCTTTTTTTCTTTTTCTTTTTTGTTCCCTCCTATTTAATTTAAGTTTATAGGTTGCATCTGTCAAAAAAATCTCAAGTAAATAGTGTTGGATATAATTATTAAAGAAAGCAATTTTTTTATTAACTTAAATTTTTTAAGATATATTATATTTTATATAATTTAACATAATTTATTAATAAAAAAAATTAACATTTAAGAATACTTTTTTTAATATTTAATAATATTTAAAAGCATCCAAATATGATCTAGCGTCATATTTGAAAAGCATTCATTAAAGCGTCAGTAGATAAAAAGTCGCTACGTATATGCTAACGCTTATACCAAGCATATGTAAAATATATTTTGACACTTTAAAATATCAAAATTTTTTAAAATCATAATATTTTAAAATATAAAAATATTTAAAAATAATAATAAAATTTATTATTTAATAAATTATTTTTATACAATAGAGGTTCATATGACGATATTTTTGAAAGCGTCAGTATTTGTTGTCATTTTCATTCTCTTTCACTTTTCTTTTTTACCCTAGGTTGTTTATTCTAGGATAGCTTGGGCGTCCTTAGGATACCAATTTAGGTTAGATATTTGATGTTGCTCACCATTGCACATTAAACCCTACATTCTTTACTCTAGGGTAGTTTGAGGTTCCATAAGCACCAACCCACTTATACTTATTAATTAACCCTATGTTTAAAACTATAGGGTGCCACGATATTCCAATGACACCAATTTGCTCAAAACACATTATACTTAGAGTTCATTAACTCTATATTCTTACTTCACATTCAATCTAGAGTTCATTAACTCTATATTCCCGTACCACATTTAACTTAGAGTTTATTAACTCTATATTCTCATTTCACATTTGGCCTATAGTTCATTAACTCTATGTTCTCATACTACATTTAACTTAGAGTTCATTAACTCTATATTGCATATCGCCCTTAACCTAGAGTTCATTGAATCTATGTTTCCAAGTTAGAGTTTATACTCTACATGTTTGCCTTAGATTATTTTTTCCTAAGTTCAATGCCACAAGCTCTTTGACTTAGATTTTTCTTAAGTCTAATGCCACATAATTCAACATAGGTTTTCTCCTAAGTTCCATATCACACAAAATATGATCTAGGTTTCTCCTAAGTCCATTTTCATGCAAAGGTAACCTACAACTAGGTTTTCTTGTCCACAATATGCAAGGCTAAACCTTTTTTTTTTTTTTGAGAGAGAGAGAAAGGTAGCATGCTACCTACTTCGTTTATTTTGAAATAAACTTAGCAAATGTGAAGCAACTAGGCTTCAAACTCGGGACCTCGGGTATGCAAGGCTAAACCTTGAAATCCACTTTTGTCACGTAAAGCTAAAACCCTAATTCTTATACATGTACTCATGTATTAAATGTATTTTACTCTTACACTATACTTCTAAATCATAGAAAAGTAAAGGAAAAGAGATTTAGTTTACCCTTTTTGGTGAAATCCCCTACCATTGTGTTCCTCTTACAAGAGCTTGGGCTTGATCTACTTTCTCTCCAAGAAAATTTCTAAATATAGAATAGAAGTCCATAAGAGATCATTTTATCTCTTTTAAACCCATAAAAATTCAAAATTACTTAAACCCTAGAATTTTACCTCTTGTTATTGCTCCAAAAACATGGAGAATAGGGCTCTTCTAGCTCCAAGATTCTCCTTTAAAAGTTTCCTTCAAGTCTCTGTCTCCTAAGAGATCAATCCCTTCAACCTTCCAAGCTAGGGTTCCTCTCCCAAGCTTCTAGAGAGAGAAAAAGAAGAGAGGAATGAGAGGGGAGGGTGAAAATGAGTGTTTGGCTGTGAGGGAAAGAGCTTTAAGCTCACCTAACCCTAGGGGTGTAAAACGGGTCGGGCGGCCCGTGGCCCAGCACGATTACTGTAGCACCGTGCGGGGCCGACCCGTTCAATTTATTCGGGCTGTGCTGGGCCATATTTTCAAGGCACGTCGGCCCGGCCCGTGTTGGGCCGGGGCCATACCGGGCCAAGGTGCAGGCCCGCGGCCTGGCACAGCTCGCCCCGTATGGGCCGTGCCAGCTGGGCCAGCACGACCCATACCCAAAGGCCCAAGGTAACTTGTCTTGGGCGTTGGGGTCAACTCATGGGGAGAAAAGCTCTTGGCCCTTCTCCCTATTAGGCCTCTGCAGACCTTGGGAGATGTGGGTTTGATCCAATGGATCAAAATTTTATGATCCATTGGACCAAAACTCATTTTCAAATTTATTTTTTTAAATAAAAATTTATAAATAATATTTTAAAATTTTAAAATTTTATTATTTTATAAATTTTTATTTTTTTTATCAAAATATAAAATTAAATAAAAATAATTTATTATTTATATTTTTAAATTATATATATATATTTTTTTAAAAAAATTTAAAATAAAAAGTTTAAGAGACCAACCCGAAGCACGGCCCGGCCCAGCACGGACCGTGCCTTCCGGGCCAGAGGGCCGTGCTGGGCCGGATGCTTAGTAGCTCCGGCCCGGCTCGAATTTGAATCCGGGTCGGGCTGGGCTGCCCCTTAGAGTCCATTTCGGCACGAAAAATGTAGGCTGTGCCGGCCCGGCACGACCCACATTACACCCCTACATAATCCCAACTAAACCCTCCACTTAATCATGGTTAACCCATCCTGTTTGTGCTGTCAGAGGCTTGGAGTACCGGCACACATGCTAGGGTAATGGTACGCAGGTTGTGGTACCGGTATGCGAGTGCTGGTTCCGGTACATCTCCCTCGAATTCTCAAAAAATTGAGAGCTGATTTTTCCTGATTTCCATAGGGTTCCGGTACGTGATTGGAGTACCGATACTCCATTCAAAATCTGAAGTTTTGCAGATTTTGATTTTTCCAAGCTCACTTTCTAACTTAACTTTGGTCTGGATGCCCTTTGCTTCGAACCAAACTTGCTTCAGCTCATCTTACTCATATTTTAGGCATATTTAGGATTTTTTTTATCCGCACTTTACCACTTTAGCGAAAGTCGAAGCACTACAAATCAAGTCTACATCAACTGAGGAATCACAATCACCTACTTTACGAGTCATGCAATAACAATCAGATCCAGGGCGAATAGGAATCGGTCAATGAAGTCATGAGTAAGTGAAATCAAATAAACACACTGTGATGTAAATACCTGAGCAGACAAATAACAATCAAAGGACCTCAATCCTACATATGTGATTGCAAAGTATCAATATACTTTTCTCTCAAAAAAAAACAGTATCAATATACTAATATTGTGCAAGATCAAGTATCTAGTAACAATCAAGTATGGTCGCAATCACAAATGCAATGATGTAACTACCCAAGTATAAGGTCAAGTACCACAAAGGCAATATGGGTATAAGATCGCAATATCATAATGACAATAAATGTGCATGAGATCAAGTATTTAGTGTCGATCAATAAGGGTTCAATCGAATATTGTACCTAGTTAAGATTTATAAACTTAACTCTATTTACTCCACAAAGAACAGTGCTTTATGTTTTTCCATTTTCAGTAGAGCCAAAGAGTTTGAAAGAAATAATAACTATAATAGTAGCCAATTAGTTGTTTAATTTGTGTCATTGTTTAAAATTTTTGTCATGTATGTACAAATTGACAATAAATAAAAGATACAGAAGGAGAAAAGATGAAAAACCACTATTATTAGCATAAGAGAAAATAGAACTATTTGTATTAAATAATTAGAGAGTATTTGAAGCTTATGTATCTTTTGTCATGTATTTTTTTATGTATTAAAAATGTTAAAATATTAATACATAAAAAAATAAAAAATAAAAGGTAGAATTTAGTTTTTCTACGTAGATATCCTTTTGCATATTCTTTTATTTTTTATAAAATCTAATTTTATTTATTTTTTAAAAAAATAAATAATTAAAAAATATCAGTTATAATTAAAAAAAATGTAAATTTTGAAAATATTTTCTTTTGCCGCAAAAAAAAAAATAAAATTTGAAAATATTAATAAATATAAAATAAAAAAAAAAAGAATGTGGAACTTAGTTTTTTTATGTAGATATTTTTTTATCATATTCTTTTATTCTCTTTTAATATCTGATTTTTTTTTATTTTTTTATAAATTTGATTCTTTCTAAATTTGATTTCTTTCAGTCAAAACGGTAAAAAAAATAAAAGTAAAAAAATTGAAAATATTTCTTTTGTAAAAAGAAAGTATATTTTGAAATTAAATTAAAATTTTATTTTTTTTATAAATTTAATTCTTTCTAAATTTAATTGTTTTGATTGTTGGTTTGAATACATTTAAATTAATTTATTTTTAAATTTTATTATATGATTAATATTTATTTTAATTTTTTTTTTTACGTAAGAAATAAAAGAACGATTTTTTTTTCCACCAAAATAATAAAAATAAAATTTTTTTCGGTACAAAAATAATAAAAAAAATATCCGTTTGTTTTAGATAATTTAAAAATATAGAAAAGATATAAAATAATACATAAATATTTAATAAATAAAAAAATAAAATTTTGAATGCGGAACTTAGTTTTTCTATATAGATATTTTTTTGACATATTCTTTTATTTTAAAAAAAAAATAAATTTTTTACTTTTCTAAATTTGATTAATTCTTTTTAAAAGTTTAAATTTGATTATTTTGATTGTTGGTTTAAATATTTATTAGTGACATTAATATACATTTAAATTTATTTATTTTTAAATTTTTTATATTTAATTTGTTTTGATTCTTTTTTATTTATAATTTATTTTTTAAATTTTATTTATTTCGGATTATTTTTTTGTTTGAAATAATTTAAAAATATAAAAAATATAAAATAATATATAAATATTTAATAAATCACAATATTATTAATTTACAAAAAAAAAAAAAATCGTATGAATAAAATAAAATAAAATAAAAGTCAAATCTTAAAATGAGATTCGCAGCTGACTTGATATATTAAATTCGTTGGCTTTACTATCCATTTGAAGATGGATTTGACGGTTGATCCTGCCAACTTATTTAGAAATTAAGATATAAATTATATATAATAATATAGAGGGATTCGAATGTTGATCCTGCCAATTTATTTAGAAATTAAAATATAAATTATATATAATAATATATACAAATTTAATAAATAATAAAAAATATTAGTTAGAGAAAAAAAAAAATGGATGCTAAAAATATTTTTTTACCGCAAAAAAATGAAAATATTAATAAAAAAAAAAATAGAATATGAAACTTAGTTTTTCAAAGTACATATTTTTTTGTCATATTCTTTTATTCTTTTTTAAAATTTGATTTTTTAAGTAATACCAAAAGCACCCTTATCTTCCACTCTAAACCCAAAAACAAACAGCATATTCAAAACTCCAATAGCCTGATTTGGCTGCTCAGGCTGCACCACGTAATTGTTGGGTATAGCTACAATTTGTGAATTTGTAGTTGCAGATTGAGCCGCTTGCGCAAACATGAGCGCCAAACATCTCATGGTGCGCTTGCGCACACCGCACAAGATGAACTGATAATTAATAAGTCGCCATTGACAAGTAGAGAATAATTTGAAAACAATATTAAGCCGCCATTCAAACATGCAGTAAAACTTTAGAAACAAACTCACCAACAAACTATCCTAGAGTAAAGAACGTTGGGATTAATGTGCAATGGTAAGTAACATCAAATATCTAACCTAAATTGGTGTCCAAGAGACGCCCAAGCTATCCTAAAGTAAACAACTTAGGGTAAAAGAGAAAAGTGAAAGAGAATGAAAATAACACATTTAGATTTGAGACTCGTCATTTTGGGGTAGCACGCATAGCTGCTCCCAGGATATGGATTTATCGGACGAGATACTTTCGTAAGGCTTAAAGGTAAAAAGAGGAAAGTAAAAGAGAATATAAATACACCTTCAGATTCAAGACTCGTCATTTGGGGGTAGCGCAAATAGTGTCTCCTAGGGCATGGGCCCATCGAACGAGATACTTCTATAAGGTTTAAAGATAAAATATATTGCAAATGGCGCATTCGAATTTGAGACTCGTCATATTGGGGTAGCACGCATAGCAGCTCTTAGAACATGGGCCCATCGGACGAGATACTTTTGAAAGGTGAAAAGTAAAAAGAAAAGTAATGTGAATGAACTTTCGGATTTGGGACTCGTAAACTTGGGAGTATGAGAGCGATAGCCGTCTTCCCGGGCATAAGCCCCTTCAGGCGAAATACTTTCGAAAGGTTCCAACATAAAATATATTGCAAAGAGGTTTAAAGGGGAAAAAAATAAAGAGTAATGTAAATGCACCTTCAAATTTGAGACTCGTCATTTGGGGGTAGCGCGCATAGCGGTCTCTAGGGAATGGGCCCATCGTACGAGATACTTTCGAAAAATTAAAGATAAAATCTATTGTAAATGACGCCTTCGAATTTGAAACGATCCGTGCGCGCGCGCCACGACATTTCCCACGTGTTCACGGCTCTCATCATCCTCTCCCTCTCCCTCGTGCTCAGTTTCTCTCTCTAGCCCCCTCAGGCACGAGCAAAGAAGAAAAAAAGGAGGAGGGAAGGTTTTCGATTTTTTAAAGATAAAAATTCGATATTCGGGCGCCTGAAAAATTTGGGTTGCTATAGTAGGCGCCTTGGGCGCCCGCTTCACGCGTCGTGGCCAAACCGGGTGTGCCACGTGTCCCGCACCAGCGCCCGTGCCTGCGCGTCAACACACGCGTCAGCGATGCGACGTGCGCGTGTCGCGTCGCGTGGCGCACCGAACAGGGTGTCGCCACGTGGCTGCCCCACGCCTAGCGCACACCGGCGTCGTGCGCACTCCCCCCTAGCTCGCCTCGGGAGCCGCGCCACTGCCTCGTGACGCGCGCCTACCCGCCAACCGCCACATCTCTTTCTCACCTAAAGCTTTCTGAAACATATTCCGAACTTCATTTTTTTCGCATTGATTCACACAAAACGGTCCCGGATCGATCTAGCAATCCCTCAGCATGCAAAATGACCAATTTGACTACGACTTTACAATTTGCAAAAGTCCAGTACCTCACATAGAGCCGTCCCTGATATTGGATATGATGCTAGTATTGTCTAGATATATAGATACTAGTATTGTCTAGATATATAGACCCACTGTTATTATATAATTTGTTATTGATAACATTTCAGACTATTGATTTATATATTTTTTTTTAAACATAAAATAAGCAATATTATTCATATATCCTTTTTTAAAAAATTTAGAGAAATAAATATACAAAATAAAATAAACAATGATATTCATAAATCTCATTTAGAGTGTATGATTTATATATGACAAGTAAATAAATTTGATGAGTATAAATTACATATCCACAAATGATGTGTAGGATAATCGTTTTTTCAAATAAAATTAAGATTAAAATATGTGGAGCCCCCTCAACTATAAATCTCTCTGAAATAGTCCTCAGAAATTTAGTTTTTTTAGTTGGGTAATTTTGACCAAATAAAATAAGGATGCCGTCATGATAATAATTCCATCAAAATTATAAGTTTTATTTATTTATTTACTTATTTTTGTAGAAATAAAACTGTGTTAAATCACTTATAATTAATAATTGAGCTGTTAAATTAATAAAATTTAACTTAATTAACTATAAAAATTTAATTTTGGTTCAAAAAAAATGTCAATTAAAAAAAACGTAAACAATAAGAGGCCTATCTCAGAATATTTTATAGTTGAGGGTCATCATCATAAATTTTTATCAAAAATAAATTAAAATTCGAGTCGGATATCGAAACCGATTACTACTAGGATTCCACCTTGGATGGACGGAATTATATAAATTAATACATGGGTTGGTGATGCAAATATTTATTCATCATATACAAAAAAAGAATACAAAGAAGATCAAGAAAGAAGAGAAAGAGGATCGAGTGTATATATATATATATATATATTCCTACATACGTATACGCTACGTACATCAAATTAATTAAATTTGTCATGGCGACTGGGAAGGTGGTGGTGCGGGCGGTGTGGGCTGATAACGCCGACTACGAGTTCTCGCTGATCCGATCCGTCGTAAACTGCGGCCGCTCTCGCTACGCCGCCATGGACACCGAATTCCCGGGCACCATCTACTTGCCCGCCGCCCACGTTGACCCCCGCGGCCTCTCTCCGACGCAGCGCTACGAACTCCTGAAGCTGAACGTCGATGCCCTCCATATCGTTCAGCTCGGCCTCGTCCTCTCCGACGCCGGCGGTCGCCTCCCCGAATTCGGCACCGTCGGCTCCGGCCCATCCCGCTTTGTCTGGCAGTTCAACTTCTGCGACTTCGACCTCCGCGGCGGTCACCCTCACAACTCCGACTCCGTCCGGCTGCTTCTCTCGCAGGGCATCGACTTCGACGCCCTCCGCCACCGCGGCCTCGACTCGCGCCGCTTCGGAGAGCTGCTGAAATCGTCGGGCCTGCTCGGCGCGAATAGCGGCGTGAGCTGGGTGACCTTCCACGGCGCCTACGATTTCGGGTATGTCGTCAAGGCGCTGCTCGGCGGCCGTCTGCTCCCGCCGCGGATGGACGACTTTCTCAGCTACGTCGGCTGCTATTTCGGGCCGCGCGTGTTTGACGTCAAGCACGTCATGCGGCACTGCCAGATGCACGGCGGGCTGGAGAAGGCCGCGAAGTTTCTGAAGGTGCCGCGGGAGGTCGGGCTGGCCCACCAGGCCGGCTCCGACGCCCTCCTGATTGCCCGCCTCTTCGCCGAGCTGATGCGCCGTGGTGCCGTCCTCCAGGCCTACGCCGGCGTGCTCTACGGCTTCGAGCTAGCCCTTTGCTACTTTTCTTGATAATTAAATTAATCGGTACAAATTAATGGTGTTTTGATATTTTTTTTTTTCTTTTTATCTTTAGAAGAATTTTTTGATCTTTATTAGTTCTTGTGTTTCAATTTCTTAATTTTTTTGTTCTAAGAAATCAGGGATACTAACGATTAATTAAGTTGCAAAAATACATTAAATTCATGCAACTGCAAATCTAATATCGGTATATATGGGTGCATGTTAATATTAACCGTCTTTTTATTTACATACATATAGATAAAAATTATCTTTTTGCCTAATATATATATATATATATATATATATATATATATATATGGGGCTAAATTACAGAAAATTTTTATATAATATACCGTATTTTTACTATACTCATTTTTCTTTAAAAAGTAATTATTTTTAGAAGGCAACGGGTTAACAGAATAGTCAAAATAACGATAATGTCCTTTTTATCCCTGTGCAGCAGAGAACGCCACCGAGCACTCGCGTTGCTCCGCTCCGACTCCGTCCCCGCCGAGAAGCTCTCCTCCTCCTCCCCACCCTCTCGTCGTCGTCGTCGTCACACTGACCCCTCACCCCGCGCTGACCCGCGCCAGAGGAGGCGCGGGTCCCCGCGCGCTGACCTGCGCCAGCACGCACGAGCTTCCCCCCGCGCGCGTGCTGCGCGCAGTGGTACGGCGAGTGGGGCGCCGCTACGTGGCGCCCCACCAGCCTCGGGCCGCGCCTGACCTGGAGCGCCATTGCCGGGAGGGCCCGGGCGGCGACTGCGCCGACGATCGCCGAGGGCTCCTGACAACGGCGACGGCGGGATCCCTCACGGAGCGACGGAGCTCGGCCTCGGAGCGATCGGAAGAAAAAAAAGACTGAAGGATATATTTTAGTAAACAATTTTTAGTAAACAATTTTTAGTTTGTTGAAGGGTATATATATATATATATTAGTAAACAATTTTTTGATTATCCTGCGTTTTTACCTAATCTTAGCTCTTAATCAATCCTTCGACTCTATGACTGTTTTGATTGATTTGAAATTTGGTTTGACAAACTAACTCTTACTTTTTAATTTCATTCTCCATTGTTTTTGTGACGCCCCACTTCCCAGGGGGTCACCCATCCTAGAACTACTCTAGCTCTAGCATGCTTAACTCTCATGTTCCTCTTGGATCTTGCTACCATCCAAAATGCTATAGACGGGTTAGAGATTTTAGTCCTATTATATCATTTATATAGAGGACTAATCCAAATTCCGGGGGTGTTACAGTTTTGCTCCTGTAGTTTGATTGGAATTAAGTCTATTTTTTAGTAGAAATTAATATGTTTTTAAAATATAAAAATATATATTAATTTAAAATATTTTCTAAAAGCAAAACAGTTTTTTTTAAGCTTTAAATAAACAATAAAAAATTGAGTGTCGATGTGACTTGTAGATTAGAAGAATGTGATATACTATTTTAGAAGTAAGATTTTATTTTTATATATAACTGTAGATTAGTGTTCGAATAATCTCCACCGACTAAAAAACTGATTGGATTTTAAATAGGTAATAAGCTAATAAGCTAAAAGATCTAAAACAAAGAAAAAAAAAAAATAGATAAAGAGAGTTGGCGAACTAAACTATTTAGTCAAAATTACGTTCGATTCAGTTCAAATCGGCTCGTGTGAATGAATAGTAGAGAGCACTACTATTTTACTCTTTTTTAACTCCTATACTTGAACATTATTAAATATTCAGAAAAGTAATTTTGAGTTCAATTCTTTAGCTCGCTAATAATTTCATATTTGATCTTAAATTTGCATTCATATATGAATTCATAATTTAAATTTAAATTTGGAAATCATAATTAAAATTGAACAATTGAATTTATAATTTGAATTCAAAGTTTAAACTAAAATTTATTATTGAAATTAAATTCAAACTGAAAAACATAAATTGCAGTTAGAATTTCAACTTAAAGATTTACATTTTAAATTGAAGTTTCAATTAATATTGTAGTTATAGTTTGAAACAATTTAAATTGAAAGTTCAAGTTAAAGTTCATGACTAAAATTAATTTAATTAAAATTTAAATTTAAATATTTAATGTAAATTTAAATTTAAAAATTAAAACAAGAATTCAAATTTAAATTTTAAATTTTAATTAAATATAGATTTCTAAATTTGAAAAAAAAATGGTTGAATTTGAATTTATAAATAAAACTCTTAATGTAAAATCAAATCCATAATTTTAAATAAAATTTAAGTTAATTATAGTTTAGCTTAAAAATAAATAAAGATTAAAGTTAAGACCAAATATAATATTTTAGATAAATTCTCCACTTTTCGTTTACCTCGAAATTGTTTGTATTGTTTGCATGATACCTTTGATATTGTACTAAAGAATGTAAACAAACATTTGTATATTTTATACCAACAACATATTACTCTATTATTACCTATTGGAAATATTAAATTTACATGTATGATAGTAAAAATGATCCATAATATATAGAGTTCCAATTTTTTTTTAAAAAAGTATATATATATATATTTTTACAACATATTTTTTGAAAAAAAAAAAATTAATGGATAGAGAAAATAACCATATAAGAGATGTAAAGTTATTTGGGACTCGTCATTTGGAGAATAACCTTCAGATTTGAGACACGTCATTTAGCAGTGGCGCGCATAGCGGCTCCTAGCTAGGGTATAGGCTTATCGGACAATATACTTCCGTAAGGTTTAAAGATAAAATATATTGCAAATGGCGTCTTTAAATTTGAGATTCGTCATTTGGGGGTAGCGCGCATAGCGGCTCCTAAGACATGGGCCCATCGGACGAGATACTTTCGAAATGTTTAAATTATAAAAGAAAAGTAATGTGAATGAACCTTCGAATTTGGGACTTGTAAACTTGGAAGTGTGAGAGCAATAGCCGTCTCCCGGAGCATGGGCCCCTTCAGGCGAGGTACTTCCGAAAAGTTTCAAAATAAAATATATTGCAAAGAGGTTTAAAAAGAAAAAAAGAAAAATGTAATGTAAGTGAACTTTCGGATTTGAAATTCGTCATTTGGGGGTAGCGTGCATAGCGGCCTCTAGGGCATGCCATCGGACGAGATATTTCCGAAAGGTTAAAGATAAAATATATTATAAATGGCGCCTTCGAATTTGAAACGATCAATACGCGCGCCACGGCATTTCCCACGCGTTCACGACTCTTCTCTTCCTCTCCCTCGTGCTAAGTTTCTTTCTCTAGCCCCCTCAGACACGAACAGAGAAGAAAAAAGGAGGAGGGAAGGTTTTCGGATTTCTAAAGACAAAAATTCGAGATTCGGGCGCCCGAAATTCCCTTAAGGGTGCCCGAAAAAATCTGGCTGCTACAGTAGACACCCCGGGCATCCGCTTCACGCGTTGCAGCCAAACCGGGCGTGCCACGTGTCCCGCACCTTCGCCGCGCTCCTGTGCCTGTGCCCGCGCGACAACGCACCCGTCAACAATGCGACATGCGTGCGTCGCGTCTCGTGGCGCGTCGAACAGGGTGCTGCCACGCACACCAGCGTCGAGCACTCGCCTCGGGAGCCACGCCACTGCCTTGTGACACGCGCCCGCCCGCCAACCACCATATCTTTTTCTCACCTAAAACTTTCCAAAACGCATCTCGGACTCCATTTTTTTCGCAACGATCGCACAAAAAACAGTCCCGTCTTAATCTGGCAATCCCTCATCATACAAAATGACCAATTTGACTGCGAATTTGCAATTTGCAAAAGTCCAGTACCTCACATAGAGTCGTCCATGATATTGGATATGATGCTAGTATTGTCTTAGATATATAGACCCATTGTTATTATATAATTTGTTATTGATGACATTTCACACTATTGATTTATTTTCTTTAGTATACCTGTATGATTGATCTATATTGTAGTTTTGCAAACGGTTGATTATTGTATATTGCCTTAGTCGTGCGTGTGTAGGGATATTGTCTATTTGGATCGAAAATTTTATACACGTTGTGGATCTGTCTACGTCGAGGGGGAACTGCTTTAAACCTTTTAAAAGTTTGATTGCAAAAAAAAAAAAAAAAAAAAAAAAAAAATGGTCTGCTTTTTACCCCCGGGACATGACAATAACTAAAAAAATCAATATAGCTAAGAATAATATATTTGCAGGCTAATAATTAGTACCAAGAATTGTAGTTAAAAATTGATTTATAAACTTAACTCTATTTACTCCACAAAGAACAGTGCTTTATGTTTTTCCATTTTCAGTAGAGCCAAAGAGTTTGAAAGAAATAATAACTATAATAGTAGCCAATTAGTCATTTAATTTGTGTCATTGTTTAAAATTTTTGTCATGTATGTACAAATTGACAATAAATAAAAGATACAGAAGGAGAAAAGATGAAAAACCACTATTATTAGCATAAGAGAAAATAGAACTATTTGTATTAAATAATTAGAGAGTATTTGAAGCTTATGTATCTTTTCTATCATTATTACCTATTATATAAAGACCATCTTCTTCGATGCCCTCACCTACATCAAAATAGCATTTCTCTCATGTCAATTTCTTTTTGGAAAAAAAGATAGTTCGCTATTTACTTCATTTATTCCATAAATAAATTTAACTACAAGAGCTGAGGCAATAGAATTTTGAAAAAAACAAAAAAGAACAAAAAAAATATACACACCCATAAAAAGGTTCTTTATTATCCTAACTCATCTTGGACTGCACAATTCATCTCATTCCCTTCATAACTCTCTTATTCATTTAACAGCTAATAATGGATCTGACGATTGGTTCCGAAAGATAACATTATTTCTTTCCCGCCATATTATCTACCAACATGCTGTAACCCTAGCGAGATTCTTCATTGTAACCTCTTAATTGTCGTTTCTCATCCAGTACTCCCAAAGAGTAATGTAGAAGCTCCCAAACGTCAATAGATGGACAAAGTGGGATATGGGCATCTTTCATGATTTATTTTTTTTTAACAATCAGTATGATTAGATATTCTAAGATCTTGAAGTTTTGAAAACCCTTATAGCTAAGAAACGAGAAAAAAAAAAAAAAAAAAAAATCAAGTAGTTGGAACAGAAGCCCAAATCAAATAAATCCGGGCCTATGTAACTCATACCTCAAGGCCCATGAAGATATTAGGAAGCCCATGGCCACATCCAAGCTACAAAAAAGAGGAAAGAAACCATAATTAGCCATTCCATGAGATAAGTAACTTACAATATCAGGCCTGGACCAAACAGTTTTAAATACAAATGCAAAAAATTATTTTTGGGTCCAAAATTATTTTTTAAAAATTAGGCCAAACATCCACTTACTTCATAACCAATTAATATAAAGATGAGGTATGACACTCCAATAATTCAACATCGGATGAGATTGAATTTGTGATTGAGTATATAAAAGACATGGACACTAGTAATAATAACTGAGCTTAGCCATTTTGGATTGTGGTTTGAGCCCAATGAGTTATTATTATTAGTGGGTTTGATCGTTACATTTGGTATCATAGTCAATAATCAGCCGGAAATGTGAGACGAATCTCGGTTAAACCTGTATTTAGATGACAGGACTAGCGAGACAAGTCTCACATCGCATGATGATCATCCCACGTCGAATGGTGTGATTGGATATATAAAAGATATGAATACTAATAATAATAACTGGATTTAAGTACTTTGGATTGTAATTTAAGCCTAATAAATTATAATTGTAAGTGGGCCGGATCGTTATATAAAAATTCCTTTTGTAGGGTGTTTTGATGTAAGGTATGAATAAAAATGCATATAGACCACCACATCCAAAGATTCTACCACATTTAATGATTTTAACAAACTTGGTCGTAAACAAATTTTGAACAATTAACGACAAATAGCTAAAAGGGCTGTTAATATTAATGAAATTTTTTAAGCTAACAAATTAATTAGAATAGTTCAAAAAAAAAAAAAAAATAGAAGTTAAAGGTGTGTCAATAAATTTTAATAAAATAAAATAGCTGTTTATTGTTTTTGGAATTTATCTACTATAGAATTGTCTAGTTTGTTAGAATATAAATTTTAGAGCAATGTTATATGTACACTCCAAAAAGGTTATACATCTTACATATTCTATCTATCTAAGGATAGGATAGCTTTTAAATTGTGAAGTGACTCCTCTCGCATCCCCATTTATTAGATAGGTGGGGTGTGGAATGTACTCCGCAAATAAGATGTACAAATAGTATTTTTCTAAATTTTACTTTAAACTTAGAGGCGTAAATACACACACAAAAAAGGAATGTTATTCATACATCTTATTTTAAAAAAATTAGAGAGATAAATACACAAAATAAAATGAGCACTAATATTCATTAATCCCATTTAGATTGTATGATTTATATATGACAAGTAAATAAATTTGATTAGATTGATGAGTATAAATTATACATCCATAAATGATATACGTGTAGGATAAATTTTTTTCCAAATAAAATTAAGATTAAAAATATATGGAGCCCCCTCAACTAAAGATTTTCCTGAATTAGTACTCAGAAATTTAATTTTTTTAGTTGAGTAATATTCACCAAATAAAATAAAAATATCGTCATGATAATAATTACATCAAAATTATGAGTTTTATTTATTTATTTATTTATTTTTGTAGAAATAAAGCTGTGTTAAATCACTTATAATTAATAATTGAGCTGTTAAATTAAAAAAGTTTAACGTAATTAACAATAAAAATTCAATTCCAGTTAAAAATAATAATAATAATAAAAATGTCAATGAAAAAAAACGTAAACAATAAGAGGCCTATCTCAGAATATTTTATAGTTGAGGGTCATCATAAATTTGTATCAAAATTAAATTAAAATTGGAGGCGGATATCGAAACCGATTACTACTAGGATTCCACCTTGGACGGACGGAATTATATAAATTAATACGTGGGTTGGTGATGCGAATATTTATTCATCATATACAAAAAAAAGAATACAAAGAAGATCAAGAAAGAAGAGAAAGACGATCGAGTGCATATATATATATATATATCCCTACATACGTATTCGCTACGTACATCAAATTAAATTTGTCATGGCGACTGGGAAGGTGGTGGTGCGGCCGGTGTGGGCTGATAACGCCGACTACGAGTTCTCGCTGATCCGCTCCGTCGTCGACTGCGGCTGTTTCCGCTACGCCGCCATGGACACCGAATTCCCGGGCACCATCTACTTCCACGTCGACCCCCGCGGCCTCTCTCCGGCGGAGCGCTACGAATTCCTGAAGTTGAACGTCGATGCCCTCCATATCGTCCAGCTCGGCCTCGCCCTCTCCGACGCCGCCGGTCGCCTGCCCGAGTTCGACACCGACGGCTTCGGTCCCTCCCGCTTCGTCTGGCAGTTCAACTTCTGCGACTTCGACCTCCGCGGCGGTCACCCTCACAACTCCGACTCCGTCCGCCTGCTCCTCTCGCAGGGCCTCGACTTCGACGACCTCCGCCGCCGCGGCCTCGACTCGCGCCGCTTCGGAGAGCTGCTGAAATCGTCGGGCCTGCTCGGCGAGAAGAGCGGCGTGAGCTGGGTGACCTTCCACGGCGCCTACGATTTCGGGTATGTCGTCAAGGCGCTGCTCGGCGGCCGTCTGCTCCCGCCGCGGATGGACGACTTTCTCAGCTACGTCGGCCGTTACTTCGGGCCGCGCGTGTTCGACATCAAGCACGTCATGCAGCACTGCCAGATGCACGGCGGGCTGGAGAACGCGGCGAAGTTCCTGAAGGTGCCGCGGGAGGTCGGGCTGGCCCACCAGGCCGGCTCCGACGCCCTCCTGACTGCCCGCGTCTTCGCCGAGCTGATGCGCCGTGGTGACGTCCTCCAGGCCTACGCCGGCGTGCTCTACGGCTTTGACCCCTTTCCTACTTCTCTATGAATTCTTGATAATTAATAGATATTTTATTTTTTTATCTTTAGAAGAATTTCTTCATCTTGATTCATTCTCGTGTTCCAATTGGTTGATTTTTTGTTCTAAGAAATAGGTATACTAACGATTAATTAAGTTGCAAGATACATTCAATTCATACATTTATATTTAGAAGAATTTCTTGATTTTGATTCATTCTTGTATTCAATTGGTTGATTTTTTGTTCTAAGAAATCCAGTATATAAGTTGCAGGATACATTAAATTCATACAACTGCTAATATCTGTATATATTGATGCAAGAATATCAATCGTCTTTTTACTCACATATATAGATAAAATTTATATTTCTTGTCTAATATATATATATATATATATTTTAGTAAATAAATTTTTGGCTATATATCCTGCGTTCTACCTGATCTTAGTTCCTAATCAATCTTGGACTCCACGACTGTTTTGATTGATTTGAAATTTTGTTTTGATTGATTTGAAATTTTGTTTGACAAACTAATGTCAATTTCATCTTCCATTATTTTGTTCCTGTCTTTTGATTGGAATTAAGTCTACTTCTCTAGTAGAAATTAATATAATTTTAAAATACAAAAATATATTTAGATTTAAAATATTTTTGAAAAGCAAATCAGTTTTTTTAAGCTTTAAATAAATAATAAAAAATTGAGTATGGAGGTAACTTGTAGATTAGGAGACGACTGTAATATACTACTATTTTAGAAGTAAGATTTTATTTTCATATAATAGGAAAATGCTATGTGTACACCCCATCCGGGGTGTACATCCTACACCCTCACCCATCCAATGGGTGAGGGTGTGTGAACGGGTCACATCAAGTGACCTCAAAGACACTCCACCCATTGGATGGGTGGGGTGTAAGATGTACACCCCTTTCGGGGTGTACATATAGCATTGCTCATAATAATATTGGTAAATTAGTGTTTCGAATAATCTCCACCGACAAAAAAACAGGTTGGATTTTAAATAAGATAATAAGCTAATAAGCTAAAAGATCTAAAACAAAAATAAAAAATAAGAAGTAAAAGATAAAGAGGGTTGGCGAACTAAACTATTTAGTCAAAATTACGTTCGGTTCAGTTCAACTCGGCTCATGTGAATGAATAGTAGAGTGCACTATTATCTTACTCATTTTTTTAACCCACATACTTGAACATTATTATTAAAATCTCGGGACTCGTAAATATTTAGAAAAATGACTTTGAGTTCAATTATTTAGCTTGCTAATAATTTAATATTTGATCTTAAATTTGCATTTAGATATGAATTCATAATTTAAATTTAAATTTGAAAATCATAATTAAAATGAACAATTGAATTCATTATTTGAATTCAAGGTTTAAACTAAAATTTATTATTAAAATTAAATTCAAACTGAAAACATAAATTACAGTCAGAATTTCAACTTAAAAATTAAATTCTGTAGTCAAGAAATGCACAATAAAAATTTGTATAAGAAGATTCTTTGTGGGTAGATAAGTAAATACCAAAAGCACCCTTATCTTTCACTCCAAACCCAAGAACAAACAGCATATTCAAAACTCCAGTAGCCTGATTTGGCTGCTCAGGCTGCACCACATAACTGTTGGGTAAAGCTGCAAATGCATAGCTCTTCCAATTTGTGGATTTGTAGTTGCAGATTGAGCCGCTTGCGCAAACAATGAGCGCCAAACATCTCATGGTCACAAGATGAACCGATAATTAATAAGTGGCCATTGACAAGTAGAGAATAATTTGGAAACAATATTAAACCACCATTCAAACATGCAGTAAAACTTTAGAAACAAACTCACCATCAGCATCAACTTAGGACAAGCCAATACCGCCTCAAAAGCTGGGCGGAGAGAAGACACAACCAAACAAACTTGAGAAATTTTCTTTGTTCAAATAAATTGCAGTGTTGTTACCAACTGGAGTTGGATCATCATCCATCTGCAAGCAACAACAACAAGTCTGAGCGTTCAAATTACTTGACACAAGGCCCTTACAGAATCCCTCTGCAAATGAATGAAGAACCTATCTATGAAGAGGACCCCCATGACTTTCCCTCTTTTTAACAAGGATAGTACGAGGAATTGAATTATTGTTCAAAATTCTTTGCAAGTTTTTCATCTAAATTATTTTCTTTCTAATATTAGTTTGGATGGTTGAATCAAAAATATTAGCTGGGATGAAAAACATCCAAGTTCCAGCCAATTCACTACCTTACCAACCAGATTCAAAAATACCAACAATCTGAACCAAAAGAGACATAACAACTCAAAGAGAACCTGAACCTCAACAACCCAAAGACCAAATGATCGAGGGGTATGAGATGTGAATATCCCAAAATTCTACATGGAAATCCGACAACAAGAACAAAAATTTAAATGGCCTTAAAGTGAAGCAACCCAACAAAGGGGCACAGCCCGACCACAAACCAACACCATCTCAAATCAAAGCATGAGGCAGCCCAAAATACATGACCCAGGACCCAGATGATTAGAAACCAATTCTAATCTAAGCAAACCTGAAGACAAAAGTGAGACTAAAAATGCAGAATAACCTGGGGCATTGTATCCCCCTCTGAAACAATAATAAATAATAATCCTAGTTAGCTGCAATTTAAATGTTACAAAAAAATAATAATTTATATTTGCCAAACTGATCCTAGCAACCCTTCTTACAATTACAAAAATCAACAGCAATTTAGAACAGAGGCTTATAACTACAACCATCTATTACTGATAAGCATAGAAAGAATGGTGCGACTACCAGAGCTTTCTTATATATATATATATATATATATATATATATATATATATATATATATATATATATAAGGGCAAAACTTCAAAAAATACTGCTCTCGTGGCTTCAGAGCAGCCGCATTTCACTACCTTGTGGGGTTTTATTTGGTGCGCATAACTAATTCCTAGCTACTGTTTTGGGGTTGCATAAGAATAATGCAGCTCGTGGTAACACCACATTCAAAAATGGCATGTAAAGGTCATAAAACAACTCAAAATACATAGGCGTAGGCCAGAATTGCGACAACCTCGTTATCCAAGCATGCTAATTCTAAAGAGCCATTAACAGTAGATCCTTGAAGCATAACTGAATAGTGAATTCAGGCTGCAGGGTATGCAACAAATGTAATTATAGGGCAGTGAGATGCAAATGTGCCAAATGACGAGTTCCTAGTAAAAAAGCTTTTGCAGTATAATTCCACAACTACAAATAAAAGGGAGCAAACCAAAATATAGCAGCGCACATCGAATAAAAACTAAATCATAAAATAGGAAATGCTTTCAAACTAATTATACATTCCATTCCGTATTGTCCTTTGTTAACCCATTTAACTTATTGTTTAAGAACACACACTACATTCTCTCCATTCTAGAAAATAAAGGAACCACGGGCAAGTTTAAAAATCCAAAGCTCACGTCCGTTACTTTGTAACAAAATAATAGCACTAGTAGTGTAGCAAGGTAAAATAATAATGGAATGGAATAAGGAATAAAAAGGTTTGGCGTCGTCGGCATAACAACACAGAATTATAAAACCAAACTGTTTGCACGAGTCAATATGAAAAATACGAAAGACAAATTTGCTACTACTAGCTATAGCGAGAATCAATAAAATCAGAGCAACACATAATTTCATAGCAATTTAATGTATTCAATTGAATTTTATATATTTTTTTTTCTCATTCTACAGAAAATAAAAGCTAGCACACGAAAGACAAATTTGCTATAATGAAACAATGAAGAAATAATAATTGGTCCGGTAAGCTACTTTTGATGAACACAGATCAACTCCTAAAACAAGGCCTCTTTTGGCCCAATGAACTAATCTGATTGGAAACCAAAGTGTTTCAGTTTCATAGTTTTGATTTCGCTCGGCAAGATGATTAAAATAGAATCCAGTTTCTAGCAATCTACCAAGAAGACAACATCCCTATATATATAATTAATTAAACTCAAACTCAACACATCGCGTCATTTCAAAACTGCAAAATAATAAAAAGTAGGATAATTTAAGGGTGTATCCAAATCTCAACAAGAAAAACCATAGAAAAGTCTTAGAACCACAACCCTCTCTTCCTCTTCCTCTCTCTAATCAAACAAGCTGAAGCCCATATCATCGTCGCTCTCTTCCTTGGGTTCCTCCTGCGAAAAGCAAGACAAAGCCATCAAAATCATATCAAGTAACACACGACATATAAAATAAATAAATAAATAAATAAAAGAGTAAATAGAAAAAAAAAAAAAAAAAAAACGACCTTCTTCTCCTCGGCCGCAGGAGCGGCAGCAGGTGCAGCGGCAGCACCAGCACCACCAGCCGGAGCAGAGGAAACGGCGACTGCAGCACCGCCTCCGCCTGTAAAACCATCACCAAAAGCTTAAATACATGAAGAAAGCCAAAGAAATTTTCAAAAAAATAAAAGAGAGAGAGAGAAAGTAGTATGAGGAGGGGCATGAGATTGAGAACCAGATCCGGCGCTCAAGATGAGATCTTCGACGTTCCTCTTCTCAAGGAGCTTGGCGAAGAGCGCGGGCCAGTACGAATCGATCTTCAAGTTCGCCGCCTTCACAATGGTGGAGATCTTCTCCGCCTGCTCGTTCCAGATCCAAGTGAAAACAAAAAAAAAAAAAAAAAAAAAAAAAAAAAAAAAAAAAAAAAAACAACAACAACAACAACAACAACAACAAAAAAGAGACGATTAGATTTATAACTCCGACGAGATTTTTTTTTTTTTTTTTAAAAAAAAAACGCCTGAAAAAGGGGAAGAGAACCGTGATGGGGATGCCATCGTCGTGAAGGATGAGCGCCGCGTAGGTGCAGGCAATCTCTCCCAACGAAGCAGCCATGCTTGGATGGAATTAGGGTTTCTGAGAAGCGGAGCCGTCCAGGATTAGGGCTTCTGAGCAAGAGATATTTTATACCGTGGGATCAGCTAATGGATCGGGTTTAGGGTCGGGCATATAAGTTCAGGAACCGACCCAAAACATATCAACTGGCGGTTTTATTTTGTTTCAAGATGCAAAATAAAATTGGAATGAATGTCGGATAGTAATCAAAAACAGAATGGCAAGATCTCTAAATATGTTTAGTTTAAATTAACAATCTAAATCGTTATGATTAGGATTAATAAAACTAAAATTAAAATATAATATAAAATTAAATTTACAATTTAAATTCAAACTAAAAATTAAATATTGAAATTTTACATTAAAATTTTAAAATGATAAGTTAAAATTTTAAATATAACTTTTTAAAAGAAAAAAATTGAGTGGATAATTTAAATTATAAAACTAATTTTTGATTTCATTCGAATCCAAACTTATAATTAAATTTAAATTTAAATTTATAGGTCAATTGATTGAATTTATATTTAAATTTATTTTCTAAATCAAAATATAGAATTTAAAATTTAATTTTTAAATTTAAATTTATATTTTAATTAAAAATTAAAGTTAAACAATTAAATTTTATTTTAAATAAAAAATATATAATATAATTGAGATATTTTAATAAAATACTTTTTTTCTGCATTAATCGAATCTACAAGCTTAGAATTGAAAAAAGAGGTTATTGAAAATTTTTATTCACTGGAAATTAGAAATCCCACGTACCAAATAAGGGTGAATCAAACACAGCCAGAAGGTGTTTGGCCTAACTTATCAGAAGTATTTTTGAGTTCAAAAGTGATTTTCAGCTCAATAGAGCGTTTGACAATTTTAAATATTTAATTTTAAATTTTAAAATTTAGTTTTTAAAATTTAAATTTTAAATATTAAATTTTAAATTTCAAAAATCAAATTTAAGATAAAAATTAATTTTAAAAATTTTAAATTTTTAAATTTTAATTTTTAAGTTTTGTTTTTTTTTAAGTTGACCCCGACTCACAACTCAAGGTTGGAATCCGATCGCGGATTATTTACTCCGTTGGCTCTATAATCCTCTCAATCCAAATCCAACCCGAAGGTCTTACCGTTTATCCCTGGGATCGGCACCGGCTCTAATACCAAATTATTACAACCTGATCCTCTAGGTTAGATGATGATGAATCTAACCTAAGTCTCCGAGGGGAAATGATGGATTCGGATAGAACTAGATCCTCAATTGCTTCAGTGATGATGAAATGGATAGAAGTTGGGGGTAGGGGAAGAGGGAAGTAAGATAGAAGAGAAGAGAGAATTAAGATAGAAGGGGAAGGGAAGAGGGAAGTAAGATAGCAGAGAAAAGAGAATTAAGATAAAAGGAAAAGGGGAGAGAGAAAGAGAAATAAGATAGAAGAGAACTAGATCCTCAATTGCTTCAGTGATGATGAAATGGATAGAAGTTGGGGGTAGGGGAAGAGGGAAGTAAGATAGAAGAGAAGAGAGAATTAAGATAGAAAGGGAAGGGAAGAGGGAAGTAAGATAGCAGAGAAAAGAGAATTAAGATAAAAGAAAAAGGGGAGAGAGAAAGAGAAATAAGATAGAAGAGGGAAAAGGAGAGGGAGAGAGAAGTAAGAAGAAAAAAGAAAATTGGAGAAGAATTAACTATATTCTCTCTACTATATACTTTATATATAGCTAGTGTATGAGGACTAATATATAATTCAAGAATTATAAAGTGACAATAAAGAAATAGCTAAAATATTTATTTGGGCTTGGTGGATCGACATCTCCGCCCCACCGTTTGGATTGGGGATAAAGGGGGATATCCCTCCTTTATCCCCAAACAGTTTTGGGATATCCTCCCAAACGGGAATATCCCCGGGTTGGGGGAGGGATATCCCTCACCTCCCCCAACACGCCCCGGTTTATTCCTATGTCCCTTCCCAAGGCAGCAGTGCAGGACATTTCAATTTTTTTTTTTTTTTTTTTCGTTTTTTTTTCTTTTAGCATTGGGCGGGTTTTTTTTTTTAATTAAAATTTTTAAATTTTAAAAAATATTTAAATTTAAAATTTTAAATTTTATAAATTTTAATTTTTTTTAATTTTATATTTTAAAAAATCCCTTCCCAAGGCTCTGTCAGAGCCTTGGGAAGGGTTTTTTATTTTTTATTTTTTTTAAAATTTTTTTTTCTTTCTTTTATATTTTTTTTAAATTTTTTTTTAATTAAAATATTTAAATTTTAAAAAATATTTAAATTATAAATTTATAATTTTATAAATTTTAATTTTTTATATTTTATATTTTAATAAATCATAATTATAAATTTTTATTTTTATTTTTTAAAAAATAATATTAATTTTAAAATTGTAAAATTTATATAATTTTTTATATTTTTTTAAAATTTATATAAATTTAAAAATTAAAATTTTTACTCCTACTTAAAATTTAAAAATTACTTTTTTTTCCCACTTAAAATTTTTATAATATATTTTTTAATTATCAAATTTATAATATACATAAAAGTAAAGGTCACATCGTCATTAAACATAAAAGTCAACTCTATATCTCCTTATTGTTCAACCCCAATCCAAACACTATTTTTCTTATACCAGGTTTAAGCCTCATTCCCAACCAAACACTTTTTTACTTTATACCAGGCTTATCCCTTACTTTATACTTATACCTGGTATAACTCATTCCGGCTTATCCCCAATCCAAACGATACCTTAGAGTCCCCATGGAAGGCTGGATAAGAGCAACTGGCACAAACACTTAGGTGTCTTAGAGTCCCCATGGAAGGCTTGTGAGGTCCCGGAATCCCCCGCGTAGGGTTGCTGGTTGTTGGGCAGCTTTCGGTCGCCGTTGGGGGTGTTGGTGCGCGTGTTGGGGACCCAGAAATGGATTTGTGATGCAAATTGGGATTTGCTTGCATCACTGGAGGCCTGCGTGGGTTGCGCGCAATTTGGACACAAGTGGTGGACTTCGGGCTTAAATTGAGACCCCGTGGGAAGTTGGTGGACCCGTCGGGTGTTTAGAAGTGATTTCGCGCGATTCAGATGTCAAAATTAGACTCCGGGTGAAGTCCGGATAAAAGTTTACCTCTCCGGTCGCCTTCGGGAATTTTTAGAGTTGGAATTGGGCAAATCGGACTTTAAAAATGGACCCGGCGCGAAAATCGGATCGAGTGGGCATTCGGCAAATTTTTGGGTGAGAATTTGGAGAATTGGACATCGTTTTTGGATTCAGCGCGCGAAATCGCTAAGAATGGACTATTTATTTGTTGGATTTGGAGCCCGGATGAAGTGCGCGTTTTTCGAGGCAAAACGACACGTTTATCGAGGTGTGCGCGTGGCACGGATCCCGAGGCGAGCGCGGCGCGCGGGTCATGGCGCGCGGGTCGAGGCGGCCGCGTGATGGGACGGGGCGCAGGCGGACAGGACGGGGCGCAGGCGCGGGACGCGCGGGGGCCGCCACGTGGCGGGCCCCCCGCGCGCCCGTGTAACGGGCGCGTGTCCCGCGCCTGGGCTGCGCGGTGCGTGCAACGCGCCCGTGTGGCGGGCGAGTTGCTGCGCGCCGCGTGGCCCTGTGGGCGCGCGCGTGGACCGGGCGCGCGCGCCCGTGTGCTGTGGACCCCGGATGGGGCTTCCCCATTGGCCCGCGCGGTGGACCGGCGCGGTGGACCGGATCCATGGACCGCCTTCTCTCTCCCTCTTTTCTTCTTCTTCTTCCTCCCCGCGCACGCCATTTTTCCCTCCTCTTCTCTTCCTTTCTTCTTCAACCGAGCGAGAGGGAGAGCGAGGGAGATGGTGGGAGGTACGGCGTGGCGTCGTGGGCCCCGTGGAGCGCGCGAGTTTTTCCGTGGGGAGCGTTTCGGCGACGGCGACCCAGTCGGGGTAGGTCCCGTATGTTTGTTTTTACGGTATTTTTAGCACAGTTTTGGAGCGATATTTTGGACTGTGAATTGACCCTCTTGCTCTTATCTGTGTTTCTCGGTACCGTTTTGCGTGCGGTCCCCGACGGCGTGCTCCGTTTTGCGTGCGGATCCTGGCACCGTGCACCATTTTACGTGCGGACTCCGGCACCGTGCACCGTTTTGCGTGCGGACTCCGTTTTGCGTGCGGATCCTGGCACCGTGCACCGTTTTGCGTGCGGACTCCGGCACCGTGCACCGTTTTGCGTGCGGACTCCGTTTTGCGTGCGGATCCTGGCACCGTGCACCGTTTTGCGTGCGGACTCCGGCACTGTGCACCATTTTGCGTGCGGACTTCGTTTTGCGTGCGGATCCTGGCACCGTGCACCGTTTTGCGTGCGGACTCCGGCACCGTGCACCGTTTTGCGTGCGG
Source organism: Tillandsia leiboldiana (assembly GCA_029204045.2). NCBI lineage: Eukaryota > Viridiplantae > Streptophyta > Magnoliopsida > Poales > Bromeliaceae > Tillandsia > Tillandsia leiboldiana. The sequence continues at coordinate 6,728,090 of CM055083.1, forward strand.
ACTCCGTTTTGCGTGCGGATCCTGGCACCGTGCACCGTTTTGCGTGCGGACTCCGTTTTGCGTGCGGATCCTGGCACCGTGCACCGTTTTGCGTGCGGACTCCGGCACCGTGCACCGTTTTGCGTGCGGACTCCGGCAGCGGACATCGTTTTGCGTGCGGACTTCGTTTGGCGTGCGGATTCCGGCACCGTGCTCCGTTTTGCGTGCGAACTCCGGCAGCGGACTTCGTTTTGCGTGGGGATCGCGTGGAGGCCAATTGCAAGTGTCTACGAGCAATTGGTGGCAATCGAGGTGGGTGGCCTTATCTCCAAGTTTTATGGAATGTACATTAATTCTATTAATGTAGGACTATGCATGATGGTTTATTTCCTTGTGTAGCATGCTAGATTGTTGGAATGGCTATCCCTTTATTATCGGATAATGTGGTTATCTTGGAACTTGACCTAGCACCCCCGTCATATGTTGTATGTGTAACCAGACTAGTAGAAAACCCTCACTTGGGCTAGGGTTATTTATGCTTAGACATCCACACTGTTCCTTCATCCCTGGACATAGTGTTTTCTCGCCCGGGTAGTGGGCCGAGAGGTCGGGACTTGCTTTTAGTGTGGGATGCTTTTGCACTCTTGCTTGGGAGCAGAGTGGAGTCTGGTAGTTGTAGCTGGGTTGCTTATCTGTGCCGGGAGCCGTTTGGGTAAACGGTAGTCCCGGGAGGTCTTGTTTCCCTGTTGTGCCGTCGTAGAGGGAGCCGTTGCGCAGACGGCAGTCCCGGGCCGTGGAGTATCTTCCGGTCCGCCCTGTTGGGAACCGTTGGGGTTGACGGTGGTCCCAGGTCGTTGAGTGTTGTCCGACCTGTTTTGTTACCCTGAGTTGTGGGTCGTTCCTGGCTGTGGAGTATCTCCAGCCAGTGAGCCTTGTGCTGCGAGCCGTTGGCGAGGCTAGTGTCTCGTGTTTCGAGTTAGCCGAGCAGCTGAGTCGTCGAGAGTTCTCCGACTGTTGTGCGAGGTATTTGGGGATCCTGAGTCCTACCGTTCTGAGAGTGAGCGTGGATTTTGACTAGCCTGCTTATGCCAATTTGTGATACTCTAGGCCGCGCCGTTTTCCGCAGTTGGAGTCGCGTCCCTGAGATGCCGCTGTGGATACGATGGGCCTGTTGAGGCAGTTTTGCGCGAGGGGTGAGTTAGTCGGGCAGGACGCCCCACGTAAATCCCATCCTCATGGGGATGCGTGGTAGTGGGCAGGCGCGTTCCTAGTCGACAGGCGCAGGCTTGTCTGGACCCTATGAGGCAGTCAGTTCGATTGGGTCTTTTGAGCACCTTGGGTGCGAGTGGTCTCTTTTACTTTCATCTGTTCCACTTTTTGAGTATCTAGATAGAGGTATGGCAGCTGTAGAGTAGCTCCAGCTTTTCTTGTTCAGATTTCATTGCTCTGTTATCTTTTACCTCTAGTAGACTTGGTGGGCAGACCGTTGGGCTTGTTGACGGCACCCACTGAGAACTACTGTGGGAAGTAGTTCTCACACCCGTCGTGGTGTCTTTTTCCCCAGGAACTTCTTCTCCTGTTCATGTTGCTCCAGTTGCTGATCCTTCTGACCGAGGCGAGGGAGTCGCGAGCTAGTTCCCTACCCGTCGTTGGAGAGTAGCGGTACCCCTTCAGAGGAGAGCTTCAGTAGATTAGTTACTTCTTTTCCTCTGTTGAGAGACCTTTGTTGTGAGGTATAGAGTTGTACTTTATTTTACAGTTTGAGAGACTGATGTAGTGAGGATATTTTTGTAGTGAGAGCTTGTACACTGATGTACTTTATTGGAGACATCTCCCTTTGGAGTTTTGTATAAGAGGACTTGGTATACGATCGTATTTGGGAGATGGATATTGTATTATCTTCAGTTGTACAGTGTTGGGTTTCCAGTTCTTACTAGTTTACTTCTAGCTCTGATATCTGTATCTCTGTAGTTGATTCTTCCTGCAGGTTAGACGCTTCGTCTGTACGGCAGTTTCCGTACAGATGGCGGATCTGTTAGTGAGCCCGGGTCGCAGTTTCGACCCCGGGGCGTGACAGGCTGGACAAGAGCAACTAGCACAAACACTTAACCCATCGAATGGTGCTTCCGACAACCTGATCTGTTATTCTCACTTATCTTCATTCTCTGTCTTCTCCGGTCATCTTCCTCCTCTATCTTTTTCGGATCATCTTCCTCCTCTGTCTTCCTCCAGTCTTGCCCTAGGCTTAGGTTTTTCTCTGGCCTCAGCCGTTATACTAGTGTAGTAACCCATTTTTTTTTTAATCTTAAAATTTTAATAATTATATATATTTTGATTGATTGAGATATTATCTATCCGCCGTCGCGAAGCGCGAGCTCTATTCTAATGTATATAGAGAGAGAGAAAGTTCGACTGGAATACTATCGAAACCACTAAGCAATTGGTGCTACCAAATTTGTAGTCATTAGATGAATGTATGTGTAGTTGGGATTATAGTGGTTCCATAAGATTTTTACTATTCAACCAACCACCCATTAAACCCTAGGAGACCACTATCATCGTAACCGTACATTTCTTAATATAAGGACTAAAAACTTGATAGCACCAATAACTTCGTGCTATCCATAGTATTTCAGCCTAATTCTCTCTCTCTCTCTCTCTCTCTCTCTCTCTCTCTCTATATATATATATATATATATATATATATATATATATATATATATATATATATATATATATATATATATATATATATATATATATATATATATATATATATATATATATATATATAAAATTAATAGTACCAAATTATTGGTGCTATTAAGTTTTTAATCGTTGAATTACAAGATGTGTGGTTGAGATGATAGTGGGCCCCGTGGGTTTAATGGGTGGTTGAGAAATAGTAAAATCTAACGGATGAAAATAATTAAAGGGGTTGATATAAATGTAGAAAACTTGATAGCACCAAATGCTTGGTACTATCGATAGTATAGTAGTCGGACTCAATATATCTTCTATCTATACCTCTATATTAATTCCCGATAAAAAAAAACCACGTGTCATTCTTACCTTTACTTTTTTTTTTTTTTTTTTTTTTTTCTTTGAGTTGGATTCTCTCGTTTTCTGTGGTCGTTTGGTTTCCCCTCGTTTGGTTTCCCCTCATTCTTACCTTTACTTTTTCTTTTTTTTTTTCTTTGAGTTGGATTCTCTCGTTTTCTGTGGTCGTTTAAAAAAAGCCACGTGTCATTCTTACCTTTACTTTTTCTTTTTTTTTTTTTTCTTTGAGTTGGATTCTCTCGTTTTCTGTGGTCGTTTGGTTTCCCCTCGTTTGGTTTCCCCTCATTCTTACCTTTACTTTTTCTTTTTTTTTTTTTTTCTTTGAGTTGGATTCTCTCGTTTTCTGTGGTCGTTTGGTTTCCACTCGTTTGGTTTCCCCTCTTCGCTGCTTCGACTTCCGTAGTGTCTTCTACACAATAAATTCACAATAAATTCAAAACGTCAAAACGTCTCTACACCTCCCTCTTCTCTCTCTCCCCATCCCCTGCGGTTTTATGATCCATCTCTCTCCCCACTCACGATTTTCTCATTATTATTGATTTTTGTTTTTTTTTTTTTTTCTCTCCCTCTTTCTCTTCTTCTACCTCTACCATTACCAATACCTCTCTCTTCCCATACTTCTGCTTCTTATCGATGGTGACGACACCGCCGAGCATTTCGACGAGCAACTTCATCCCGTAATACATAGGCTCGGATTTATTTGATTTGGGCTTCTGTTCAACTATTTTATTTTTTTCTCTTTTTTTTTTTCTTTTATTGGCTACGAGGGTTTTCAAGACTTCAATGTTAACATTTTAGAATGGCTAACCATAACAAATGTAAAAAAAATATTATAAAGATACACACATGATACATATCCCACTTTGTTTGTATTTAGATAAAATTATTATAAGGGTTTTAATTTTTATTTATTTTGATTTGTCCTTAGGTTTATTTTTTTATCACATTATCATTTATTTTTATTGTTATTACAATGAAATGTTTAATACTTAATTAATCGGAATTGGGAAACATGGATGGTTTAGAAAATTTTAGTTTGTTATTGTGGCAAATTTTTGTTGCTTACTATATAAAATTATTTATTTTTAATGCTCTTTTGATTGGTAGTTATCGAGTACATTATTATACTCGATGTGTCTATATATTATTTCTAATAACAACTCACTGAAATTGAACAATTATCTTTTTAAATATTTTTTATTAAAATAAAATAAATGTATAGCCCCTTAGTCTATGAACTTCAAACTAAAATATTTTGATTTTTAAATTTTTTTTATATTTTTTAATTCTATCATTATTGATTCAATAATATCTACTCGCCGCAACGCGGATACCTTCACTAGTATATATATATATATAGAGAGAGAGAGAGAGAGTTAGGCTGGAATACTATTAATAGTACCAAGTCATTAGTGCTATTAAGCTTTTAACCCTTGAATTAAAAGATGTGTAGTTGAGATAATAGTGGGCCTTTCGGGTTTAATAGGTGGTTGGAGAAATAGTGAAATCTAACGGGTGAAAATAATCAAAAAAGTTGATCTAAGGGTATAAAATTTGATGGGGTGGGTGTAAGATGTACACCCTATTTGGAATGTACATCTAGCATTTTCCTATATATATATATATACTAGTATAATACCCGCGCTTCGCTGCGGGAACTACAATCTAATTAAGTATTAAATATTAAATATTTAGTAACGAAGTATTAAACATTAAACATTATATATTATATAATAATATTAGACGGGTATATAATATCTGCACCGTCATTGCCCACTCGCAGCACCGCGCGCGGGTCAGCAGGGCATTCTCCACTGCCGCGTCATCGCTGCCTCCATCGTGGAGGCGGAAGCGGAGGCGGAGGCAGAGGCTAAGGTTTTGGTGAGGTTGAGCGGAATCTGTCTCGCGCACAGGTCCTGCGAGAAGCGGAGGAGGAGGACGCGTCGGTGCTTCGCGGAGGAGGAGGACGCGTTGGTGTGAAGCAGTTCACCGCGTCGGGAACACCAACGTGATGGGAGTTATGCCTTCAAGGAGCGGGAGAGAGAGACGGGGGGAGGTAGAAAGAGAGAAAGAGGGAGAGGGCAGGAAAATCGAGGTGTTAAGTCGGGGAGAGAGAGAGAGCGGGAAAACCGAGGGTTTAAGGTTTAGGGTTTAGGGTTTCGGGTTTTGATAATAGGAAAAAAAATTTATGTATTGATAATAGAAAAATGGATATATATAAAGACAAATGAAACAATATAAGATAGAATGAGAACAAAGTAGATAATTTAAAACAAATTATATAATTATAGAATAAAATAACAACAGATTCTTATATTTAATATATTTATTTATGAAAAAGAGGAAAGAAAGAGAAGAGTGAGAAGGAAATTGTTTAAATAAAATAAATTTTATTCGTTACTTCGAAATAGAAATTATTTATCAATAAAAATGTATATATAGAAAAAAATGTTTGAAGTTAAAAAAATAAAAGATAGGAAGAAAAAAATATAAGATGGAATGACAACAAAATAAATAATTTAAAACAAATAATGTAATTAGAAAAGAAAATCATAACAAAATTTTTATTTACCAAAGAAATTTTATGTAATGATAATAGAAAACTGAATATAAGATGGAATGACAACAAAATAGATCATTTAAAGGAATTATATAATTACAAAATAAAATAGTAACAAAATATTTATTTATAAACGGAATTTTATGGATTCTTTTATACTTTGATCGTTACTTTATTCATAAATTTAATTTATACCTAATTAACTATCACTATGTGTTGCATTAGAACTTTCATGGTGTATTTTTAAAGATCAAAGTAGGTATAATTTGTAATAAGATGTCTTGTTGAGTACAGTATGTATTGTAAGTAAAGAACACATATTCCTCATTTTATGTAAGCAACACAAAAAAGAGATACACAACAGAAAGAAGAAAACTGCACAACAGAGAGAAGGAAACTGAAAAATACACGAAATTACAGAGGGAAAAAAGGAATTAGCTGAGAATGCGAAAGTGCAGGGTATGGGTACGAAACAACGAAAAAAATGCACAAAAGTAAAATAGTTAAATTTTTTAAAAAATATAAAAATAAGGGACAATTTGTATATATAGAGAGAAAGAATAAAGTTTAAAAAATATAAAACAAATAAGAAAAAATATATATATATATAGAAATAAAAGAATATAAGATGGAATGACAACAAAATAGATAATTTTAAAAAATTATCTAATTACAAAATAAAATAATAACAAAATATTACTAACAATGTTGATATTTCCTCGTGCATGTGTTTTGCAACCTTGTGTAGAGTATGAAATGATCGAAAATTAGTTCTCATTCTTTGACCAAGGTCTCTTAGGAGATAATTGAAGCAGTAGATATTAATAATTTAAGATAATGTTTAATTAATTAATAGGCCATGTTTACTAATATTTAAGGCCCAATTTATCCTTAGGTATTTAAATCCTCATAAATTCAAGAAGAGTGTCAAATTGGAATTTTCTTTTTTTCAAAATATCTTAATTAGTACATATATATATATATATATATATATATATATATATATATATATATATATATATATATATATATATATATATATATATATATATATATATATATATATATATATATATATATATATATATATATATATATATATGTTATATGTTATAATTATAACTTTACTTATAAATTTAATTTATACTTAACTCAATCACAACCGTGGTATAATATCAATTTATTTTAATTACCACCATGTATTACATTAAAATTCTTTTGGTGTAAACTCATTATTTCTCGACATATAAAGTAATAGATTATTATATTTTTAAAGATCAAAATAAGTATAATTTGCAGTACAATAGTTTGTTACGTACAGTATGTAGTGTAAGTAAATGACAGATATTCATAATGTTTTGTAAACAAACAAATCAACAAATATGGTGATAGTCTTCTGCAGAAAAGTAAGTAGAAAATTTATTTCCATACAATAAAAGTGTGAATAAAATATTTATTTATACGGGAAACAAATAAAAAAATAATAATTGGATTCATTAGATTTTATTTAAAATTTTTATACATAAAGAGAAGGAATAAAGGAAAGAAGGTATAAAATATATATTGACCAATTCTTTATCATAAAAAATGTATATATAGAGAAAATGTTTGGGAAAATAAAATAAAAACACAGTATTTATTTCGGAAGTAAATTTTATGTATTCATATTGGGGAAATAAATATATTATTTTATTTACATTGACACGCAACTTGCTTCCACAGTGTAGCTATTTTTTTTTGACATTATCACTGTAAATATTTATCATAAATTTGTACAAAACATTAGTAATTGTTAGGAAATTTCGAAATATATTACATAAAACATAACGTGGAGTGTGCTCCACGGCGGTAGCTAACAAATAATTACATATAGTTTAGAAATAATATATTACAATTCAAACTTAGGAAAATGTCATATTTAAGGAAATAAACTGCATGTAGGAATACCAATAATTCTTCATTTGTTCTGTCTATTGGTAATTCATGATTTCTTCTCTTTATCTGAGGAATCTGCTTCATCAAACCTACAATTAATAATAATTTGATATCAAAAATCATATATTACTTTTCTCTCTCTCTCTCTCTCTCTATATATATATATATATATATATATATATATATATATATATATATATATATATATTATATATATATAAAATAATTTCTCGATTAAATATCTTACGTAAGTCGAAGCTTTTTTCGATGCTGTATTTCAGATATATTATAAATAAACTGTCCTGAGCTGCTAAGAAAAATATTTCTCAAGGTTAAGGAAAATAGGAAATATATATATATATATATATTTTGTATACTAATTTAGAAGAAATATTTTTTAATATAGAATGATAGTGATACTACCTGGATGGAACTTCTGTATCGGGTGATATGTCCGCAAATAAATCTTTGTTGATTTGTTTTTTGGTAATGGGTGACTGCGCTTCTTCTTCACATTGCGTTAATAAGTTTTGGACAACAGAGGACTTCTCTTTCGTATTACAATTTACAGGAAAAATTTTGATCACTTTAAAAGTTTGGGCACTTGATCTGAATCTCTGTGCATCTGGTATAATTTGGAAAATATGCTCCTGTCCAATAATATTTTTGATCACAGGAGGAAGCGTAAATTGATCGGAACCAGGAGAGGCGGCTAAAATTTTAGCTGGAATGCAAATAAGATCTTGTGCTGACTTCCCAAATATAGTAAAATTAGTAGAACCACTTGAATCTTCGACGACAGTATTTAGTTTGTACCTTTTCAAAATAAATATAGTAACAATATTAATTAATAATATATATGTAAAAGAAGTAACATGATAATTGAATTTTGATCAAATTATTATAATTACTATAATAATATTAGAAATACTTATTACCATGGTATAGGGCTTTGTTCATTTTCAGTACAATTGGAGCATAAGAAAATATCGCCATATATTTTCACAGATGCTTTGCACTTGGCACATGCTTTATACCACCAACCAAATAATGTGTCGAATTCAATAATTTTCGCTTGACAGGTGAACTTCATATTCTATCAATTATATCAAAAACACAAAATATTATATAAGCGAAAAAAGATAGAAGGAAATAGAAGCAGTAAATGTTTGATACGCTGTAAATAATTTTACCTCAAAGGCAGAAAGATCCAGTTGTAAGAGTTCGGCAATATTTTTTCGATTTGAATACATTTCTTCTTCAGGACTCATAAGCTGCTCATGACTTTTGTCGATTCGCTCAATTGATTTATTTATAACTTGTAAACTGGATGTGGTAATTCATAGATAAGCAAATAGTACTAACTATACATATTAATTATTACGTAATAATAATTAAAGGATAGATCATCAAACCTTTTTAACATTTGAATAACTTCAGGAATTTCCAAATCAAGATAAATCTTTGAAGCTGAGCAGGATGATAGATAAATATTTCCTATATATATAGAGTAATATATAGGTTAGTCTTACTTTATATATATATATATATATATATATATATATATATATATATATATATATATATATATATATATATATATATATATATATACTTATTAGTTTAGAAATATAAGGCTAAACCTTTAAATGAACGAACAGTCATTCCAGCAAGCACTAATACAACTGTCTTATTCCCTTCTTTTTCCTTCTCTAAAATGTACGCATCGTCAAAGTCCAAAGCAAACTTATCCCATAATGTAACAGATAAATCATTTCTCCTGTAAAAAATTAAGAATGGATATTTAGATAATATAAGTGAATGAATATAATTATATATATAGTAAAATAACTTTTATTAAATTTGTATAAATGTAATACTGAAAAGAACTCACTCGAAATCTTGAATTTGTAAATTTCTCATGGGTGTAAGGATTTGGCCTACATATTTCTGTGTGATATCGCTGATAGATGTAACTTGCCCGAAAACGTCTTCAAAACATAAAGAATATTAACATCATCTTATTAAAAATTTAACAATACAATTATATTTTTTTATCAAAGAAATATTTAATTATGTAAATAGATAATACCTGTAAGAACAGCATCAGTATAACTTTGTTTTTCAACATCGGAGAAGTTTATAAAATTGAAACTATATAATGGAAGTTCTTCGTTATCTTCTTCGAGTGCGATTAGAGAGGTCCATTTATTAATTTGAATCATGTAACGACGATCAACAGCTGCATATCTTTTCTTATTCGGAATAACGTTGAATTTTTCTATTAGATACACACAACCTTCAGTCATTCGACATCTAAGTTCTTCTGCATCTTGCTTTCGAATTGTTCCTTGTAAAGAATATGCCTAATAAGAACCACAATAAGACAACGATAGTATTATTTTTTTTAAAAAAAATACAAATATATTATAAGCAAGTAAAATAAAATACTGAATTATAATAAAAATCCGATGATTATTACCTTCTCGTCTACCAAAAGACAGTCAAGACTAAATATATCTCCTTTCAGAAATGGCGCAGTCGATTCCCATATTCGACATATCCTTGCTTTGATTTTGCAGTTTTGCCGTTGTAATGATAATTCCGATAATAATGTGTATTCCATCACTATATTAAAGCTGTAAGTTAAGGAATTGAATATTATATCCAATATGTAGTAAGATAATATTACAAATCTTCAAATATTTCATGGTAAACAATATTTCTTGTATATCCTTCAGGCACTTTATCTTTATTTTTTATAAAGATTCGTAATCCTTCTCTGGAAGTAACTCTTGAAATTGCTACATAAAGTTGCCCATGAGAAAAAACTGGTTGAGATAAGTAAAGCCCAACTTTCTGCAATGTTTGCCCTTGGCTTTTATTAATTGTCATTGCATAACTCAGCCGTATTGGGAACTGTCGTCTTTTCAAAATAAATGGCCATTTTGAGTCAGTTACATTAATGATAATGCGAGGGATGTAAACCTTTTCGCCAATATGATTACCGGTGAAGATTTGTGCTTCAATAATTCTAGAAGAAAGTTGAGTCACCAATAATCGTGTACCATTGCAAAGGCCGGAACTTTGATTAATATTTCGGAGTAACATTATAGGAACCCCAACTTTTAATTTTAATTCATGATGGGGTACTCCATTGAATTTTAAAGAATTCAAGAAATCCACTGGATAGAGTATATCATTATCTTCAACATTTCCTGATAAATTAGATACTGAATCTGAACTTAAATATGTTCGTTCTTCACCTGGTACTGAAGAAAGTACATATGTATTAATCTCATCAACTATTTCATTTATCGGTGTAACAATTGCTCTATCTCTTAGATAGATTGGATTATTATAATTTTCTTGGATATTATCATATATTTCCTGAACAATACTTCCAATTCCATTATCATTATTTTCTATAAGTAGATCATCAGGAATTTGTATCCAAGTAGCTTCTTCTTCTCCATCTAATTTAACAGTATCTATCTTTCCATCACCAACATTCAATACCCATTTGCTAAACTCAGCTAAAGATAAAGCAGCTCTTCCATTTGCAAGAGAACCTTGTAATAATCTCATATTTGTTTGTAATCTGAAAAGTTTACACTTACTCCATATAGGAGACTTTGTAAGAGATGCATTAATAATATCATGTCGAGTGCCTCCCACAACAACTGGGAGTATTTGTCTGAAATCTCCTCCCAAAAGAATAGTCTTCCCTCCAAAAATTTTTTCACTGGTAGATGTATTATCCAATTCCAAAATATCCTTTAGCGATTTATCTAAAGCTTCAAAACAATTCCTGTGATTCATAGGTGCTTCATCCCAAATAATTAAGCTAGCATAGGTTAGTAACTTTGCAAGTTGTGTCCCTTTTTTAATTTCACAAAGTGAAGACTCATCAATTTTAATAGGTATCTTAAATCTTGAGTGTGCTGTACGTCCACCAGGTAATAAAAGTGATGCTATTCCTGAAGAGGCTACAGCTAGGACCACTTTCCCCTCTGATCGTAATTTTGATATAATAGTCTTCCAAAGATAAGTTTTTCCTGTTCCACCATGCCCATAAACAAATATTAAGTCCCCAATATTTTCATAGACAGAAACCAAAACAGCATTGTATATTTTCCTTTGCTCATCGTTTAATCCACTAAACAGTTGTGTATGCTCATCTTTTAAGTCATCTATATTGTAATCTGTTTCTTCTCTGAGTAACCTGTTATTAAACTGATCAACAATCAAGCTATTAGGGACAGGCAAATTAAAATGATCGAGAGAGCTGCCATTCTTTCTGAATAAAATGTCGAGTTCAAATAAAACATGGTTTTGAAGTTCTATCTGAGGTAGTCTAAGATTTTGAATGCCAAGAATACTCTTCAATCTGTATAAAATATCATCAGCTAATAACTCCCAATATTCATTCCACAATTTACTTGGATTTGAAACTTCACAAAATATGACCAAAGTTACAAATAATTCCCTCAATTGGCTTGAAGAGGACCAAAGAGATGCCTCTTGTAGTGCTTCTTCCCATTCTCTATCATTACCAAGTAGTCCAAGAGCATCACATGCAGAGCGAAATGTCTCATAAACAATACCGTTGACAGTTCTAATTTCCTTATAATTTGTAGGACCTTTGACAATATTTAAAAGCATTCGCAGAAAATAAAGTTCTCCTGCGCTGGGATGAACATAAACTATCCTACCTATACGATTGCCTTGTTTTCGACTTGACCAAAACTTCTCTTGTGAATGCCATACCCATTTACTTGGAAATTCTACATATGTGAGTTCGCGAGCATTCTCATTGGCTAAATTTGTTTCCATCCATGTTGTGAGCTTTGTTTTCTCAATATCAGGACGGTTCAGCAAATTTTCTAAATTTTCATCATCACGATATGTAACAGTATTCATCATTGGAAGATGAACAGTTAATCTCTCAACAGATGGTTGTCTAAAATGGATATCAAAATCAAATAACCTCCAAATAGCCTCGTATGCTGATAAATATCGGCAATCAAGATACTGCTTGATTTCATCGATTTCCTTATAATGATGAGTAGAAGAACCAATATCAGGTTTGATATTATTTTCTATAATAACTGCTGATCGGTCCGGGCCTTTGTTAATATACTTGAATAAATATTTTATGAGTCTTGATTTGTTACACCACTCAACATTAATATGGGCTTGATATTTAAGAAGTAATGTTAAGTTATGGGGGACAACAAATCTATTGTCAAGTTCAATTCCATTTTTAAGAACACTTCTCTGATTATTTCTTCTCCTGTATACTGGAAAACCATCGTCATTTACCATTGTCTCATTATTGTATTCCTTTGGGAAATGTTTTGAACAATAACCTTTTACCATACATGGTGCTCCTAATCTTGCGAGTCCACAGGGACCATGGATCATAAATTTTTCGACAACTGCATAACCATCTGGGTTTCTAACTTTATCAGGTATCTCGGCTGAGATAATTGAATCAATTTCAGCATTCGTTAGGTATTTGTGGCTGGCATGCAACCATACTAAAATGTGTACATGTGGAAGCCCTCTTTTTTGGAATTCAACTGTGTATAATTCTGTATCAACATAGAAAGAAAAGCGACACAAAAGTTTAGAATAAGAAACAGTCTTAGTAAACAAAACTTTTTTCTCAACTCTATAAATATGCTGAGAGTTTTTGCTAGTTTCATACCAGCTATGGATGGACCGAAGAAATTACTTTTTTTTATATCAGCCATAAATGATTCCAATTTCATCTTGAAAACTCGACTAACAATATCAGGTCTATCCTCAGACCGTTGGCCAGGAATGAAATGTAGGGCATCTCGTATTTCCTGCCACTGTGCATTACATGTAAATGTAATAAATAAATCAGGAGGTCCACACTGCCTACATATAGCAATAGCATCCTGATAATTTTGCATCATATAACGCGGACCAGCAGTAAAACTTGAGGGTAATATAATCCTTTTTCCAATAGCATTACCATCAACGTCACCTTGAACAACAGCATCTTGTATACCTTTATATATTTCAGACCGTAAACTTGATTGATTTTTTCTGATATAACCAAGTCTTTCTTCTTCAACACATGAGAATGCATCTACTATATATTGTTGGAAAAGTCTTCCTCCACGTATAAGTGTTTTTCCTTCATGTGGTCTATTTTGAATTCTATATGCATAAAACTCACGCATTGTAATGTATTGCCTGGAGTTTGTTTTCCTGCGTGACTTTTTACTACATTCAATGCCCAAGCTAAAACCATCCTCACCATAGGGAAATAGTATAGGGTATTGCATAGCCATAAAGGAGGGATGTAAATCACTGATACGTTTGAGCCCGTGCATTTTATGTTCAACAATAATATCTCGGTGTTGATCTGCACAACCTAAGTCACCAATAATCAAACCAGCAATCTCAGCACACGATGGAGGATTATACTGTGTTGTGCCTACATTGCGTGTACCAATTAGCCGTAATCTAATTGGTAAGAAATCATTTTCTCTAAAACGATCTCTAGCCATTCGAAATGCTTTAACAATTTCATTTTCACTATCAAACATTTTCATCAAATCTGTAACAATATCCTTATCAATACTGATGGGATCATCACTTGCACCAAAAACCCTCATTCTATTATCAACCTCGTTTTCAGTATCATAGATATATAATTGAGCAAATTTAGGCTGTTGGCCATCAACCGGGAGAAGAGAACCTATTATGTGATGATTCTGGCCACTGATCCTAAATATATACGGACCTGGTTTCTTATTAATATTAATATCTACTTTTGCACCTATGGAGGTAAAAGCAAACATTGAATTGTATACTCTAATATTTTCCCGAAACTTTCTAGCATTTCTAGAACCTTGGCAATCCAATAGAACATCTAGTATAGTTGGGGTGTCTCTTAGTAATGGTAAACAGATCCTTCCTTCTTGGCAACATAAAGAAAATGTTGGAGTACTTTGATTTTTGTGCTTGTGAATCCTTTCGTTGTACCATAACAAAGCTCCACATGATTGACATTGATATTCTGGTAATCCTAAGTAAGATTGCTCAACATGGTGGCATTGTGAAGAAGATGATATAACCTCTCTTATTTGTGGTAAATGAGTATTCTCTGTAGTATAAGAGGGGTTGTCATTAATAATAATGTCATTATTTGTAGCATCCGTATGATATCTTTTAGACCTATCCTTGTGCTGTTCTAGTATTCTTTTCCTTTTTCTACGATTCTGTTTGCATACTGAAGATTTGCGAGCATCTTTCAGAAGATAATGAGAGGATTCCGCAGGAAGTATTTTATCATCCATTTTTTTTGTATTACTACTTGTAGATCTATTCCTGTGCTGAATCAATATTCTTTTCCTTTGTTTTCGATTTTCTCTATAAATTGATGATATATCCATTTAATCCTGAAATATTTAAAAAATTATTTAAAAGATATTGGATAAAAAAATATGCATATAGAAAAGAACAACAATAGAAATTGAATTAGTTTGAAAACACTACTTTTTAAAAAAATATTTAAAAGATATTGGATAAGAAAATATGCATATAGAAAAGAACAACAATAGAAATTGATATTCACATATTATTTATTTCATAAAGTATTCAGTAATACCTGAGTATCCAGAGAAGATTTTCACGTTGGATGTCTTAGTAGTGAAGCAAAAGGAACTCTTAGAGAAAAATACAGGAAAGGAACTCTGCAATAGTGATAATCATTTTAGCAGTCATCAATAATATATAAATATTTATTTATATCTTGAAATCGATATAGGGCAGAAGAAATCGATATAGGTCAGGAGGAATACGTCAATAATTAACAAAGGTTTTAACGCAGCATGTCCTGAACGATATGTTAGAAATTAGGTCAGTTCCGGTTCCAGTCATACTTAGTACATGCTCAATTTTTATGATTTAATTGTAAATTTCTACTTAGACTCACTTCACCACGTCAGCGTAGACTGTCGATACAGACACTGTCCGTACAAATCACCTTTTGGTCGGTCTACAGATGACGTGGTGAACCATGTTCAGGAAAAATATTTCCTCTGAAGTATGCGCAAATTTCAATGAGGCGCAACCTAACTCACGGAGGGTTTAGTAAATAAGTAAACAAAAATTAAAAAGCGAAGTCAAAGGGAAGAAAAAGTCGGGAAGTTCATCTTCTGAAGAGGAAAAAAATGGGTGAGGTTTCTGCTTCAATTCAACATTTTTTCCTTATTTAACCTTAATTATTTCAATTCTAATCTCTGTGAAGGAATTAGTGAAAGAAAGTGTAAAGAAAGAAAAGAAATTTGAAAGAGAGTGTGTTGTGGTGTATGGATGGAATTAATGTTGGGGTTGGAAAGGGTATGAAGTCCTTTACACCATGCACCATGCACCATCAGTAATTAATTAAGGTGCCATGTCATCACCTTCGCCAAATGAGAAACAGAGGAAATTTTCACTAACAGAGGAATGAGAAAAAGAGGAAGAAGAAGAAAAAGAATTAAGTGGAAGTAAAAGAGGGTTTTGATTTTCCTGATTTCTACATGGTTAATTTAATTTATAACGGTAAAATCTCGTCATTTTTTTTTTTTAAAGTAAAACAATGCACTTCACCACGCCTATGTGAATAATTTCTTTATTTTACATATATATATATATGTAATATATTGAGCAATAACAGGAGACATCGATGCAGGTCAGAAAGAATACCTCAATAATTAGCAAAGATTTTCACCAAGCATACCCTAACAATGTAGCAGAACTATATGTTAGAAAGCAGATCAATAAGTATGAGAATATTATATAAAAAAAAGGAATCATCATAGGAAGTAAATATGATAAGGAAATATATAAAAAAATGCAAATAGAAGTATAGAAATAAACTCTAAACTTTAAACCCAAAACTGCAAGCAAACGATATTTACGTTAAAGGTATATATCGAAGAATTTTTTACTTCATTTTTATGCAAGGGCATGTATTTTGTTTTTTTTTGTTAAAACATGCATATTTCAAGAAGGAAATCTTGAGGAATACATGCAGGTTGCAAAATATTAGAAATTTATACGAAAAGGAAAATGCAAAATATAGCGAGAGAACTTGAGTAGTCATATTACAAACTTTCAGAAAATACAAAGCCCAAAATATCAGCACAGAACTGTAGTAGACATATTACAAATTTCCATAAAACCTAAGTCGACCTTAATGGCGGGAGTAACACAGAGAGCACCTAAATCAAAATCGACTTTAAACCTAAGAACCGGAGCTTTCATCAGATGGATCCGCTGTAGAAACAGAACAACCGCGACGAAGGTAATTGATGGTAGCGCGGCACTCATTAATTATAGACCGCATTTTTACTTGTTCAGTTGAATTCCGAGCAAGAGTAGAGTTATAGGAATCCTTTAGCATGTTGTATTCATGCTCTAGATTATTGTAGTTGCTCAAGAGAGTGGTATACTGCATAATGACTTGACCGTACATATCCTTATACAACATATAATCCTCATAGTTCACATCTTTAATTTTTAGTGCAAATTCACACTTCATTCTTTGTATAGTAGAACCAGCGGCTTCTTCCTTTGCTTCTTGTATATCAGGAGATGGTCCACCCCAGCAGCGTAGGGTTTCGACAACTGAACCAACACGCACAACTTCGAATTCTATGTAAGCAACGAACCATCCATCACCAACGAAAGTCACCGTACATTGAGGAGTTTCAATCCCTAGTTTCTCACTCATTTCCTCAAGTAATTTAAGATTAGATAGCTGAATAATAGCCATTGGAAGGACAGTAGATAGGCCAAAAAACACTGGGGAAGAAAGAAGGGAAGATAGGAGATTACATTTATATAACAGAAGAAGGCACATAATTAATTTTACAGATCATCCATATAGGTTATATTTAGTTTAATATTTCATTTTTACACATAATGCGTATGAGTATGCTTCACCCACACACATTAAACATTTATGATTTCTATGCACAATGCACATGAATATACCTGATTTGTATACATTAAAAGTCTGAGTAGAACTACTAAGAATTATATTTAACGAATTTGTTGTCTAATAAGTCGATGCGAATAGTAACAGGAACGAAATCGTAATCAATCTTTCTCAGGTAACCCGAAATTTCTTAATGAATTGGTCGCCTAATAGCCAGGGAATTTGAGTAAAATAGACATATATAATTTTCTTGTTATTTTCATTGTATCGCAGACTAAGCAATCACCAAGTAATCTGCAGAAGGAAGTAATAGAAGTTAACAACATAAATAGTCTGAAGGAGAAAATTTATTCAATCTGCAATATATTGGAAATAGTGTGATTGATATAGAGCAAATAATATGAATACCCAAGAGCAGAAAAAGGGGAGAAGTAAATTGCAAAACAATTGAATAGGGAAGGGAAAACCAAAGGAAATAAACAAATTAGCATTATTTGATTTTAACACTCCATATATCAAATTAAATGAATGGATTGTTTATAAATGAAAGTTTGGTGAGTAGAAAAATGCAACAAAAGGTTTAAAGTATTCTCTAATTTGGTTTAGAGTTAGAGTGAGGAGAAGAGAGAAAGAGGAGGGGAATAACAGGTATTAACAATAAAAAGTTTGTGTAAAAAATACCTTAATAATCAGAGAAGAGTTCCAGGCATCATATCCTAGCAATAGAGTGAAACAACAGATTAGAAAGTATGTAACACTAACTCTGTAAAAAGAAGACGGTAAGTAGGCACTGCAATAACAAAAGTTGTCTTGTTAGTCGTCGACAACACCGAAATATTTATTGGTAAATCAAAAGGAAGAAAAGTAAGTAAACTATAAAATAAAATAATCAAAAGAAGAAAATATAAAAAGTGATGTAGAATATTAAAACGAAAAACACAGTGAAAGGGAAAGAAGATTACAAAAGAGAATCAAATATAATAATAGTCAAAATATGAAAGACTCTTTGAAATATAAAGAATGACATACAACGAAGTCTTAATAAGTTTGTGTTAGGCCATCCAAAACTCTTTATGAGTTGGTTGCTTAACACTCAAACAATTTGAGTAAAATGCATTGAGGATACACCCAAAAAAGAGGAAGGTACAACAAGTCTTCATGAGTATTTCTTAGGCCACCCAAAATTCTTAACGAATTTGTTGCCTAATAAATCAATGTGAATAATAACGGGAACGAAATCTTAATCAATCTTTCTCATATCATGCAAAACTCTTAATGAATTGGTCGCTTAATAGCCAGGAAATTCGAATAAAATAGACACATAGTTTTGTTGTTTTTTTTTTGATGCGAGCGCCGGTTCGAAAGTAGCTCAGGCGAGGGAACCGATAAAGACATAGGGGGGAACCAGGCAGTCACCCAGGTGAGAATCACATCACCCAATGCATAGGGGGCACCGAGGAGTCATTGAAGAAGGTTAGGGGAAAAATAAAGGAAAGAAGAGAAGGAAGGAAAAAAAGGGTGGGAAAAAAAGGGGGAAAAGGTGAGTCACCCAGAATGCATTGTTTTGTCCAACATCTGAGTGAATCAGTTTCACAACAAAAATTGTGATCAATTCCACCAGATGTAGCATTACTGAACATGACATTTGGTATTAATAATTAGTAAATAAATAAAATAATGAGTTTAAAACAAATTTTTTAAAATATATATATATATTTTTGTAAATTCACCCCGTCTCATTCTTTTTATTCCTACATTTTCCCTCCTCTGCATTCCCTCGCTTCCAGTATTGATGATTATCTTGTGCACCAGAGATGTATCCTTCTTGGCAAATACCTTCAAGTATGGTTTGACAATCTCTAGCCTGCATTATGTTTTGATTATCTTGTGCACCAGAGATGTATCCTTCTTGGCAAATACCTTCAAGTATGGTTTGACAATCTCTAGCCTGCATTATGTTTTGTAATAATTTGCTGAGTTGATGCTAGCCTAATTCATTTGGTCAGGAACTTCTGTCTATAGCAAATATTGCAGAGCAGCATAAAGTTTGAGACTTTTTAAGTGTTTCTTCAAAGGTATGAATTTTGGTTATTCATGTCAAAAAGGGATAGTTTCATCTTTAGACTCTGTCCAATTGGGAATTTATTATTGTTTTCCTTCTGTTATCTGTTTAACAGAATTATTCTTTTGGGAACGTGGGAGAGAAATAATTCTCACAATATTTATATTTTTTAAGATAAAAAATATTTGTTTGTGATATGAAAGGTATAATATTTATTTTTATTCATTGATGTATCAAAGTTGAATTATGTCACAATTAAAGTTGTAATTTTTTTTCTAAATGGTAAGGACCAGGGATGGAGCTTTTTATCAGGGACTTAGAATTTTCAGCTCACGCTCATGTCCTAATTTTGTTAGGTGAAGCGGGCAGCCAAGAAGGGCCAACTTCGGTACATTTTTTGGTAGAAAATGAAGAAATTTGCAAACAGCAATATTTAAGCCTTCGAAATTGTGAGCGAAAATTTTAAAATTATGAACAATACGTAGGGTGTATCAAGCTTGTTTTGAGTTTAATCTTTAATAAGTTCAAGAGTCTGATGTCTTGTTGGCAAGAACCAGCATGAGGACTGATTCAGGGATTATGTAACTTCCGCCGGAGTTTCTCAGTTCTTGTCACCGTTGAAGGTTGCATTCTTTTGTCCAACATCTGAGTGAATCAGTTTCACAACAAAAATTGTGATCAATTCTCACCTCCCTGCAGGTATTCGAAACAGTTGAAGCATTAACAACAAGTACCAGAGTTACCCCTTTATTCTTTTACTCTTTGCACATAAGAAAGAAGCAAGAATAGAACCCCCCCTCAAAAAAAAAAGGAAAATGGAAAAAAAAAACGGGGAAAATACCTTCCCCAGCACATAGAGATCCTGCAACCACATTGCCAAATATCTAACACAACCATCTCAAATCAAAAAAAATGAAAACTAACTAATTCAATTAATCCACAAGAGAATTAATTTTTGGGAAAAAGTTACCTGATTAAGAGGATAAGTCAAGCTATCAACATGAAAGGAGGTGTTGGGAAATCGTTAAAATCTCGTGCTCGTCGCCGTGCGCGTCGCTGGAGCGGGGACACGCTAGGCTCTGACCCATCTTCTCCGGTCACGTCGTCGCCGTTCCCCGCCGCCGCTGGTGGCGCCGCACCGCCGGAGGAGGAGGATCAGGGCCGTCCAGGATCTCCTCGACCCCACCTCGGAGGCGATCATCACCGACCAGCGCGTCGTCGTGCCCACGTTCATCAGCCGCACCAAGCGCCGCGCTTATATATTTGGTGTAGATATGTATGTATATATATATATATATATATATATATATATATATATATATATATATATATATATATATATATATATATATATATATATATATATATATATATATATATATATATATATATATATATATATATATATATATATATATATATATATATATATATATAGCAAGGGAGAGGGTAAGAGAAGCTCGCATTAGACCGTCCGGAACTCTTAATGAGTTGGTTGCCTAAGCAAGTCAAAAAAATTTGTTGATGAATTGATTGCATAAGGATAAGAGTACCAAGGACTCTCAATCCTTTTTACATGTCATCACTGTCCCAAAGGAAAACAAAGGATCCAAAGCAAGGAACGGTCGAAATCCAATAAGTCCATTGCGGAGAAACCAGTAAAAGGAGGTGGAAAAAGAGACAGAAACCCCAAGTTTAATTATGATGATTCCAAAATCAGTAGGGAGGAAATTTCAATTGAAATCTATTATCCATTCACTACGAAAACGTTTGATTCTTTTTTGGCAAAAACAAAATCAACGGAACGAAGGAAACACGGTACAGAACACACAGAAGGGAGCAAAACACAATGCAGGAAAGAAGGGGGGCAAAAGGGGAGTGAAACCGCAATTTTAAGTATGACAATTCCAAAATCAGTAGCAAGGAAATTTCAAATGAAATCTAATATCCATTCACTGCCAAAATCTAATACCCATTCACCACCAAAAACAAAATCAGCAAATTAAAGAAGCACGGTACAGAACACAGAGAAGGGGAACAAAACACAACGTAGGAAATCGGTAAGCAATATGTAAATCGGAAATAAATACGGGAAAAAAGTAAGGAAAAAACGAAGGGAAAAAAGAGGAAGATGGGACTCAGATATAGTAATTTTTCATCAAGTTTTGCATCAAAGGATGGGGAGAAAGTATACATACTCAGATGCCGGCAGATAAACTGGTAGTAAACTTACAGTAACCGCATCGTAAATAGCAGGTTCTTTCTCCCAATACGAAGCAAATTCGGGCATAACATGATTCTGTGCATATGCTACCACATTAAGCACCATACGAACCAGAACATCAAGGGAACACAAATACCAGGAGAGGGGAGGAGGAGGATAGGAAAGATGTTAAAGTTCTCAAATGCTACCTTTTAGGTCTAGTAGCAATTCTTGGTTCCCTGTAGGACCATTTGAAATTACCTTGCTTCTTGATGGGGAAGAGAAGGAGATGGCGGTGGCCGAGGCGGCGGAGGCGCGTGGTAGAGGTAGCCGCAGGGGAGGCGGTGGCCGGGGGAGCGGACAGGGAGAATTGCGCGCGTGGTAGAGGTGGCCGCAGGGAAGGCGGTGGCCGAGGCGCGCGGTTGAGGTGGCCACAGGGAAGGCGGGGGCCGAGGTGGCGGAGGCGCGCGGTAGAGGCGGCTGCAGGGGAGGCACTGGCCGAGGATCGCGGTAGAGGTAGCCGCAGCTGGCCGAGGCTCGCGGTAGAGGTGGCCGCAGCGCAGGAGTGTAACACAGGCCATGGGAAACTGCAAAATAGTATTGCAATTAATTTAAAAATAGTAAATAATAAATTAGGCAGACAGAAATAAGTAACAGGTGGTAAGTATCACACATACACAGGGGCACACACACACGCCCACATGCACACAGGGAGACACGCGCACGCACATATACATATAAAAGTAGTAAGTAATAAATTAGACGGAACAGTAATAATCAATAGACGATAATTAGCACACACAGACAGACACTCACTCCCAGCAATTCAAACATAGGCATTGAGGTAAGTTTCTGCACCTGTTTCTGAATTTCTGGTAACTGCAAATGATTAAATTCTACCCACATGTAAAGGAACCAGTTTCCTCTAGTTAAAAAGGAAATAAAATAGACTACTATGTTACCCGAAGAAAGCAGTCAAAAATTACTTAAATTTCATAGTGATATACTACAGGATGAATAGATCAAAAGGTATTTACTTTTTACCTGTAATCGCAAGATAATAATTCGAAATACCTCAATTGCACGTTGGACAGCAGCACTCACCTCAAATTCCAAGTTTCTGCACCTGTTTCTGAATTTCTGGTAACTGCAAATGATTAAATTCTACCCACATGTAAAGGAACCAGTTTCCTCTAGTTAAAAAGGAAATAAAATAGACTACTATGTTACCCGAAGAAAGCAGTCAAAAATTACTTAAATTTCATAGTGATATACTACAGGATGAATAGATCAAAAGGTATTTACTTTTTACCTGTAATCGCAAGATAATAATTCGAAATACCTCAATTGCACGTTGGACAGCAGCACTCACCTCAAATTCCACAAACCCATAGGAAAAAACCTTGTAGTTGCATGTCATAGTAAATTCAACTAATTAGAGAAACGGAGAGTAACTTCAGTGGACCAAACTCAAGCAGTATGCCAACAAAAGGGACAGAAAATAAAGAGGTGTACCTTATGACTTCTGACATGAATGCCTCCAGGCTTAATGGGCCAG
Organism: Tillandsia leiboldiana; assembly: GCA_029204045.2. Taxonomy (NCBI): domain Eukaryota; kingdom Viridiplantae; phylum Streptophyta; class Magnoliopsida; order Poales; family Bromeliaceae; genus Tillandsia; species Tillandsia leiboldiana. The sequence continues at coordinate 6,751,417 of CM055083.1, forward strand.
AACTTGTTAAATTGTTCCGTAAGTTGTGCAGGAGTAACATTCAATGGCAATTTTTTTTATATAAATTGAATGACCATCATCTGCAGATTGAATTATAGACAAATGCATAAAGAGTAATATATATGGGCTAAAATGGAAAACTAAAGTAATGGATTATCGTTACCTTCTGTCTCTTGGGTATTGTGGGTTTCAGCAGCATCTAAACTAAGAGATGAATTCTTCCTTGTTGAACCAGACGTAGGAGCAGGAGCCAACTTTTCAGCGTTAAGAGGTGTAGGCCTAGCAGAAGACAGTGCAGGTGTTGATATTCGTGGAGGGTTTTCTTTCATAACTTAGACCTACATCCATTAATACATACAATATCAGCAGGTAAATTAGTAACTTAACTTTCATGCCAATCTAAGTGGGGTTGGGCACATGACCTTGAAAAAGTTCTCAAGGTTTCGTCAAAAAGTGAGTATTGGCATCATTTGAATACATAAGAATGCACAGAAACAGTTCCTTGTACAAAAAATATCCCATTCAAAACACAAAGGAACAGAAACAGAAAGTATTACATTCGGAAAACTTACTATAGATGCATATGACTTCTTAGGGCCTTGTTCAAGTGTAGTAGCATAAGCAGCAATAGCGGAGCTTGAATCACCAGTTGCAGATTGCATACTAACAGGATTCTCATTAATTACCTCATCATCTATAGCACTACATTCTCCAGAACCAAACCTCCCAACCAACAGGGTAAAATATGTGGACTGTAACTATACCATCCCGATATTGTGGCTTGCCCGGTTCAGAACGCATAGGGAGAACCGAGGAGTCAGAGGGTAGGGAAACGAGGAGTGACCCAGGATGACAAATGGAGAAACCGTGGCAGCACACCCAATGGACAATATTACGACACGCCAGCAAAAATGCACACAGTTGTGACACGTCGTACCGAAGAAACCACCAAACATATATTTGTATATATATGTATATATGTATATGTGTATTTATATATATAGAAGATAGTAGGTACTTATTATGTTATAATTAATTAATTGAACCGTTCTTAAAGGCAAATCAATTGTTATAAAAGTCAGAACATTTTAAGACCATTTAATTGTTCATGTGGAAAAGAGGTGATAAATAATGGATGTAAATATATATATATATATATATATATATATATATATATATATATATATATATATATATATATATATATATATAGGTACGCACACAGACGCACGCACAAACATATATATATATACACACATTCACAGGTACGTACACACACAGTCACATACATATATATACACACATACGTGTATTTGTATAGAACACCCTTATTATCTTATAAGTAATTAATTGAACTGTTGGTAAAGGCAAATCAATCGTTATAAAAGTTAGAACATTTTAAGAGAACTGAATTGTTCATGTGTGTATATATATATATATATATATATATATATATATATATATATATATATATATATATATATATATATATATATATATATATATATATATATATATATATATATATATATATATATATATACATATACATAGGTACGCACACAGACACGCGCACACGCACATATATATATATATATATACATAGATAGGTACGTACACACACACACACATACACACATATATAGACACACATAGGTATATTTGTATAGAAGGTCCTTATTATCTTATAATTAATTAATTGTACTGTTCGTAAAGGCAAATCAATTGTTATAAAAGGTAGAACATTTTAAGAGCGTTGAATTGTTGATGTGCAAAAGAGGGGGTCATGTGCAAAAGAGGTGATAAATAATGGATAGGTACGCACACACACACACACACGCACACATATATACACACATAGGTACATACACGCATGTATACATATATACCACACACATATATGTATATATATATATATATATATATATATATATACATATATATATATATATAAGAGTCTGCATATATATATATATACATATACCTACATACATATATATGTATGTGTAGGTGTATAAATATAGAAATCTATATACACGTACGCACATGCATACATACATATATGTATGAAAGACAGAGTGAGAGAAAGAGATAGATGTATTCCTTGTACCTCACCAATGCAGGACCGAAAATACAGCTCAATAGATCAAAGAGAATCTCCATATGGATTGCACAATCTAATATTGCTGATGACTTAATCATAAGTCCGTAGACTATAATGCATTTACCTTCCTTTTTTTTATCATCATCGCCAAAAAAAAGGGGAAAAAAAAAAAAGCAAAACAAAAAACAGAGGGAAAAAAAGAAAACCGAAGGGGGGGGGGGGGGGGGGGGGGGGGGGGCGGGGGGTGGGGGGGGGAAGCGAAAACCAAAAAGCAAGGGTGGGGGGTGGGGGGGAAACAAATCAGAGAGAATTCCATCAGATCAACTAAGAGAAAACCATCAAGAAATGCACTAAAATTTGACACACTACTAATTTTGCAAGGTTAATTTTACATTTAAGTAAAATTTACTTGAAAGAAGACATTATTTCTAATGGAAATTTGTTTTTTATTTTCAGCAAAAGCAAGCAAATCCGAAGAGCGTACCATAAGCGTAGGAATTCAAAGAGAGTAAGAAAACGACGAACTACTCATTTTGGAAGCTTAATTTTACATTTAATTAAAATTTAGTTGGAAGAAGACATTATTTCTAATGGAAATTTGTTCTTTCTTTTCAAGCAAAAGCAAGCAAATCCGAAGACCATATCATAAGCGCAGGAATTCAAAGAGAGTAAGAAAACGACATAATACTAATTTTGGAACGTTAATTTTATATTTAATTAAAATTTAGTTGGAAGAAGACATTATTTCTAATGAAAATTTGTTTTCTCTTTTCAGCAAAAGCAAGCAAATCCGAAGAGCATACCATAAGCGCAGGAATTCAAAGAGAGTAAGAAAACGACATACTTCTAATTGTGGAAGGTTAATTTTACATGTAATTAAAATTTAGTTGAAAGAAGACATTATTTCTAATGGGAAGTTGTTTTTTATTTTCAGCAAAAGCAAGCAAATTCGAAGAGCATACCAGGAATTCAAAGAGAGTAGGAAAACACAAGTGTTGAATTCCCGCAAAACTTAAACAATGTGCAAAATACGGAATGGGGGGGGAGGGGGGAGGGGGGAAGGACAAAAGAAAGAGTAATCAGAGGGAGAGAAGTACCGAGGCTCAGATAAAAGGAAAAGCATCAACATAATAACAGATTGCCAATCCACAGATCATCGGATCAGCATGGCGCCACTGGCCGGTCGCAAGCAGCAGCGCTACAAAGGTAAACCAATGTAGAAGTAAGATGGTGGACAGTATATTAGACATGGAAAAAACTAACAGTAAGAGAGGGGGGGGGGGGGGGGAGCTTACCTTTCTCCTCAATACATGAAAGTAAGATTTACCTTTGTAGATCCCACCGGAGATATCAATATATATATAGGTACGCACACAGACACACGCACAAACATATATACACATACATACATACACACACACACATAGGTATATTTGTGTAGAAGATCCTTATTATCTTATAATCTTATAATTAATTAATTGAACTGTTCTCAAAGACAAATCAATCGTTATAAAAGTTAGAACATTTTAAGAGCATTGATTTGTTCATGTGTATATATATATATATACATACATAGATAGGTATGCACACAGACACACGCATGCATATATATATATATATATACATACGTAGGTAGGTACGCACACACACACACACACGCATACACACATATATACACACACATAGGTATATTTGTATAGAAGGTGCTTATTATTTTATAATTAATTGATTGAACTATTCGTAAAGGCAAATCAGTTGTTATAAAAGTTAGAACATTTTAAGAGCATTGAATTGTTCATGTGCAAAAGAGGTGTTAACGTGCAGGAGAGGTGATAAATAATGGATAGGTACGCATACACACACGCACACGCACGCACACATATATACACACATAGGTACATACACGCGTGTATACATATATACCACACACACACACGTATATATATATATATATATATATATATATATATATATATATATATATATATATATATATATATATATATATAAGAGTCTGCATATATATATATATATATACATATACCTACATACATATATATGTATGTGTAGGTGTATAAATATAGAAATCTATATACACATACGCACATACATACATACATATATGTATGAAAGACGGAGTGAGAGAAAGAGATAGATGTATTCCTTGTACCTCACCAATGTAGGCATGAAAATACAACCCAATAGATCAAAGAGAATCTCCATATGGATTGCACAATCTAATATTGCTGATCACTTAATCATAAGTCCGTAGACTATAATGCATTTAGCTTCCTTTTTTTTATCATCACGGCCAAAAAAAAAAAAAAAAAAAAAAAAAAGAAAAATCAAAACAAAGAACAGAACTTCCTTTTTTTATCATCACTGCCAAAAAAAAAAGGAGGAAAAAAAATTCAAAAGAAAAAACAGGAAAGGAAAAAGAAAACCGAAGGGGGGGAACAAAACAGAGAGGCACAAAGTAGAAAAAACAAAAACAGGAACGGATGAATCCCGTCAGATTAACTGAGAGAAAACCATCAAGAAATGCACTAAAATAAATAGGTAGGAGATCTATTTATTTACCCACATTTGATGCATTAGATTAAAATTTGACATAATACCAATTTTGGAAGTTTAATTTTACATATAATTTAAATCTAGTTGAAAGAAGACATTATTTCTAATGAAAATTTGTTTTTTATTTTCAGCAAAAGCAAGCAAATCCGAAGAGCGTACCATAAGCGTGGGAATTCAAAGAGAGTAAGAAAACGCAAGTGTTGAATTCCCACAAATCTTAAACAATCTACAAAATACGGAATGGGGGGGGGGGGGGGGGGGGGGGGGAGGACGAAAGGAAGAGTAATCAGAGGGAGGGAAATACCGGGGCTCAGATAAAAGGAAAAGCATCAACATAATAACAGATTGGCAATCCACGGATCGTAGGATCAGCATGGCGCCACCGACCAGTCGCAAGCAGCAGCGCTACAAAGTAGAAGTAAGATGGTGTACAGTATATTAGGCATGTAAAAATCTAACATTAAGAGGGGGGGGCTTACCTTTCTTCTCAATACATCAAAGTAAGATTTACCTTTGTAGATCCCACGGAGGTCGACACAATCACAGAGTTGCATCGGAAAGAGGCAGAAGGGGAAAAATTACCAACCTGCCTGCATTCGCCATTTCATCAATACTATTCCAATACATGGAATCACGGTAGTAAAAGGGCCAATATACGTCATTATCACAGTATTTACCACAACGATGGAAAGTGTTTGGTTAGTACAAACTTTAAAAAAATAAAAGTAAACAGTGCACCACAGGTTTGGGGGGGGGGGGGGGTGATCGGAAAGTGTTTGATTAGAACAAACTAAAGGGGAAAAAAAACAGAACATTCCAGCACAGGTTCGGGGGCGGCAGCGGCGACAGCCGGGGCCGGAGCGGGGACTTAGTACAACCTTTTAAAAAAGAGGGGGAAAAAAGCATTGTTCCACAGGTTGGGGGGGTTGGCGGGGACAAAATCACCAACAAACAACCAGAGTGTTAAGGGGGGGGGGGGGGAACGGAAGCAAACACAACCAAAAACCAAGGAGCAGGACGAAGGCATTCTCGCCGCTAGGTGAACCACACAGCTATCCCAATGGAGGGGCCGCAGCATCACATGAAGTGGCTGGAAGGGGTGACATGGGAGGTTGGTGGGTCAACACTGCATTACACTCTTCTATGGCATTTTGTATCTTCAACCGATCAGCGACCAAAGCATTTTTCTCACAGGTCGTAGAAACATAACACTCTTTTAGGAAGTTGTACTCCCAAACCAATTTGTTATATTGGCTCGAGAAGGTTGTGTAGCTTGTAGTAAGCTGGTCGCACATGTTCTTGTAAAAGAGCGCGTCATCATAATTGATATCCTTAACATGCAAGTCTAGTTCTTGGACAAGCCTCTTAGCAGCCCTGTGCGAAGCTTCTTCTTCAGCAGCAGCAGGTGTGGCAGCTGGACCACTCCAGCAACGTATGACCTCAACTACTGTATCATCTCGCTTAATGTGGAGGTCGACGTAGCCTAGTAATTTCCCATCTGCGTCAGCCGAGACGACGCGTTCTGGCACTTCAACCTTGCAGCGCTCACATATCTCATTTAGCAATCCGACGTAGGAAAGCTCAATGGTTGTCATAGTGTGCACTGCAAAAGAGTGCAGCAGGGAAGGGAGGGAAGGGGAGGGGGGGGGGAGGGGGGGGGGGGCAAAGACGAAGGTAGTTGGCTTAGGACGTACAAAAGGAACCCACTAAGGAACAGTAAAAAAAAGGAACAGTATCTGAAAACAACCAACCATATATCGAAGAAACCGCGGAAATACATTGGGGACTCAAAAACAGGACTGTACTAACAACCGAAGGAGCAGGATGCAAGCCAACATATCATGTGCTAGTAGTTGGTTGCAGATCAATAGGCCGATCCAGACCACCGTCAATCCTGGGGTGGTTGGCTGCCTATCAATTGCCGTCCGAACCACGAGCACTATTACATAGGACGATCGCTGGTCAATGGACCATCTCGACCACCAACATTACTCTCCAACATTGTGGGGGAAATCCAAGAAGAAATCCAAGAACGGAAATAAAAGGAAATGGCAAAAACCTGTGAGGACCAACAGCCCAAACATCATATGATAGCAAAAAAAACCGAGAGTAAAATTAAAACCAAACGCAAGAAACCTGCGAGGGCCAACAACCCCCAAAAACAATTAATGTACACTGGAAATACAACGGCGAAGGAAGCGAAGATAATTAGGGAAATCAAAACTCATCGAAAAAAAGGAACTCACGGAGAAACAAAATACTCCAATGTAAAGAAGGGGAAAATGGAAAGCAGAAGAACGACATAACAAATCTATTGAATGGAACATACCTTGTAAGTAAATAGTGAGGGGAACCAAAGTGGAACACACTAATGCAACAGAACAGCAGGAACAGGACACCTACCAAGCACTAAAACAATATAAGGGGGAAAATTCTAGCTATCTTATTTATGGAATGGAAATTATATTTCTTTAATATATTTACTTACCTTTCTTACTCTAACTATATGTAGTAATATATGGTATAATGCAATCAAAGACTTTCTATTTATAGAAATCTTACCAAGTGAATAAGGGTACGTACATAGGAAATTAGAGAAGTGCTATGATAGGGATGCTGACAAAATATGGGAGAATTAATGGAGAAAATCTAGAAATGTCAAATCCGGAATAAAAATCTAGTTGTGTCAGGTAGAGGAAGAAATCTCACAAAGGCAAAATGAATGGAGGAAATCTACAAATGTCAAATCCCAAATCATTATTTTTTTTTGGGAATCTAGGGATTCTGACAAAATATGGCAGAGTTAATGGAGAAAAATCTACAAATGTCAAATCCGGAATAAAAATCTAGTTATGTCAGGTAGAAGAAGAAATCTCACAAAGGTAAAATGAAAATCCCAAATCATTATTTTTTTGGGAATCTGTCAAAATATAGCAGAATCAATGGACAAAATCTACAAATGTCAAATCGGAAATCACTATTTTTGAGGTTTTTTTTTTCAGGAAATCAATATGGTGAGGCTGAAAATCTACTTAGATGGAAATCTAGTTATGTCATGTCAAGCACTTATATTTGTATAGATATTATTATATTATTATATTATATAATAATCATATATATATTTAATAACGAATATAATCTTGGAAAGATTTGCTATTATTATTTTTTCCTTTTTTTGAATATATATACACTTTAATCTTGGGGAATGATACTTATAATATTAGGGCTACCATAATGACATTATATTTATAATAATAATAATAATATAATAATAGCAAATCTAATCTTGGGAAGATTTGCTATTATTATTTTTTTCCCTTTTTTGAATATATATTTTGAATATATATATATAAATACTTTAATCTTCGGAAAGGGTACTCATAATATCAGGCCTACCATAATGACATCAATCAAATCAAATAATATATACTTTAATCTTGGGAAAGCATACTCATAATATCAGGCCTACCATAATGACATCAATCAAATCAATCGTGGGAATTTGTGGCAAATCTGAATATTATATTTATTATTAGAGGAAGAAATCTGAATATTATATTTATATATATAATCTTGGGAAAGGAATACTCATAATATCAGGGCTACCATAATGACATCAATCAAATCAATTGTGAGAATTTGTGGCAAATCTGAATATTATATTTATTATTAGAGGAAGAAATCTGAATATTATATTTATATATATAATCTTGGGAAAGGAATACTCATAATATCAGGGCTACCATAATGACATTGTATTTATAATGTGGGAATTTGTGCCAAATCTGAATATTATATTTATTATTAGAGGAAGAAATCTGAATATTATATTTATATATATAATCTTGGGAAAGGATACTCATAATATCAGGGCTACCATAATGACATTATATTTATAATAAATATTTTATATGAATAAAATATTTGTATACTTAGATTTTAAATTGTGGGAATCTGTGACAAATCTGAATATTATTATATTTATTATTAGAGGAAGAAATCTGAATATTATATTTATACATGTATTGGAAATAAAGAAGTAATAATAGCAAATGTAATCTTGGGAAGATTTGCTATTATTATTTTTTCCCCTTTTTTGAATATATATATATATATATATATATATATATATATATATATATATATATATATATATATATATTATTATAAACACTAAATCGCAAATCATTATTTGTTTTCGTTCTTTTGAGAAAACAAAAAATGGGAAGATGGAAATCTAGTTATTATGTCAAACACTTATATTTGTATAGATATTATTATATTATTATTATATTATATAATAATCATATATATATTTCTATACATATTATATGATATTTAAAGATTTGATTTTAAATTGTGAAAATTTGTGGCAAATTTGAATACTATTATATTTATAATAATAATATAATAATAGCAAATCTAATGTTGGGAAGATTTGCTATTCTTATTTTCTTCCCTTTTTTTAATATATTTTAATATATATATATATATATATATATATATATATATATATATATATATATATATATATATATATATATATATATATATATATATATACTTTAATCTTGGGAAAGGAATACTCATAATATCAGGCCTACCATAATAACATCAATCAAATCAAATAATATATATATATATATATATATATATACTTTAATCTTGGGAAAGGAATACTCATTATATCAGGGCTACCATAATGACATCAATCAAATCAAATAATATATATTTATATATTAATATATATGTAAATACTTATATTTACATGTATTGGAAATAGAGAAGCAATAATAGCAAATCTAATCTTGGGAAGATTTGCTATTATTATTTTTTTCCCTTTTTTTTGAATTTTTTATACTTGAATCTTGGGATGGACAAAATCTACAAATGTTACATCGCAAATAATTATTTTTTTCGTTTTTTTGAGGAAATCAAAAATGGGAACATGGAAATCTAGTTATGTCAAGCACTTATATTTGTATAGATATTATTATATTATTATATATTATATAATATATAATCATATATATATTGCTATACATATTATATTATATTTAAATATTTGATTTTAAATCAACTATTAAATATTAATTTTAAATTGTGGGAATTTGTGCCAAATTTGAATATTATTATATTTATAATTATTATATTTATAATAATATAATAATAGCAAATCTAATCTTGGGAAGATTTGCTAGTATTATTATTTTTTCCCCTTTTTTGAATATATATACTTTAATCTTGGGAAAGGATACTCATAATATCAGGCCTACCATAACGACATCAATCAAATCAAAAAATAGATATTTATATATTAATATATGTAAATACTAAATATTTTATATTATATATATTTTATCATTTATTAATCTTCGGAAGAAGAGAAGATCTAATATTGGGAAGATTTGCTATTATTAATTGTTTTCCTTTTTTGACTATATAGTTGAATCATGGAAAATAGATAGTCATGATATCAAACCTATCATAATCAAATCAGTCAAATCAAAGAATATATTTATATATTAATATATGTAAATACCAAATATTATATAATCATATATATAATATATAATATATAATATATATATAATATATATATATTTATATATATATATATATATTTATATAGATATTTGTACGGAAATTATAATTTAATTTTTTAATCACAATGGAATTCAAATTTGTATAGATATATTTAAAAAATGCATACTTAATATGTATTTTAAAAAATAGGTACAAATTAATGTATACCTGTTTATTTATATGTAATTTAAAAATATATAAATCATGTCTTAATTTAGTTATCTAATTTAAAATTTAAATTTGAGTTTAAGTTGTATACATTTATTTGTATAGATCTTGAAAATAGAAAAGGTATAATAGCAAATCTCTAATGATTAGAGAAAATCAGACAAAATCTAAAAACAAATTATATATTGGGAATTAGTAGTTAGAAAATATCGTGAATAATATATATCTTATATATTATATCTTATATTAATGTTGATATTAATGTTGGGAAGAATAAAAGAGATAATGACTAAGAAAAGTAGTTAGAAAATCTTGTGAATATATTATATCTTATATTAATGTTGGGAAGAATAAAAGAGATAATGACTAAGAAAAGTAATGACTAAGAAAAGTAGTTAGAAAATCTTGTGAATATATATCTTATATATTATATATATCTTATATTAATATTCGGAAGAATAAAAGAGATAATCAGTAAGAGAATACAAAATCTAAAGAACAAATTAGATAATCATATGTTTATATATTATATTAAAATATTTATTCATTTTAAATTATATATTTGTATAGATATTTTTATCTGAAAATGTGTACTTAAATATAAAAAAATAATAGAAATGACAGATTTATATTTTAATATTTTAATTTTACTGATCATATTTTATACCAAAAGGATATGACTGAAATCAAACTATATTTATGCATTTTAAATTATATATGTAAATAAATATTTTTATCTGAAAATGTGTAAGGATATATCACTGAAATCAAACTATATATATATATATAATATCTGCAAGATCTTATCTTATTATATTAACTAAAATCTAATCTTATTATATTAACTAAAATTATATATATTAATTTTTTTTATTTAAAAATATGAACGGAAATATCTTATTATATTAACTAAAATTATATATTATTATATCACAAGTAATGTGATTTAAAATAATACAAATTATATATTTCATATTTAAGTAAAATTATATATCATATTTTGATATTCTTATGATGTTCAAACCTGGACTACTAAAATTATCTATGATATATGATATTTTTATATTTTTATCTGTAAATATGTAGTCGAAGCAGAAAAGGGAAAAAAAATTTATAAGTAACGAAAAAGTTTAAGCACTATCTTAAAACATAATTTCAAATTTAAATTTTTGAGAAACTATTTTTAAACTTACAGTCAAATAAATTCGAAACAAGAAATTGAATTTTACCAACTATTCTCAAACTCAAATGCACTCTGAATTATATATATATAATATAATTAAAATAAACTAACGTATAAATTTCAATTCTTTATAATTAATTTCAAGTTTAAACTAACAAAAACAACCCAGCAGAAATATCCGAGAACAGGAGGAATGAGAGAAAGAGAATGCGTACCGACAGGAACATCCCAGCAGGAATATCCGAGAACAGGAGGAATGAGAGAAAGAGAATGCATACCGACAGGAACATCCCAGCAGATCAACAGCGAAGAGAACTGAATCACCGACAAAATACCAACGCGCCGACAGACAAATCACATGCAAAACACAACCCGAATGAATTACAAATTTCAACTAACAGCAACATCGCACCAGCAACATCCCGAGAATGATGCTTATGGTATATAATATCTACTCTTCCGCGCTAAGTACAGGCACAGCGCCAGTGTCGACGCCGCCGCCGCCATCAAATAAGAACAGGAAAACAGAACATTTTTAGAATTAGCGAGAAATTTAAAGATAAAACTTCCGCAGAAGGACAGAAAAGAGAAAGAAAGTAAACTAACATAAACTATATTTATGCATTTTAAATTATATATGTAAATAAATATTTTTATCTGAAAATGTGTAAGGATATATCACTGAAATCAAACTATATATATATATATAATATCTGCAAGATCTGATCTTATTATATTAACTAAAATCTAATCTTATTATATTAACTAAAATTATATATATTAATTTTTTTTATTTAAAAATATGAACGGAAATATCTTATTATATTAACTAAAATTATATATTATTATATCACAAGTAATGTGATTTAAAATAATACAAATTATATATTTCATATTTAAGTAAAATTATATATCATATTTTGATATTCTTATGATGTTCAAACCTGTACTACTAAAATTATCTATGATATATGATATTTTTATATTTTTATCTGTAAATATGTAGTCGAAGCAGAAAAGGGAAAAAATATTTATAAGTAACGAAAAAGTTTAAGCACTATCTTAAAACATAATTTCAAATTTAAATTTTTGAGAAACTATTTTTAAACTTACAGTCAAATAAATTCGAAACAAGAAATTGAATTTTACCAACTATTCTCAAACTCAAATGCACTCTGAATTATATATATAATATAATTAAAATAAACTAACGTATAAATTTCAATTCTTTATAATTAATTTCAAGTTTAAACTAATAAAAACAACCCAGCAGAAATATCCGAGAACAGGAGGAATGAGAGAAAGAGAATGCGTACCGACAGGAACATCCCAGCAGGAATATCCGAGAACAGGAGGAATGAGAGAAAGAGAATGCATACCGACAGGAACATCCCAGCAGATCAACAGCGAAGAGAACCGAATCACCGACAAAATACCAACGCGCCGACAGACAAATCACATGCAAAACACAACCCGAATGAATTACAAATTTCAACTAACAGCAACATCGCACCAGCAACATCCCGAGAATGATGCTTATGGTATATAATATCTACTCTTCCGCGCTAAGTACAGGCACAGCGCCAGTGTCGACGCCGCCGCCGCCATCAAATAAGAACAGGAAAACAGAACATTTTTAGAATTAGCGAGAAATTTAAAGATAAAACTTCCGCAGAAGGACAGAAAAGAGAAAGAAAGTAAACTAACATAAACATCCCAGAAGAAATATCCGAGCAGGGGAGGAATGACGGCAGGTCAATGGCGAAGAGAACCGAATCACCGACAAAATACCAACGCGCCAACAGACAAATCACATGCAAAACACAACACGAATTAATTTCAAAAAGAAAATAGAACCGTCCAAACTTAATCAGTATTTTTTAATAATAACAAAAAGGGACAGAAAGCATACGAACCTACAAACAGGAAACGAACACCCCAACAGCTCGAATCACCAGCCCATGCACTCACGAAATAAGAACCGGAAAAACAAACAATTAGAGAAAAATATAAGAATAATTTTTTTTGCGGGAAAACAAAAAAAAAGACAGACAGAGGAATTTAACCTTTCAACCAACCGGCAGAACCAACAGCAACGCAATCGGACGGCACCAAGAGAGCAAAGGCTAGAAGGCATCAGTTCTCAGGAAGAGACAGAGAGACAGCTTCTCAGGAACAGACAGAGAGAGAGACCCACGGCCAACCAAGGAGACAATACGCAAGAGATTCCTCTTTGAGGTTTCTCCGAATCGAAGCACCACAACTCACTCTTCTCCTTTTCACTCATCAGCCCCCCGCTCCACCACCGACCCAGCCTCCCGCTCCACCTCCGTCGAGGTACGGCGAGAAAGCGGCGGAGCCGCGCGCGCGACCTCTCCGGAAAGGGACGGCAAAGAGAAAGACAGGGGAAGCGAGGGAGGGGCAGACGGGCGCAGAGGGGGGGGGGGGGGGGGCGGGGAGAAACCGAAGCGACGATTCGGAAATCGGGGAAGCACGCGAACCGAGGATAGGGGGAACCGAGGAGAACGGCGGAGGACCCACGCATCAGCCCGTCCTCTCCTCCTCCCCGACTCCGACCCCACCTCCGTCGACCTCCGGCGAGAGGCCCGCAGAGCAGCCGGGTCGCGGCACTCACCGGAGGAGGAAGGCAGCCAGTACTCCTCCCAGCCTCCCGCTCGACCTCCGTCGAGATACGGCGAGGAAGCGGCGGAGCCGCGCGCGGGACCTCTCCGGAAAGGGACGGCAAAGAGAAAGACAGGAGAAGCGAGGGAGGGGCAGACGGGCGCAGAGACCCGCGGAGGGGGCGGGGGGGGGGGGGGGAGAAACCGAAGCGACGATTCGGGAATAGGGCAAGCACGCGAACCGAGGATAGGGGGAACCGAGGAGAACGGCGGAGGACCCGCGGTGGACGAACGTCGCCCCCTCCACAACCGCACGGGGGAACGCTCCGGGGAGGAACGGCAAAGGGGAAGAGAGAGGAAGAAAGGGAAGAAGGACGGGCGCAGAGGCCCGGGGGCGGGGGGGAGAAACCGAAGGCACGATTCGGGAATAGGGCAAGCAGGCGAACCGAGAATAGGGGGAACCGAGGAGTCACCCAGGAACCCGGTTCGGAACGCATAGGGAGAACCGAAGAGTCAGAGGGTAGGGAACCGAGAACCGACCACGATGGCAAATGGAAAAAACCCGCGTCAGCGACATCACCAGTGCACAATATTACGACACGTCAGCAAAATGCACACAGTTGTGACACGTCGGACCGAAGAAACCACCAATTAATATTTTGTATAGATATATATATGATGCACTTTTTGAGGTTTTGGTATGTTTTGGGTCGGCTACTCGACTTATGTTCCCGACCCTAAACCCGATCCATTAAAAAAAAAAAAAAAATCTCACTATTCATAACCATCGGAAGAAACCCTAATTTTTCCATCGGAAGAAACCCTAATTTTCCCGACTCTAATTCTTCCGTGGCATCTTCCTCGTTCTTCTTCCTATCCAAGCATGGCTGCTTCGTTGGGAGAGATTGCCTGCACCTACGCGGCGCTCATCCTTCACGACGATGGCATCCCCATCACGGTTCTCTTCCCCTTTTTCAGGCGTTTTTTTTTTAAAAAAAATAATAATAATCTCGTCGGAGTTATAAATCTAATCGTCTCTTTTTGTTGTTGTTGTTTTTTTTTTTTTTTTTTTTTTTTTTTTTTTTTTTTTTTTTTTTTTTTTTTTTTCACTTGGATCTGGAACGAGCAGGCGGAGAAGATCTCCACCGTTGTGAAGGCGGCGAACTTGAAGATCGATTCGTACTGGCCCGCGCTCTTCGCCAAGCTCCTTGAGAAGAGGAACGTCGAAGATCTCATCTTGAGCGCCGGATCTGGTTCTCAATCTCATGCCCCTCCTCATACTACTTTCTCTCTCTCTCTTTTATTTTTTTGAAAATTTCTTTGGCTTTCTTCATGTATTTAAGCTTTTGGTGATGGTTTTACAGGCGGAGGCGGTGCTGCAGTCGCCGTTTCCTCTGCTCCGGCTGGTGGTGCTGGTGCTGCCGCTGCACCTGCTGCCGCTCCTGCGGCCGAGGAGAAGAAGGTCGTTTTTTTTTTTTTTTTTTTTCTATTTACTCTTTTATTTATTTATTTATTTATTTTATATGTCGTGTGTTACTTGATATGATTTTGATGGCTTTGTCTTGCTTTTCGCAGGAGGAACCCAAGGAAGAGAGCGACGATGATATGGGCTTCAGCTTGTTTGATTAGAGAGAGGAAGAGGAAGAGAGGGTTGTGGTTCTAAGACTTTTCTATGGTTTTTCTTGTTGAGATTTGGATACACCCTTAAATTATCCTACTTTTTATTATTTTGCAGTTTTGAAATGACGCGATGTGTTGAGTTTGAGTTTAATTAATTATATAGGGATGTTGTCTTCTTGGTAGATTGCTAGAAACTGGATTCTATTTTAATCATCTTGCCGAGCGAAAGCAAAACTATGAAACTGAAACACTTTGGTTTCCAATCAGATTAGTTCATTGGGCCAAAAGAGGCGTTGTTTTAGGAGTTGATCCGTGTTCATCAAAAGTAGCTTACCGGACCAATTATTATTTCTTCATTGTTTCATTATTGCAAATTTGTCTTTCGTGTGCTAGCTTTTATTTTCTGTAGAATGAGAAAAAATATATATATAATTCAATTGAATACATTAAATTGCTATGAAATTATGTGTTGCTCTGATTTTATTGATTCTCGCTATAGCTAGTAGTAGCAAATTTGTCTTTCGTATTTTTCATATTGACTCGTGCAAACAGTTTGGTTTTATAATTCTGTGTTGTTATGCCGACGACGCCAACTTTTTTATTCCTTATTCCATTCCATTATTATTTTACCTTGCTACACTACTAGTGCTATTATTTTGTTACAAAGTAACGGACGTGAGCTTTGGATTTTTATACTTGCCCGTGGTTCCTTTATTTTCTAGAATGGAGAGAATGTAGTGTGTGTTCTTAAACAATACGTTAAATGGGTTGACAAAGGACAATACGGAATGGAATGTATAATTAGTTTGAAAGCATTTCCTATTTTATGATTTAGTTTTTATTCGATGTGCGCCGCTATATTTTGGTTTGTTCGCTTTTATTTATAGTTGTGGAATCATACTGCAAAAGCTTTTTTACTACGAACTCGTCATTTGGCACATTTGCATTTCACTGCCCTACAATTACATTTGTTGTATACCCTGCAGCCCGAATTCACTATTCAGTTATGCTTCAAGGATCTACTGTTAATGGCTCTTTAGAATTAGCATGCTTGGATAACGAGGTTGTCGCAATTCTGACCTATGCCTATGTATTTTGAGTTGTTTTATGACCTTTGCATGCCATTTTTGAATGTGCTGTTACCACGAGCTGCATTATTCTTATGCAACCCCAAAAACAGTAGCTAGGAATTAGTTATGCGCACCAAATAAAACTCCACAAGGTAGTGAAATGCGGCTGCTCTGAAGCCACGAGAGCAGTATTTTTTGAAGTTTTGCCCTTATATATATGTATATATATAAGAAAGCTCTGCTAGTCGCACCATTCTTACTCTGCTTATCAGTAATACATGGTTGTTGCAGTTATAAGCCTCTGTTCTAAATAGTTGTCGATTTTTGTAATTGTAAGAAGGGTTGCTAGGATCAGTTTGGCAAATATAAATTATTATTTTTTTGTAACATTTAAATTGCAGCTAACTAGGATTATTATTTATTATTGTTTCAGAGGGGGATACAATGCCCCAGGTTATTCTGCATTTTTAGTCACTTTTGTCTTCAGGTTTGCTTAGATAAGAATTGGTTTGCATCTCATGTCGGATTCTTGTTGGCTCTTGTTTCTAATCATCTGGGTCCTGGGTCATGTATTTTGGGCTGCCTCATGCTTTGATTTGAGATGGTGTTGGTTTGTGGTTGGGTTGTGCCCCTTTGTTGGGTTGCTTCACTTTAAGGCCATTTAAATTTTTGTTCTTGTCGGATTTCCATCTAGAATTTTGGGTTATTCACATCGATCATTTGGTCTTGGGTTGTTGAGGTTGAGGTTCTCTTTGAGTTGTTATGTCTCTTTTGGTTCAGATTGTTGGTATTTTTAAATCTGGTTGGTAAGCTAGTGAATTGGGTCAGCTTCCAGTACTCACCAGTGGATACGAAATTCTCTTATCATGTGGGCTGGAACTTGGATGTTTTTCATCCAGCTAATATTTTTGATTCAACCATCCAAACTAATATTAGAAAGAAAAAATTCAGACTTTTGTTGTTGCTTGCAGATGGATGATGATCCAACTCCAGTTGGTAACAACACTGCAATTTATTTGAACAAAGAAAATTTCTCTAGTTTGGTTGTGTCTTCTCTCCGCCCAGCTTTAGAGGTGGTATTGGCTTGTCCTAAGTTGATGCTGATGGTGAGTTTGTTTCTAAAGTTTTACTGCATGTTTGAATGGTGGCTTAATATTGTTTCCAAATTATTCTCTACTTGTCAATGGCCACCTATTAATGGTCGGTTCATCTTGTATTAATTATCGGTTCATCTTGTATGTGGGTTAAAAAAAAGAGTAAAATAATAGTGCACTCTACTATTCACACGAGCAGAGTTGAACTGAATCGAACGCAATTTTAACTAAATAGTTTAGTTCGCCAAACCTCTTTATCTTTTACTTCTTATTTCTTATTCTTGTTTTAGATCTTTTAGCTTATTAGCTTACTATCTTATTTAAAATCCAACCAGTTTTTTAGTCGGCGGAGATTATTCGAACGCTAATCTACCAATATCATTATATATGAAAATAAAATTTTACTTCTAAAATAGTATATTACAGTCACCTAGTCTACGAGTTACATCCACACTCAATTTTTTATTATTTATTTGGAGCTTAAGAAAAACTGATTTGCTTTTCAAAAATATTTTTGAAATCTAAATATATTTTTGTATTTTAAAATCATATTAATTTCTACTAGAGAAGTAGACTTAATTCCAATCAAAAGGCAGGAACAAAATAATGGAGGATGAAATTGACAAGTAAGAATTAGTTTGTCAAAAAAAATTTCAAATCAATCAAAACAGTTATAGTTATGGAGGCGAAGGATTGATTAGGAACTAAGATCAGGTAGAACGCAGGATAGTCAAAAATTTATTTACTAATATATATATATATATATATATATATATATATATATATATATATATATATATATATATATATATATATAAGAAATATAAATTTTATCTATATATGTAAGTAAAAAGACGATTGATATTCTTGCACCAATATATACGTACAGATATTTGGTTAGCAGTTGTATGAATTTAATGTATCTTGCAACTTAATTAATCGTTCGTATATCTTGATTTCTTAGAACAAAAAATCAACCAATTGAAACACAAGAATGAATGAATCAAAATCAAGAAATTCTTCTAAATATAAATGTATGAATTGAATGTATCTTGCAACTTAATTAATCGTTAGTATACGGATTTCTTAGAACAGAAAATCAACCAATTGGAACACAAGAATGAATCAAAATCAAGAAATTCTTCTAAAGATAAAAAAATAAAATATCGATTAATTATCAAGAATTCATAAAGAAGTAGGAAAGGGCTCAAAGCCGTAGAGCACGCCGGCGTAGGCCTGGAGGACGTCACCACGGCGCATCAGCTCGGCGAAGACGCGGGCAGTCAGGAGGGCGTCGGAGCCGGCCTGGTGGGCCAGCCCGACCTCCCGCGGCACCTTCAGGAACTTCGCGGCGTTCTCCAGCCCGCCGTGCATCTGGCAGTGCTGCATGACGTGCTTGACGTCGAACACGCGCGGCCCGAAATAACGGCCGACGTAGCTGAGAAAGTCGTCCATCCGCGGCGGGAGCAGACGGCCGCCGAGCAGCGCCTTGACGACATACCCGAAATCGTAGGCGCCGTGGAAGGTCACCCAGCTCACGCCGCTCTCCGCGCCGAGCAGGCCCGACGATTTCAGCAGCTCTGCAAAGCGGCGCGAGTCGAGGCCGCGGCGGCGGAGGTCGTCGAAGTCGAGGCCCTGCGAGAGGAGCAGGCGGACGGAGTCGGAGTTGTGAGGGTGACCGCCGCGGAGGTCGAAGTCGCAGAAGTTGAACTGCCAGACGAAGCGGGCGGGACCGAAGCCGTCGGTGTCGAACTCGGGCAGGCGACCGGCGGCGTCGGAGAGGGCGAGGCCGAGCTGAACGATATGGAGGGCATCGACGTTCAACTTGAGGAATTCGTAGCGCTCCGTCGGAGAGAGGCCGCGGGGGTCGACGTGGAAGTAGATGGTGCCCGGGAATTCGGTGTCCATGGCGGCGTAGCGGAAACAGCCGCAGTCGACGACGGAGCGGATCAGCGAGAACTCGTAGTCGGCGTTATCAGCCCACACCGGCCGCACCACCACCTTCCCAGTCGCCATCACGAATTTAATTTGATGTACGTAGCGTATACGTGTGTAGGGATATATATATATATATATATACACTCCACTCGATCGTCTTTTTCTCCTTTCTTGATCTTCTTTGTATTCTTTTTGTATATGATGAATAAATATTTGTATCACCAACACATGTATTAATTTATAGAATTCCGTCCGTCCACAGTCGAATCCTAGTAGAATTCCGTCCGTCCACCGTTGAATCCTAGTAGTAATCCGTTTCGATATCCGCCGTCGAATCCTAGTAGTAATCCGTTTCGATATCCGCCTCGAATTTTAATTTAAATTTGATAGACCTCTTATTGTTTAAGTTTTTTTTAATTGACATTTTTTTTTTTTTTAAATGGAATTGAATTTTTATTGTTAATTACGTTAAAATTTTTTAATTTAACAGCTCAATTATTAATTATAAGTGATTTAACACAGCTTTATTTCTACGAAAATAAATACATAAATAAATAAAACTCATATTTTTGATGTAATTATTATCATGACGGCTTTTTTATTTTATTTGGTGAATATTACTCAACTAAAAAAAAATAAATTTCTGAGTACTAATTCAGGAAAATCTATAGTTGAGGGGGCTCCATATATTTTTAATCTTAATTTTATTTGGAAAAAAATTTATCCTACACATATATCATTTATGGATGTATAATTTATACTCATCAATCTAATCAAATTTATTTACTTGTCATATATAAATCATACAATCTAAATGGGATTAATGAATATTAGTGCTCATTTTATTTTGTGTATTTATCCCTCTAATTTTTTTAAAATAAAATATATGAATAACATTCCTTTTGTGTGTGTGTATTTACTCCTCTAAAGTTTAAAGTAAAATTTAGAAAAATACTATTTATACATCTTATTTGCGGGGTACATTCCACTCCCCACCTATCTAATAGATGGGGATGCGAGAGAAGTCACTTCACAATTTGAAAGCTATTCTGTGATAAATAGAATGTAAGATGTATAACCCTTTTGAAGTGTATATATAATATTGCTCTAAAATTTATATTCTAACAAACTAGACAATTCTATAGTAGATAAATTCCAAAAACAATAAACAGCTATTTTATTTTATTAAAATTTATTGACACATCTTTAACTTCTTTTTCTTTTTTTTTTTCTGAACTATTCTAATTTGTTAGCTTAAAAAAGAATCTTTGGATGTGGTGGTACGTATAAAATAATATTTCCAATAGGTAATAATAGAGTAAGATGTTGTTGGTATAAAATATACAAATGTTTGTTTACATTCTTTAGTACAATATCAAAGGTATCATGCAAACAATACAAACAATTTCGAGGTAAACGAAAAGTGGAGAATTTATCTAAAGTATTATATTTGGTCTTAACTTTAATCTTTATTTATTTTTAAGCTAAACTATAATTAACTTAAATTTTATTTAAAATTATGGATTTAATTTTACATTAAGAGTTTTATTTATAAATTCAAATTCAACAAATTTTTTTTTCAAATTTAGAAATCTATATTTAATTAAAATTTAAAATTTAAATTTGAATTCTTGTTTTAATTTTTAAATTTAAATTTACATTAAATATTTAAATTTAAATTTTAATTAAATTAATTTTAGTCATGAACTTTAACTTGAACTTTCAATTTAAATTGTTTCAAACTATAACTACAATATTAATTGAAACTTCAATTTAAAATGTAAATCTTTAAGTTGAAATTCTAACTGCAATTTATGTTTTTCGGTTTGAATTTAATTTCGATAATAAATTTTAGTTTAAACTTTGAATTCAAATTATAAATTCAATTGTTCAATTTTAATTATGATTTCCAAATTTAAATTTAAATTATGAATTCATATATGAATGCAAATTTAAGATCAAATATGAAATTATTAGCGAGCTAAAGAATTGAACTCAAAATTACTTTTCTGAATATTTAATAATGTTCAAGTATAGGAGTTAAAAAAGAGTAAAATAGTAGTGCTCTCTACTATTCATTCACACGAGCCGAGTTGAACTGAATCGAACGTAATTTTGACTAAATAGTTTAGTTCGCCAACTCTCTTTATCTATTTTTTTTTTTTCTTTGTTTTAGATCTTTTAGCTTATTAGCTTATTACCTATTTAAAATCCAATCAGTTTTTTAGTCGGTGGAGATTATTGGAACACTAATCTACTGATATCGTTATAAATAAAAATAGGAAAATGCTACTTGTACACCCGTAAGGGGTGTACATCTCACACCCCCACCCATCTAAGGGTGGGGGTGTGATGAGTGGTCACTTGATGTGACCCGTAAAAAATATCGACACCATTAAAGAGGTGGAGGTGTAGGATGTACACCCCTTCGGGGTGTACATGTAGCATCACTCATAAAAATAAAATCTTACTTCTAAAATAGTATATCACATTCTTCTAATCTACAAGTCACATGGACACTTAATTTTTTATTATTTATTTAAAGCTTAAAAAAAACTGTTTTGCTTTTCAAAAATATTTTAAATCAATATATATTTTTATATTTTAAAATCATATTAATTTTTACTAAAAAATAGATTTAATTCCAATCAAACTACGGAAGCAAAACAATGGAGAATGAAATTAAAAAGTAAGAATTAGTTTGTCAAACCAAATTTCAAATCAATCAAAACAGTCATAGAGTCGAAGGATTGATTAAGAGCTAAGATTAGGTAAAAACGCAGGATAATCAAAAAATTATTTACTAAAATATATATATATACCCTTCAACAGACTAAAAATTGTTTACTAAAAATTGTTTACTAAAATATATCCTTCAGTCTTTTTTTTCTTCCGATCGCTCCGAGGCCGAGCTCCGTCGCTCCGTGAGGGATCCCGCCGTCGCCGTTGTCAGGAGCCCTCGGCGATCGTCGGCGCAGTCGCCGCCCGGGCCCTCCCGGCAATGGCGCTCCAGGTCAGGCGCGGCCCGAGGCTGGTGGGGCGCCACGTAGCGGCGCCCCACTCGCCGTACCACTGCGCGCAGCACGCGCGCGGGGGGAAGCTCGTGCGTGCTGGCGCAGGTCAGCGCGCGGGGACCCGCGCCTCCTCTGGCGCGGGTCAGCGCGGGGTGAGGGGTCAGTGTGACGACGACGACGACGAGAGGGTGGGGAGGAGGAGGAGAGCTTCTCGGCGGGGACGGAGTCGGAGCGGAGCAACGCGAGTGCTCGGTGGCGTTCTCTGCTGCACAGGGATAAAAAGGACATTATCGTTATTTTGACTATTCTGTTAACCCGTTGCCTTCTAAAAATAATTACTTTTTAAAGAAAAATGAGTATAGTAAAAATACGGTATATTATATAAAAATTTTCTGTAATTTAGCCCCATATATATATATATATATATATATTAGACAAAAAGATAATTTTTATCTATATGTATGTAAATAAAAAGACGGTTAATATTAACATGCACCCATATATACCGATATTAGATTTGCAGTTGCATGAATTTAATGTATTTTTGCAACTTAATTAATCGTTAGTATCCCTGATTTCTTAGAACAAAAAAATTAAGAAATTGAAACACAAGAACTAATAAAGATCAAAAAATTCTTCTAAAGATAAAAAGAAAAAAAAAAATATCAAAACACCATTAATTTGTACCGATTAATTTAATTATCAAGAAAAGTAGCAAAGGGCTAGCTCGAAGCCGTAGAGCACGCCGGCGTAGGCCTGGAGGACGGCACCACGGCGCATCAGCTCGGCGAAGAGGCGGGCAATCAGGAGGGCGTCGGAGCCGGCCTGGTGGGCCAGCCCGACCTCCCGCGGCACCTTCAGAAACTTCGCGGCCTTCTCCAGCCCGCCGTGCATCTGGCAGTGCCGCATGACGTGCTTGACGTCAAACACGCGCGGCCCGAAATAGCAGCCGACGTAGCTGAGAAAGTCGTCCATCCGCGGCGGGAGCAGACGGCCGCCGAGCAGCGCCTTGACGACATACCCGAAATCGTAGGCGCCGTGGAAGGTCACCCAGCTCACGCCGCTATTCGCGCCGAGCAGGCCCGACGATTTCAGCAGCTCTCCGAAGCGGCGCGAGTCGAGGCCGCGGTGGCGGAGGGCGTCGAAGTCGATGCCCTGCGAGAGAAGCAGCCGGACGGAGTCGGAGTTGTGAGGGTGACCGCCGCGGAGGTCGAAGTCGCAGAAGTTGAACTGCCAGACAAAGCGGGATGGGCCGGAGCCGACGGTGCCGAATTCGGGGAGGCGACCGCCGGCGTCGGAGAGGACGAGGCCGAGCTGAACGATATGGAGGGCATCGACGTTCAGCTTCAGGAGTTCGTAGCGCTGCGTCGGAGAGAGGCCGCGGGGGTCAACGTGGGCGGCGGGCAAGTAGATGGTGCCCGGGAATTCGGTGTCCATGGCGGCGTAGCGAGAGCGGCCGCAGTTTACGACGGATCGGATCAGCGAGAACTCGTAGTCGGCGTTATCAGCCCACACCGCCCGCACCACCACCTTCCCAGTCGCCATGACAAATTTAATTAATTTGATGTACGTAGCGTATACGTATGTAGGAATATATATATATATATATATACACTCGATCCTCTTTCTCTTCTTTCTTGATCTTCTTTGTATTCTTTTTTTGTATATGATGAATAAATATTTGCATCACCAACCCATGTATTAATTTATATAATTCCGTCCATCCAAGGTGGAATCCTAGTAGTAATCGGTTTCGATATCCGACTCGAATTTTAATTTATTTTTGATAAAAATTTATGATGATGACCCTCAACTATAAAATATTCTGAGATAGGCCTCTTATTGTTTACGTTTTTTTTAATTGACATTTTTTTTGAACCAAAATTAAATTTTTATAGTTAATTAAGTTAAATTTTATTAATTTAACAGCTCAATTATTAATTATAAGTGATTTAACACAGTTTTATTTCTACAAAAATAAGTAAATAAATAAATAAAACTTATAATTTTGATGGAATTATTATCATGACGGCATCCTTATTTTATTTGGTCAAAATTACCCAACTAAAAAAACTAAATTTCTGAGGACTATTTCAGAGAGATTTATAGTTGAGGGGGCTCCACATATTTTAATCTTAATTTTATTTGAAAAAACGATTATCCTACACATCATTTGTGGATATGTAATTTATACTCATCAAATTTATTTACTTGTCATATATAAATCATACACTCTAAATGAGATTTATGAATATCATTGTTTATTTTATTTTGTATATTTATTTCTCTAAATTTTTTAAAAAAGGATATATGAATAATATTGCTTATTTTATGTTTAAAAAAAAATATATAAATCAATAGTCTGAAATGTTATCAATAACAAATTATATAATAACAGTGGGTCTATATATCTAGACAATACTAGTATCTATATATCTAGACAATACTAGCATCATATCCAATATCAGGGACGGCTCTATGTGAGGTACTGGACTTTTGCAAATTGTAAAGTCGTAGTCAAATTGGTCATTTTGCATGCTGAGGGATTGCTAGATCGATCCGGGACCGTTTTGTGTGAATCAATGCGAAAAAAATGAAGTTCGGAATATGTTTCAGAAAGCTTTAGGTGAGAAAGAGATGTGGCGGTTGGCGGGTAGGCGCGCGTCACGAGGCAGTGGCGCGGCTCCCGAGGCGAGCTAGGGGGGAGTGCGCACGACGCCGGTGTGCGCTAGGCATGGGGCAGCCACGTGGCGACACCTTGTTCGGTGCGCCACGCGACGCGACACGCGCACGTCGCATCGCTGACGCGTGTGTTGACGTGCAGGCACGGGCGCTGGTGCGGGACACGTGGCACACCCGGTTTGGCCACGACGCATGAAGCGGGCGCCCAAGGCACCTACTATAGCAGCCCAAATTTTTCAGGCGCCCGAATCTCGAATTTTTGACTTTAAAAAACCGAAAACCTTCCCTCCTCGTTTTTTCTTCTTTGTTCGTGCCTGAGGGGGGTAGAGAGAGAAACTGAGCACGAGAGAGAGGGAGAGGATGATAAGAGCCGTGAACACGTGGGAAATGTCGTGGTGCGCACGCACGAATCTTTTCAAATTCGAAGGCGTCATTTACAATAGATTTTATTTTTAATCTTTCGAAAGTATCTCGTCTGATGGGCCCATTCCCTAGAGACCGCTATGCGCGCTATCCCCAAATGACGAGTCTCAAATTTGAAGGTGTATTTACATTACTTTTTCTTTTTTTCCTTTTTAAACCTCTTTGCAATATATTTTATGTTGGAATCTTTCGAAAGTACCTCGCCTGAAGGGGCTTATGCCCGGGGAGACGGCTATCGCTCTCATACATGCAAGTTTACGAGTCCCAAATCCGAAAGTTCATTCACATTACTTTTCTTTTTACTTTTGACCTTTCAAAAGTATCTCGTCCGATGGGCCCATGTTCTAAGAGCTGCTATGCGAGCTACCCCCATATGACGAGTCTCAAATTCGAAGGCGTCATTTGCAATATATTTTATCTTTAAACCTTATGGAAGTATCTCGTCCGATGGGCGCATGCCCTAGGAGACACTATGCGCGCTACCCCTAAATGACGAGTCTCAAATCTGAAGGTGTATTTATATTCTCTTTTACTTTCCTCTTTTTACCTTTAAGCCTTACGAAAGTATCTCGTCTGATAGACTCATACCCTAGGAGCAGCTATGCGCGCTACCCCAAAATAATGAGTCTCAAATCTGAAGGTGTTATTTTCATTCTCTTTCACTTTTCTCTTTTATCCTAGGTTGTTTACTTTAGGATAGCTTGGACGTCTCATGGACACCAATTTAGATTAGATATTTGATGTTGCTCACCATTGCACATTAAACCCTACGTTTTTTACTCTAGGGTAGAGTAGTTTGATGGTGAGTTTGTTTCTAAAGTTTTATTAAGATATTTTTTATTAAAATATCAATTTTAAATATCAAGGAAATAATTTTTTGTATTCCATCCATTAGCTTATATCCACTTAAATTAAATAAAACAAATCTACACTTGTAAATTGTTATTAGTGTTATGAGTATATTTATTAATTGTTATATTTGATTTGTTTCGATTCCTTTTGATTTATAATTTATTTTTAAAATTTAATTTGTTTTGAATTATTTTTTTGTTTGAGATAATTTAAAAATATAAAAAAGATATAAAATAACATATAAATATTTAATAAATAACAATATTACTAATTTACAGAAGAAAAAATAGTTTGAAAAAATAAAATAAAATAAAAATTAAACCTTAAAATGATATTCGGAGTCGTCTTGATATATTAACATGAGACTCGCAGTCATATATTAAATTTGTTGATTTCACTGCACATTTGAAGAAGGGTTTTGTTATTAATTTTGCAAACTTATTTAGAGATTAAGATAGAAATTATATATAATGATATATATACATTTAATAAATAATTAAAAAATATGAAGAAAAAAAGTGGATGCAAAATTTAAAAATATTTTTTTTTATCGCAAAAAAGTAAAAATATGTAAAAATATTAATACATAAAAAAATAAAAAATAAAAAATAAAAGGTAGAACTTAGTTTTTCTATGTAGATATCTTTTTGCATATTCTTTTATTTTTTATAAAATCTAATTTTATTTATTTTTTTAGAAAATAAATAATTAAAAATTATCAGTTAGAATAAGAAAAAATGCAAAATTTGAAAATATTTTCTTTTGCCCCAAAAAAAAATATAAAATTTGAAAATATTAATAAATATAAAAATAAAAAATAGAATGTGGAACTTAGTTTTTTTATGTAGATATTTTTTTATCATATTCTTTTATTCTCTTTTAAAATCTGACTTTTTTTATTTTTTTATAAATTTGATTCTTTCTAAATTTGATTTTTTTCAGCCAAAACGATAAAAAAATTAAAAGTAAAAAAAATTGAAAATATTTCTTTTGTAAAAAGAAAGTATATTTTGAAATTAAATTAAATTTTATATATATATATATATATATATATATATATATATATATATATATATATATATATATATATAAATTTAATTGTTTTGATTGTTGGCTTGAATATTTATGAGTGACATGAATATACATTTAAATTAATTTATTTTAAATTTTATTACATTATTAATATTTACTTTAATTTTTTTTTACGTAAGAAATAAAAGAACGATTTTTTTTTCCACCAAAATAATAAAAATAATTTTTTTTCGGTACAAAAATAAAAAAAAAAAATCCGTTTGTTTTAGATAATTTAAAAATATAGAAAAGATATAAAATAATACATAAATATTTAATAAATAAAAAAATAAAATTTTGAATGTGGAACTTAACTTTTCATATTTTTTTGACATATTCTTTTATTTTTAAAAAAAAATTAAATTTTTTACTTTTCTAAATTTGATTCTTTTTAAAAGTTTAAATTTGATTATTTTGTTTGTTGGTTTAAATATTTATTAGTGGCATTAATATACATTTAAACTTATTTATTTTTAAATTTTTTATATTTAATTTGTTTTGATTCTTTTTTATTTATAATTTGTTTTTTTAATTTGATTTATTTCGGATTATTTTTTTGTTTGAAATAATTTAAAAATATAAAAAATATAAAATAATATATAAATATTTAATAAATCACAATATTATTAATTTACAAAAAGAAAATTTATGAATAAAATGAAATAAAATAAAAGTCAAATCTTAAAATGAGATTGGTATTAAATTAGTTGGCTTTACTATTACATTTTACCCTTTTTTTTAAAAAAAAATAATTGCTCAAAAACTATGAACGCACATTCTCACGCCCAGAGCACCCATTCAGTCATTTTCCCACCTCTTCTCTCTATTATCCGTTTCCTCCTTCAGCATCATCTTCATCTTCATCTTCATCATCATCTTCTTCTTTTCCCACCATTAATGGAGGTTGGTGCCCTAACAACTCTTAGCCCAATCCACCATTCCTCTTCATTCCCAAGGTAATTCCCCACATTTTCCCCCCCCTTTTTAATGGGCATTTTTTTTTTTTTTCCCTTATTCAATTCATATAAATTTTTTTGACGTAATGTTTTTGTTTCTAATTCCACTGGTTTGTTAAATTGAGTGAATTTTTAGTGATTGTTGATTTTTTAAAAAATCTTTTTTTCAACATTAATATGATAGTAATCGGAGAGACACAATTTTGTTTAATATCGAATAGAATGATAAATATCAAATATAGAAATGTCAATGGGTACGGATACTCGATATTTTTTATCCAAACTCAATCGGAATGGGATGGATTTATACGATGCTAAATGGATATGGTTTTGGATATGAGTATTAAAAATGAAAATTCGACAGATTCAGATATGAATTTCGTCTGTAAACAACCTGAATCCGAATAGATTTTACATTATATAATATATATATATATATGAATGTTTGATGTTATATTTGAGTTTATATTTTGATGATTTTAATACATTATGTTTCGAAATCGCACCCCTAATCTGATCCATTGACATCCCTAATTTTAAGACCATCAAAGATTCAAAATCATTTTCCCATGAACATTTTATGTGATTTAAAGATGCCATGAGAATTGTAAATTATTACCATGCAAGATTCAAGTGACTAGCCAAATATGGAAATTCTGA
This sequence comes from Tillandsia leiboldiana, assembly GCA_029204045.2. Classification (NCBI taxonomy): domain Eukaryota; kingdom Viridiplantae; phylum Streptophyta; class Magnoliopsida; order Poales; family Bromeliaceae; genus Tillandsia; species Tillandsia leiboldiana. The sequence goes on from CM055083.1 coordinate 6,781,033, forward strand.
ATTCGTATTTGACATTCCCAGGGATCTTAAAAAATACTGCAATGCACCGCAAACCCGTTTGAACTCTTTGTCTGCGCCAAGGTTTTAAGTATCCATCGGCACGGGCCGTATCTACCGTGCCGTACCGTGCCAACAAGATACCGGCACGATACAACTCCCGTGCCGATGACACAGTTCAAAACCCTTTTTTCTTAAAATTACTAAGTAATTTTCTTAATAAAGTTCAAAATATTTGATAAAGATACATAATAAGCAATTAAAAAATTTTGTTGCTAAAGAAATTAAATATTTCATGCCATTATGTGTCGGCACGTATGTATTTTTTGTGACCTGCACTCATCGGCACGGCTCGGCACGCACCGTGCCGGCAAGTTTTCGGCACGACCCCGTGCCACGGCACTTAAATCCTTGGTCTGCGCGTAGTTAGTCACCTACTAAAGTATAAAATCCTGATATTTGCAGTCTGTACTTTCGAACTTTTGCAATCGACTGCCTTGGTTCATACTTCATCAACTTAAAAGTAACTAACATTAACGAAATGATCGAGAAACTGTACTAAAATTAATTTTCTTATGACAAAATTAAATTTTAACATCAAGAAAGCCCTGATATACTGCTGACGTGCATCCGTTACTATTTCTTGGCCATTTGGCTAATATTAGTTGCTTTAACTTGTTTTAGGTGGCAAATATTGAATTTATACAATATAGGTGGTGGCTGCTTTGCAAATGGGCGAAAGTTTATTGAGTTCTAGTGCATTTAACCTTTCTATCCTTTCTTTAACTCATACATGTAGTGGGAAAAGGCTTCAACTGGATTAGGACCTGTTTGGCCCACTTTAAGTAACAGATCCCTCTATTAGAGAACTTGACACACACACACACACACACACACACACACACACACACACACACACACACACATGAAAAAAAAAAAGAAAGAAAAAAAATGGAACTTTGCAGTGGGAAAGAGAAATGAGATTTGGAGCATCAAAAGCAAAAGATCCATGCTTAGTGCTTCTGTTTTATTACAGAGAAGCTATTTGGGGTCAATTGATTGGATAAATACAAAGGAACTGGTTGAACTTTTGTCCATCTACAAATAGCTACGTAAACTTTTGAGTCGATATTTGATACCGGAACTTTCAATCTGTTGTAGTTGAACACCTAGATCAATATTGCATCTGCCTAGATTGATGAGCACTAGTCAAATGACCGAGTAAGTTGAAAAAGACTCGTGCTAGCAATATAGTTGATCCTTTTTCGCTCTGGAGCTCAGTCTTGCAATAAAATTGGCTTTTGAGCATTTGAATGTTAAAATTCAAATGTCGCAATTGTGGTCGATTTTACCGTGAGGACTAAGCTTTGGCACTAAGAACGGTCATCTATGCCGTTGTTGTGTGTCCTTTGCTGTTTGTTGAGCATTTGACTAATGCCTGTCGCTTCAAACAATAGTTAGTAAGTTTTAGGTGGTTAATTGCTATCGCCTGAAAGTTTGGGTGCCAAATATCATGTTTTAAATTCGGTGGCTATCTGGAATGGCTGAAGTTCAAGATGTTTCCTGTGCTTTTTTATTTTCCCTCCTCTTAGGAATGAAAGTATGGGTTGCCATCTTTAATCTGCTATAAATTTTGACCAAGTATATTCCTCCCAGTTTATAGTTGCTATCCTCTGTGAATAATGGTAGATCGTTTAGAGTTGTAATTATGCTGTGAATGTCGTATCAACCTAATGCAGCATTGATTCTCCCTTCTTGCTTAACGATAGATGGAAGACTTTGACAATTTCACGTTGCAATTAGCAAGATCAAAACTGGCTCTGATAGAGTTTCTGCAGAAAATGACGGTGATTACAACTTTTGCATTGAACAGACGTGTGAATAAATGGAACCCGAAGAAGTTGAAGATTTACTGTAGTGGTTTTTCTCCCGAAGCATTTCGTAAATTATCTAGGAGGAGGTTGCTTTCAGAATTTGGGGCTCTAGGTGCTGCAATATCTTATACCAATCCTGCTCGTTCTGCACCGTTGCAAGAGGCAAAGGATCCTGATGTTATCCGGTAATGTAGATTACGTGCTTAGTGTATAATCTAGTTATTTATTTTATGATTCATATTTCTTTCTTTTCTGTTTCATATAGTTTCTTGCATATGTGAGTAATGGTGTAAAACTTCCCAAATTTCTGAAAAGGTTTATTTGATAATTTTGAGTGGTATAATTTTGTTGTTATTTTGATTTCCCAAATTTCTGAAAAAGTTTATTTTGGTATTGAAGTAATCAGGTATCAGAAGTTGAGTAATGGTGTAAAACTTCAAGGTAATGTTTACTTCCACTCTCTTCGTACAAATCTGAATTCTGGTTGCTTACATTCCAATTATAAACGAAATTATTTTCTCTCCAACTCTATGAAATGTTTAAAAGGATTATCATCTTTATTTGAAGATATTCTTGAGGGAGAAGGTCCAGCAGCACGTGAAGGCAATTTTGTTGAAGTTAATTATGTATGCCGACGTTCAAATGGTTATTTCGTGCATAGGTAAAACGCAAACTTCAAATATGAATTATAAACATACTCTTTAATATTGGTATCTGGATACTAAAACTTAGTATCACAAGATACAAAGTCTCACGTTGATGATGATGATAACTTAGCTGGTTATTTTGAATGATCTAAACAAATTTATTATGATAAGTGGATTGTTTGAATCCTAAAATCTAGGAAGAAGCTGTTCTACTTCTAATATTAAGTCAATAAGTTCCATGATTCAATCTTACACTCTACATGAATTCCAACGCAGCACAGTTGACCAATTCACTGGTGAGAGCAGGCCTGTAGTACTCCCTCTGGATGAAAAAGAGGTTCTTAGCTTTCTCCACTATGCTATTGTTGTTTATTATAGGAAGCACTTCAAAACCTCTGTCATTTGCTTGACTTAACATATCGGGCACTTTATCGTTGCACATCTTATGCTTTTCTTTTCGTAATATAATATCCTTCTACTCTAAATCGACTGGCAATTCCGTTGCTAGACTTGTCATTATGGTTGTCTTAGAGGCTAACTTAAGTTCAAACATTTTGTAGATAATACGTGGTTTGAAAGATGTTCTAATTGGGATGAAGGTTGGAGGTAATATATTGTACTTGACAATTGTTCTAATGACTAGAGTTGTTTTTACTACAGTTACTATTATCTAAAGAATATCCTGCAAAATCATTCATTTACATATATACCTTGTAAAATCTGAATGCCTCTCTCTCACCCTGTAAAATCTGACTCTCTCTCTCTCTCTCTCTCTCTCACACACACACACACACACACACACATACACACGCACACAAACTATATATATATACCTCATCGGTGCTGTTTCCTACAAAACTATCCTTACCATAAGTTGGGACGGCCATCCTCTTCATGGCGAGTTGGTTTTGTATTTGAAGAGGAATTTTCAAGAGAGACCTTGTTTAACTAGAAGTGAATATATGTAAGAAATTGTTTTTGACAGAAATATATGAAAATTCAGATTTTGCAGGGATATATGTAGATAAGGAAATTTTTAGGGGTATTCATGCTGATGTACCTACAATTTATATTTTTTCTACATAACCAGTTATTGAAGTTATGCCTAGAAATTTTCTGCTAACACAAAGCATTAGTCATCAAGTAGGTTGTACAGAAATTCTTCACAGCATGTATTAATCGGAAGGCCTGTTATATCTTTCTTTCTATAGATTGTCCATCACTATCATTCTTTCTCTTGCTATTATTTTATTTGTACTCATATAGCAGTTGATACTATGTAGTTTCAACAATGTTTTCTGCATAAAGATACTTAAATGAAACATAGTAAATTTCTTCTCATGCTTCCAAATTTTAGAACTAATATCATGTTAAGGCCTACTTTGGGAATGTGTTGCCTGAAAGCGCCTTCGTAAGTAATTTAATGGTAGTGCGAACCACTAGGGGAGAAGTATGTTGTTGGATGCTTCTCCGGTGGCGGTTCCCACTACCATTTAAACAATATTGTGCTAATAGACCTGAGGCAATGCAATGTTGGAGTGAAAGTTTGGGGCCTACTAATGGGCGTCTATACAAATTCAAATTTAGAAAAGCAGATGCCATATGGCACAAGACTCCTGTCTATGTAGAATTTGGGAAGCAAAGCCATAATTGTGCCAATTTGCCGCAGAAAGTTTTACAGTTCTTTCAAAGATGTTTGCAATTTATCAAGAATTGTTATACCAGTCAACACAATCTGGTACATAAGGCACGTGCTGCCTGTGCCGCTCTTGTCGATAAGCATATGCTACTTGTGCTGGTCGTGCCGACATATAAAATAAGATGTGTGCTTAAGTGTGCTGGCATGCTACATTGTGTCGATGGCATACCGACACGCTCCGTACCACTGGCACAACAACTCTTGCTCGGTATCGCTAATATATTAAGTAATATATCTTTCCCTAACAAATCACTAAAGAACTCTTCATAAGCAAGCAAGAAAAGGGAAAGACAATAAATCTCTCATCTTATACGTGAAGCCTATCATGATATCACAACAATTATCTAGTGAAAAAATATAATTTATGGTGATTTTCTTTTGCCGTAGTGAGCTAGGAGCTGGCTTTTAGCCCATAACAAGGTCGTTTAAGTCATGAGATTTTGGGACAATACCTTCCAACTACGAGATGATTTTTCATATTTCAAGAAAAATGACTTAGAGGTCGTATCTGATATGCGGTTGTTGACATCTTATCACTTACCAATCAACCAATTTCTGCGTATTCTTGTGAGTAGGCAAACAAAATATGCCAAACAAGAAGTTCATGCATCTAAGCAGGCTGTAAATGTTCATGTATCACTCATGTATTATTTTTTTCAGCTTGTTGGCATGTGTTATTTTACAGGAAAGAGGAGAGCTCTGATACCCCCTGAAGTAGGATATATCAGTGAGAACTTGAAACCTATTCCTGATGAGGTATGTCTAACATTTGTATTTTCTTCTTTTTTTCTTTTTCAAGTTTCACCCTCTCAACAGCATAGTGAAGGAGCATTCTGCTGATTTATGTATAAATTCAATAAAGTCCTGAGAAATCATAGCAAGCATCTTAAAATAGATGGAAATTTTAGCTATGCAGTGTCGCTGTCGGTAGTAATTTAATATTTTTCATTTCATGTATTTTTAAAGTTCGACCAATTTGTTATTCACAGTTTGGTCCTCGGAGGAGCCTACTATCTCACGCAAAAGAACCGTTAGTTTTTGAGGTTCAACTATTGAAAGTCCTTCAATGATCGGGTTATTATTCCAGCTCGCAACTACAAAACATGCTCCGGTATACTATTCGCTTCGTCATGGAAATGAAACTATGTTGCATTTGTTCATTTCGATAATGTTTTCTCGGAGTTCTACAAGCAAATTTATCTCTTTTACGGTCTTAGTTTTATGCAGTGACAAATATTAACACAAGCACTGATTTATTTCTTTATTTATCTACTAGAATTCTTTCTGAAAGATTGGAGTTTGTATGATCAATATCAAGTTATGCGGAATAAATTTTCGCTGTTGGGAACAATTTATTCTCTTTGAATTAACAAATAAATTTTCCTTAATTATCATGATTTTTTTTTTTTTTTTTTTTTTTTTTTTTTTTTTGGGGGATCATTTGGGCCTAGTTTCCTTATGTACTTTTAGCCACCGCATTACCGAATTAGATTTTAGTGGTTTATCGAGTATTGTGAGTTCAGGAAACTCTCTTTTCTCGTAACCCACGTGAAAAAGAATAAATGAAAAGGTTGATCTAGTGCACATATGATCTTGCTATGTTCAATCAGTATTTGTTCAAGATAGACTTGAATCAATTTTTGTAACTGACTGGGAATTCGAGTGAATTTGGTTTGGATTTGAAATCTTAGTGTTTGAATTAAAATTGTCCGATTTGCTTTAACTTATCAAAAGCCCCACCCAAATCAGTGATGCAAGCACAAATCTAGAGCTACGAATATACCGCAAAAGTGAATATTGCAGAAGAGGAAATTGGTATGCCATACCAATTGATCCAAATCAGTTGTTGCCAACAGGAGCTGAGAATAGTATGTATGGTTTGGGTAGAAGAGTGAGCAATAAGAAAAAAAAACAAAACAGCATGCGCAAAAAAGTTGCTGGTGGCCTTGCTGCCTAATAAATTGGAGATCCGCAACTGTTCATCCGTCGACAGGCTGTGGGAGGCGAGTGTTCTCAAGAGGGGGGCTTGGGGCAAAAGGACTCTAACCACCATCGCGACCACCTGGTGGATGGTTTGGTTGGAAAGAAACAGAAGGATCTTCGAAAATAAGAATCGTAGCCTAAGTGTTATCCTCGCCGAAATCAGACTCTCCCGCTCGTATTGGACTAGGTTCTGTGCCTAGGCTCAATCAGACTCTTTTTTTTTTTTTCTTTTTTTTTTTTTGGGCCTGGCTGCTCTACTGCAGATACCAGTTGCCCAAATGCTTAATTCATTTACGCCTTGAATGAAGCGGCAGCATGCTGTCTTTCTCTCAAAAAAAAGAGAAAAAAACAGCAGCAAACACTTAGAGCCACAAGTGGCCTACTAGAAGCATGATGTTGCCGCAGAATTGATTCAATCGGCGGACGCCGTCAGACGAGACCTGATCACGGAATTCTTACAGATCGACAAGATCACTGTTGGCGACGATCGTGCTTGCTTAGACGCCGCATTGCCGAAGCAGCTTTGCATCTTTTCAATTCTGCAGCAATTCTCTCATGTTTTGTACCTCTATCTGAGAAGACATCGAGGTGGTGCGAATGATAAAGGCTTCTTTGCATTTTGCTGCTACAGCTCAAACCATAGAACTACATAAAAGGTAGAGGAGGATTAAAGTGAAACCCCGTCAGAAACAAATGCAGATGAAAACACGAACAAATTGGTGATGCAATTTATTAGCTAATTATGCAGATTCTTCGATGAAATCCACTGTATAATTCTTCAATTGAGACCATCAAATGCTACATTCCACGCAATCGACTATTTTATCTCAACTTATGTCAAAATCTGCTGCACTGACAGGTTGCTGCAGGATCTATTTGGTCCTGTTTTTGACTGTTGAGTCAATACAAGGCCCACTGATCCGCATCTGTCCTTGTAAATACAGGGGTAACGGCCGATCGGCATGACGACGACAGAGAAGGAGAGGAAGATGCTACGATGGCGGAGGAAATGAAAGCGGTAAAAATCCAAACGGAGGCGGAAAGATCTTCGAAAATGCTGCATTTAATGCCCAACAACAACAACAACAACAGCTTCGAAAATATGTATATGTGCACCGAGAAGCCTTGACAGATTGCCAATTCATATGTTTATAAATAAATTCGTGTGGAGCAGACTGTAATAAGCTATTTTGGAGTATTTTGATCATGCTGCTTCTTACTCAATTGCTGCGCGCAAAAAAGCATATTTTATGCATTGCATCTGAGCTCCAAATTGGAGATATTCGAAGCTGTGATCCTGCTAAATTTTGTTCCTGGAGAGTTGGTATTTATTTATTTATTTAGTTGTTTATTAATTCATTTATATTTAGAGATGCAGAGATAGTGTTGATTTAGGAGAAGTTGCATTTAACCAGAAAAAAACTTTCTTGAAACATTTGTCAATTTTACCGCCAATAAAATTTAAGAAAAAAATTCCATTCGTCAATTTTGCAGCCAATAAAGAAAAACTAGCATCAATCACAAATGACTTTAAAAAAACATTACTTCTGTAAAATAATAATTTATTTTGTAGATCACAAAAACTCGATTAAGACATCAAATGCTTTAAAATAGAAATAATTTTCCAGACCCAGAATATTAACAAAAAAAAAAGGGCTATGAATTCAAAATTTTGCCACAGTACAAATCTACCAGTGACTTTAAAATACTCAGAAAAAAAAAAATGTGGTGTGTAGGTTTTTGATTATTCAATTAGTTTGAATAAAGTTTCTACAATAACATGACATTCCATATTAACCAAAAAAACCATAAGCCAATGCACGTAAAGGTAAAAGTATCACAAAACCATGAATATTATCTCAAATAGTTTTACTCAAACAACACTTGTAAATATGACGACACCAATTATTTTCAGCACCAGTAACTCCTACACAGCATACACAAATTTACACGAGCGAAAAAAAAAAAAAAGAAGAAAAAAAGGCGAGCAAATCCTGCAAGGGGTTTTTCTTCCTCGAGATCACGATAATTCATTAGTTAGAACGATATGAAAGTATGTAACAAGGTTAGAGTTTTAGTAAAAGAGCCTTTTTGAAACACGGATATTGCGTAAGTTACAAAGAGAGTAGGAATGGAGGGCAAAACAAAGGTTACAGGTAGGGTAAAATATCCAGGCACAAGCGGCGAAGCTATTTGGCAATTCAAACAATCAACATGCAAATCGACCTCATTGCTGCGCCACGGTGTTTAAGGGTCAGTGTACAAGCCCTAAAAGATCTAGACAGGGTAAGAGAAGATGAGCGACAGACGTTCCTCGGAGCGGGGGGGCTTTTTGCACACCATTTTCTGAAAGCTACAAGAACTTGGTCGAATCAATTCATATATCACATCATCTGGAGATGTAGGTCCGCAGCCTGTTGTGCGAGCTCATTGACCATAGCCTCATCGAAGAACTTATTGATACTAACATCCTCGCTCATACCCTGAAAGAAGAAAGAGCATACACTCATATCCTCCCAAATATGCACAAGCAACTGCATGTGATAACAAAATCAAATAAAACTAGTGGTAGACTACTTAAATTTGAAATCAGCTACATTCCATGAAATCAATCTTAGGAATTTGTAACAAATGTCGATGAGAGTAAAGAAATGGAAAGATTGGTATCAATCATAGTGAAAGAGATTTAAGAAAAGGACGAGCGGTTGCTACAAAACAATGTGAAAGAGTTTGAATCGTGGGCCGAATTGGGAAAAGCTCTTATCAAAATAGTGCACATCGTAGACTATATAGATGCCAAAACCAACTCGTTGGAGAAAATAGCATGATCCATTGCCTACAAAGGAGAACATTACCTTGCGACGTCTGGTCTTCACCATGAATTCACGAGCGAGGTGCTGTATTGGGGCCGGTTCTAGAGGCCGGAGAACAATACTTTTGTCGAGGGGGTCACCAGGAACTATAGCCCAGTGATCGAATACTGAAAGGCAAAAAGCTTGCCCCTGCGTGTGGTATCTCAGGTCTGTCTCAAACCCAAAAGATTCAATCACCGGCAGGAAAGCCTGATTTTTTTTTTGAACGTAAAACAGAATTAGTTAGCACAGAATTGCAACTAAGTGGTTATCTGTAAAACTAAAATGCAGGGAACCACAATTCACCTTAAAAAAGAGTGAAATATGATCGCCCAATGGTATTCGTGCATTTTAGCTTATTTGTAAATAAATAGTGTGGGTCCTAATGAAAATACCTTAACACAATATATTGGGGTGCCAGGCTTTGGGACATCAGCTGTTACGTGTCCACGTCGTCTGGACAAAACCGTGTATATCGCAGATACACAATCAATTGGGGTTTGGATCTAAAAAAATCCAAACAATAAACCATTAATGAAAAAATATTAATAGAATAACATATAGGAATAGACACAAAAGAGCATAATAATGAGTGATTACCTCCACATAATAAACAGGCTCCATAAGCCGAGGATTAGCCATCAAGAATGCTGAATAAACCACACGTCGGGCAGTGGGAATGATCTGGCCGCCTCCCCGATGCAAGGGCTCTGATGCTATATTTGCATTCAAGATTTTGAACTTCACATTCCTGATGGGTTCATCACAAAGAGGGCCTTCGCGTGCACCCCACTGAAATCTGCAATAAGAGGATATCAAATGTTAGAGGAAGCATGGCCAGAAACTTCAAAAGATGAAATCAAAATTGGAAGTGATTTCTCTACCCCTGAACAATAGAATCCTTCACGGCATTCAACAAGTGTTTGTCAACTTCACTTGGAAGAGTATCATCTAATAGAATGTTTGGGCCCTGCAAGTTAGGCAAAGAATACCAATAAGTTATCAAAGATCTGAGAAATTATTAAATCTGTATTGGGAATAACAAAAATTGCACAAGGCATATACAAAGATCACAAACAAAAGCTAGATATTAACTACAGAAATCATATGCATGAAACTTAACTAATGCACAAGAGTTAACGAACAAAAGCTAACTAATTAAAGTTATGAAAACAACTAGGCTATATGCTGGAAACTAGTTTTGTTTCTAGATAACATGAGACAAATTTTGGCACCAGATAGCCATCAGTTTGAGTTACGATCCATTTTTACCTGCTTATCAGGTCCAAAAGCCCATATTGACCTTGCTGAGAGGAGATCCCAATCATAACGTTTCTGGAAAAAGTCACTAATGTCTCTTTGCTTCGAGTCAATGCTCACAAGACCATTCTCGATATCTTCAGCCAATCCTTTTTCCAACGGCTCCGCAACCTATGTTTTATATTAAAATGACAAATTACAATGACAGAAAAGAAAAGTAAAATAGATAGTCGATGTGATAATAAATCTTTATTCTCGTAAGATAAGCGAGATAGAAAAAGAAATGAGCTTAGACAACTTACCATTGTAATTTTATTCCTTTTGTTGGGCGTTTCAGCAAAGCACTTCATGGAAGAAGTATCCACCACCGTCTCACAGAAAGTCACAACAGGATCTGCTACCTAAATTAATAGAACAAAAGTATCACATGATGTAAGGCAACTAAGCCCAAACGGCATAACTGCACCAAATAAAAAAGGTAATACACACAAAACACTAAGCATACCTTAACTTCAACTTCAGAGTAAAGCTCCCTAAGATCCTTCATTATACAATCGAGATATAGCTCGCCAGTTCCCAGAATAGTATGCTCTCCCGATTCTTCCACCTTGGTAATAGCAAGAGGGTAACTCTTACTAATTTTCCGAAGACCCTCAACCATCTTAGGAAGCTCACTCGGATTCAACGGCTCAGTTGCAATTTTTACAACCGACAATGTATTAAACCTAAGTGGCCTAAATATATAAACATCCTCATCCATTTTATCTGGACATAAAGTTGCAGTCTTCATGATTGATGCATCCACACCTTCAATCAGAACCCAAGAACCAGCAGGAGCCTTACTAATTGGGATTCTGTAACGTGCCTGATAAACCCACAACTTAGTTACTTCTTTTCGAGTCATATCTTCTTCATCATCAGGAGAATAGCCTTCACCAAGAACACGAACAGTCTGACCAGTTTGTATAGTACCACTATAAACACGCCCAAAGGCATCGAAAACACTGCAATCAGACTTTGGATAGAGCTTGGTAACGTTAACCATCAAAGGCCCTGAAGGATCACAATTTTTCATAGAGGCCACAATTTGCGAGTCTAGAGGACCAGTATATATGTGTTCTATCTTTCTCTGAGCAGCACTCTTGGCTGAGGGTATGTGTTGGACTAACATGTCAGTGAATCCAGTGGCAGAACCAAAAACAGAGCTGCAAGCTAACCTAAGTAAGGGCTTCACATTCAACTTATAAGCTGCGTTGTTCAGTGTCACACCCAATTCAGAGAGAGTGGCCTCAACACTCTTCTTGTGTTCTCCAATCACTTGGCTGTAGATTTTGTACAAAGGTTCGAGAATGAACTGGATGAAGGACCTATCAGCTCCTTCCTTTGGGGGCTTCTTCCGGAAGGTTCTAGTATCAGGATGGAAGTATAGATCTCCCCAGAGGCGGGACGCGAACTTGGAAGAGTCAAATGGTATACCATGAAGCTTGACGTATAACTTCGCAAATGACTGGAGAGTAAAAGACCAACCGGCGGTTGCACTCGCAAAACAGACATTTCCAGCCACAGGGTCCACCAGCTGGGTCCCACCTACAGTGGTGGAGCAAGAGGAGATCAGATCATTGATTACCTCCAATGTGTGTCGCAACTTGAAATAAGCGTCATTTGGAGGCAATTTGAGTTCTGATATCAATCTATCAACCTAAAACAGAAAAAGAGCAAAAAGAAAAATTAGACTTGAATCCATTAGATGACAAAACATCAAAAGAAGCAATCAAGCAAAGTTTAAAGTTATACCTTATTCAACACAACTACAATGGGCAGTCTTTCCTGGATAGCATGGCGTATAGCTCTCTCAGTGTTTACCTGTTCAACCAATATGGATAGTATCATCATACGTGTTAATAATAGTATCTTGAAACAAGAAACAATGCCACAAAGATCTATGCCTAAAGAGTAACAAAAATAAGCCACAACACAAGATAATTTCTTTTAATCAGGTAAGAAGAAACCGGACCGTTAGTCTTCCCAGATTTACTTGCTTTAACAAGAATTTAGTTTACAGTTCTATCTTCACAGTTTAAACTATAATAATCTCATCAGCAACTTTCCTATCTACTTGTCATTCGTTTGAGATTGATCAGAAAGAAAGATGCAAAGAAAAGAAAACTATAACCAAGCATAAGCAGAAGGGATAGATTCACACACCAAGGTAATAACATAATTTTACCATCACATAAACACTAACAACGGCGGAGATCGTCGTCGCAGCACGAAACACGGGAAGAGCGACACCTGTCCCGAAGAGAGATCGGGAGAAATTTTGGAGAGAGAGAGAGATCCGAGAGAGAGAGAGAGAGAGAGAGAGAGAGAGAGAGAGAGAGAGAGAGAGCTCAGGGAAGAAGAGAGAAACCGAGAGAAGAGCTCGAGATAACCGGCCGCGCAGGTAACCCAAAAGGGCACAAACGAGAACGAAAGAAGGGACCGGCAAAGCCGGTAACCAGCACTCCATAACCAGCACTCCATAACCAGCCAAGCCGGTAACCTCATAAGCGCCTCAACCCAGCGGCTTCGCGAGGACGTGACACGTCAGCCATTGAAGACTCAGAATTTATGTATTGTAAAGATAAGCATCGATATCATATATTGCTAGAATATAGTGATGCCAGTATTACTGGGGAGCATGATGGACAATCACCTAATACATAAAAGGAAAGGCCAGTGCAATGTTGAAAGTCATTAGCTTGAACTTGATGGTCATGGTCCAAAGTCCCGAGAGCAGCACCTCATGAGAAAATATCGAATAAGATTGCTTTAGTGACTAGTGTGAATCTGCTTTGGTACAAATATTAAATAACAGCCTTTTTTATTCAATACACAAGAGAAGGTCTCCCTTCACGCATGTTTGTCCAAAGACCCCCACATTAGCGGGGGCCCCAAGCACTAGAGGTCATTTTAACATGCTACAGGATTTTATAAATCAGCAAAGAGGTAGAGGATGAAGATAGTTGAACTAATCATCACCTATTAACACAAACTTAGATGATAAAGGAGCATCATCCTCGAGATTTCTAGTTAAACTTCAAAACTCTAGTTCTTTATCAGATTCAGTACCATATATGATGGTCTTTAAATGCTCCAAAAATAAATGCCAAATATTTCTCCAAGTACTTAATCTTCCATATATTTGTCAAACTAGATTTTTGCCCCTAAAAAAATTATGAAAATGGATACAGGGTACAAATCAAAAGAACACCGCAATATAAGAGGTTGTGGTAAATTAAAAAAAAAAATTCATAGAACGAACCAAATATTTGCTATAGCATCTAGTAACTACATCTCATATAGTATTTTGGACAATTTGTCATGAAATCTTAGTTTCTGCCAGTAGATAAGAAAAAAAATATATCTATGCAACCACATCAACCACAACATGGAGAATGAGAATCCTGAACATCTTGCCTCATAATATTAATAACTTCTTCATATAAGCTGATGGTTTCCATTGAAACTTATTGTAACACAACAGTTTTGAGGTTGCATAACAGAAATTAAAAGCTACAGAAAAAGAACTTTGCAATTATGTTCTCTTTTACAAAGAAAGTCATGCAACAGTCGAAAAGGATAGTACAAAGAAGTAAATATTGGAGGATGAACCAAAAAATACGAAAATAAGGAACCAAGAAGGAGGCCATAGGTTACCAGCAATGAAAATTTATACTTTTCATCAATGTAACTCATTCATACATTATCTCTGCTCGACCATCCCCACATCCAAAAGAAAGAAAGAAAGAAAGAGCACCCTCTTTTGCACCTGTAGTGGAACTCCGCAGGGCTTTCATCAAAATGAGAAATAGTACTATATTATTCTAACCTTTTAATGAGACACTATCCATGCTACCCAATTCTTATCTTCTTACTTTTCAAACTAAGATTTACCAAATCTATATACCTTCCAACCAGTCAATCTTCAGGATTTTTAACTCTACCTTCCAATATTATAAGTCACCAAACAATACAGCTGGAAATCAGTCCAAATATTTCAAAAAGTGAGAGAAAATACAACTAAGACTGAAAATTGAATTACCAAACTATCCTCAATCGGTTAATTTGTTCAACATATGATACTTTGATTTATTTTTTCCCCAAAAAATAAAGGATGGTTTACAGTTTTTCATTTGGTTAGGAAAATAAAAATTGAATTAACAGTATAACTATAGCAAAATTTTTATTCCATATGCATGTATGTCATATCTGCATACCATATATATCCAAAGAACAGAATAAAAATGATGTTTTGGATATCAACCACATAGTTGTAGTACTTGATATTATTGCCATTAATTTTTTTTTTTTAAAAAAATCTATAATTCAGATCCAGTGCAAACTTACACCTCAAATCAAATGAAAAATATGTCCACTCTGTTTAAACAGAACCACAATGAACCAACACTATTCAGTTTGTTTCACTTTTGAAAAGTATAAATCAGCTTTCGGTTTGATTCCATCCCCAAAACCAACCCATAGAAGAAGAATACCAAAAGAAATAAAAATAGTAACACTCAATAAAAAGAATAGGCTCCATTCGGCCAACCCAAAGTATAGTTGAGACTAAAGCTTGATTTGTGGCTAAAATAGAACTTATAGGTGATGTACAAAGGTAAAACTGGGAAAAAACTGAAAATAAAGATATAAAGAGAACACTCAATATGAGAAACACGCTCGATATGCATATCAAGCATATAGCTTAAATTTTTAATGCCTTGTGAATAAGTGCCACTTTGTTTAGTGAATATGACGTCTAGCTTTTCCTACAGGCTACAGATACAACGCCACCAAGAGAAAGCACATTGTAAGCAAGAAAATAAATCTCAGTGAGAAATGAGTTTCCAATTCCCAAAAACCAAAGCTCTGATCAGCACTTATGTTTTCAAGCCAAAATCAATTTACTGACAATGGGCATGGTGTGCGGGCTTCGGAAGGGCGGGTCCTATATCCACTTGATAAAGGCAGGTAGTACCCAAAGACTGACTTTCAAAAGGCAAAAGAAATATCAAACTCTAGTCAAACAGCAAAGCTCCAGCCAGGAAAAATAAGCCCTAAGTTGAAATCCTCTCATCAACTTCCCAAGTTAGAAGCAGCAGTCTCGAGTTAGAGCTTCTGCTTTCAAGTCCTAGCAGCTAATTTCAGCATCTCATCACAACCTAAAACTCCTTTTTTTTTCCTAAACATCTTGCTCGTGCCTCTCAAATGTCAAAGTTGTTTTCGAAGACTAGTCAAATAAAATTTTAAGAGAGGAATCACACATTCTCACCTCAATTCAGAAGGTACCACAAAATCTAAAGTCAACTAGTTATCAAGTTAATCAGTAATCTCAAGTTAGAGGTTTTCATAACTTCATCTTTAGGAAAACATTGACAGAAGTCTAACAAGCGGTAGTCAATAAATTTGAATAGCCCACAATGCACTCATTAAAATATTGATCCCCAAGTCTTCCACTACCAACTTTTTTCTGATCCTACAAATAAATATGGAATTCCAGCAAATATGAGCACTATACTGCTTGTAAAAGTTTAACACAAAACTCTACTAAAAGTCTAACTATAAGCAGATGCCTTCATATTTCTTATTAATATGACAAATTTACATGTTGTCAACCAATTTACATGAAATTTTTTTTCTTCGATTTAACAGATCTGCCTATCTTGCTACCTAAGGCTGATATTCACCAGTTTGACATTTTGAAAGTAAATATTATATACAGCCATGCATGAAAACACCAATTCCATATGGACCTAATAGATCCATGAAAACCGCGTGCCATAACGAATACATACTACATGAGACTTGAATTACAATAGCTTGTGGTCAGTAACAAGAATTTAGCTGTGTCTATCAAAGAAGAGAAAGAAAAGAAGGTTCTTGTCTGAATCAATCAACATATATATTTCGAAGGATAGAAGCGCAAATGAAACACAATCATCAAACGAGAGAGCATTGTAATTAAAAAGAAACGAAAGGAAATTTAAGACGCAACGATGGCGTAGAACACAGTTTGCACCCCTTGGTACATAACCTAGTTTCAACTTAATATCCCATCATCTTTTAAATTGCAAGAGATTGCTGCTTTAATTGCCCATTAGGAATTTAGCATTAATGCTGAGCATGTACGCATGGCTTATGACACAGTTCAAATGTTCAATATAAAAAGGATCAACAAGCTTAAGTGGTTCAATCATTATATAAAGTATTTTCTTCTATCCAGTACATTGAGCCCAAAGCAATTTCTCCTATCCAGTATATAGTGCCTATCAGTCATGAAAGCCTCAGTTTTAGATTTCATACCCACTATTTTTCTGGGGAAGCTAGAAATGATCCGAAACATTGGACAAAGCTTGAGTGGGGAGCTCCCCAAAGACACCTTGATGGGGAGCCTACGATCCGCTGCCACGTGTTAGCTTTTATACATATCTTAAAGAAAATATAAGTTTACTTTTTTTTCATAGACTCAAATCTGTTTTAGACCCGCTGTGAAGAAAACGAACCAAATTAGGAATGTAACTTTTGCATAAGAACAATGTTACCTGTACATTTATAAACTAGGTGTACATCTTACAACCCTCTCACCCAAGACTCTTATTTCCTACTTGTCTTATCAATTTTTTTTTTAACTAAAAATCCAAGGAGGTTTCTGATCCTGGGATGCATATAGTGTAAGATTACACCAATATATAGGTGTACATGTAGCATTTTCCTTTGCATTAGGGTAATTTGGATTATATTATACACAGCGCGCCTTAAATGGATTCAGATTTATGAAAAAAATCAAAATAATTTCTTTAAGATATGTGCAGAAACTAACATTTGGCAGTGGATTGGGGGCTTGGTCCCACCTGAGGAATCGTTGGGGAGCTCCCCACTCAAAAGTTTTTTCCCGAAGCATTTATCTACCCAATAAGATTTATAATTCGAGCCTATCCCGAGAAATAGCAATCTCAGAGAACAAGCAATCATACTTATCACTATACACACTCTACTCCCCCAACTGAACACTAATTTAGGGCAGCAAAGCATTACAGTCAGAGATCCGTCGTACCCAGAAGCTTATGAAGTTAACTTTAAAACGAAATGATGAGACAAAGATCAAAATATTACCATCACGCCCTCGGCGGCGTCGACGATCAGCACGGCCCCATCTGCGAGGCGGAGCGCGGCGGTCATCTCGTCGGAGAAGTTGACGTGGCCCGGCGTGTCCATGATGTTGCAGAGGTACGACTTGGCGGTGCTGTCCTCGAGCACGAGCGACATGGGCACGGCCTTGATAGATATCCGCCGCTCCTGCTCGTCGATCCGCGTGTCCGTGTAGCGCACGTGCCGCTCGCTCTCGGAGTCGAAGGTGGCGATCTCGTGCGTCTGCTCGACCAGCATGTCCATGAACGTGGTCTTGCCGTGCTGGAGGTGGCCGACGAGGGCGACGTGGCGGACGAGGGAGGGGTTCGAGGCGAGGCCGAGGAGGAACTCGGTGGACACGTGGGTGGCGGCGGGAGGGGCGGAGTTGTCCCTGACCTCGAAGCGGACGTTACGGATCGGCTGGATGATGGGCTGCTCCAGGGACTGCTCGTCCTCGTCCATGACTAGGGCTTCGACGCCCTCGCCGTAGACCTCCTCGGCGGTGGGGTAGTACTTCTTGTCCTCGGCGAGGACGATCTGGGAGGCGGCGGCGTCGGTGTCCATGTCGTCGTCGGCGGCGGAGGTGATCCACCCGTTGCTGTTGACGGCGGCGACGTCGGAGTCGGAGGCAGCGCCGCCGGGGGAGAGGGAGGCATCGTCGGCGGCTGCGGAGTCGGGGTCGGAGTCGGCGGCGTCGGAGTCGCGGTCGGAGTCGATCTCCGGGCCTATGTAGTTGCCGAACTCGTCGTAGAGGCTATCGTCCATGGCTAGGGCTTTAGAGTTAGGGTTTTAGAGTTAGGGTTTCGCGGAGGAGGAGGAGGAGGAGGAGGAGGAGGAGGAGGAGGAGGTGGTGGTGGTAGTGGTGTAGGGCGATAGTGTTAGGGTTTTGGAATGGCTTGGAAACAGGAGGGAATGGCGAGTGATTAGAACCGCAGTTTTTTTAACGGTACGTTGATTCGCGGACACAAGAAAGTGAGATTTTCTATATATATAAATTTTATAAATAACATTATAAATTATAAAAATACAGTAAATTATTCATTTTTAAATTATTCTTATATGGAATGAGTCGTGATTATAATAAGATAGCAGATATAGGAGCTAGAGCGTGGCCGAAAGAGAAAAAGACTCGTGGACAGTAACGCTGGACCATCTAGTGCAAGGGGACCGCCGATCGCGAAGGCACTCGCGATCACACTCTCAGGATTATAAGTCCTTTGCAGACAAAGGTCAGGAGGATCATGGCAACAGTAGCAGTGTGTGATTTGTGTGACACCCCGAAATTTGGATTAGTCCTATATATAAATGATATAATAGGACTAAATCTCTAACCCGGCTATAGCATTTTGAATGGTAGCAAAATCCAAGAGGAATATGAGAGTTAAGCGTGCTAGAGCTAGAATAGTTCTAGGATGGGTGACCCCCTGGGAAGTGGGGCGTCACAGATTTGTGGTAGGGCATACCTTCCTCATGTATGTGTATGGCAGGAGAGTAGATGCTATCGCTGTGGACATTCGGGGCATATATGGCTAGCTTGCTCCTGAGGAGTTTCACCGGTCTCGTCGATAGCTTCCACTCCTTTGACTCCTTAGAGCCCCACCTCCTTTTTACTTCGATGAATAGAGCCCCAGCCTTGTACCTATCTGAGAGACAACAAAAGCTACCGAGTGTGTGTAGAGCAGATGGAAAATGCATCGGCTGTCGACATGGTAGTAGCAGGTACTATCTTGATTTTTGGTTTACTGGCATGTGTGTTATGAAATGTTTGTGCATCCTATTTTCTTGTGGATAGGATTGTTGCATCACTATTTGGGCTAGATATAGAACATTTGAGGTTTGGGTATGTTGTTAGATTTTGAGTAATAGAGTTGGAAGGTTGGAGGTTGCTAATGAGATAGTAAGACTAGGGTGGTATTTTATGATAGGCTCCTGGATTAGTACGGGTAATTTGTATTTGTGATGTAAAGAGCTTTTCCCTATCTCTCTGCTTATTTGTGAGTTAGTTCGATATATAGATTAAATTTCGAGAACAAAATTTTTTGTTGGAGCGAATGATATGTAGCGTACAGGACCTTGACAAATAAGGTTACAGTGTGAGTGGACGGTTAGCACATCTGGAGAGTGCTGGATAGAGCTGGAACCATTTTAGTGCAAAATCAAAGCGAAAACGAAGGTAAGAACTAGATTCTAAAGGAATCCAAGCATTCGATGACTTTTCGAACACTCAAAAATTGAATCGGCCGTCTGGAAGTGTCGTTTTGTGGTTTCGAACCTCCTCGTGGGCGTCCATTTCTGGTGAGACGGGAACCGGGAGCGTTGGCGCATGCACCTGAATTGGGTATTATAGCAGCCCGAAAAGTAGGTAAGGTTGATGTGAGATTGATTTGACGTGAGTTCGGATGTGACGTAGGTAGGTGAACTCGAGATGACCCAATTGGTTTTTAGGCGCAGGATCCGCGCGCACGAATGTTTTCAGACATTTGTTCGAGGGATTCGAACGATCGGGGGAGTAAGGGCTAGCCCGAATGACCCCAAATGTGAGGTTTTGAGTGCCCAAAAGTTGGTTCCATGCACTCGATTCTTGCCATTCGGGCTATAAAGTGGCAATAGGCCCTACTCTTTCTTTTTTTTTTCTTTTTTTATTCTCCTATTCATCTGTCTGAGGGGAAAGAGAGAGAGTATGTATAAGGGAGACGGAGAATGAGAGAGAGATCTAGAGGGAGAGAAGGAGAGTGTGTAGGGTGATCCGAGGAGTTAGTCAACAACACGCACGCGCACAATTCTTCCTCCCACCATTTTTGAGGTTGGTCTTAAATATTATATTAATTGATTGAAATTTTTGAGACACAAATTTTTTTAGTAGAATCTAGATGGGATGGTTTTTAGTGAGTTTTGGATTTAGAAGTTGAATTTTTGCTTAGGTACCGAATTTTTTAGAGTTGCATCTTAGGGGATCCTCCTATTGGTTTCTCTGTGGGTTTCGTGCTGTGTGGTTGTGGAGGCCGTAGCGAGCTCATGTCCTCCGTCCATCCTTCCATTTGCTCGAGATTATCAATTTAGGTGGGCTCCGTGTCACCGAAAACAATGTATTACTCCTTATGTTTGCTTGTTAGCATGCAAGTTTACTTAATTACTCGGTTTGGATGATAATAGTAGGAGGGAATGCATTTTTGGTAATTTGGCTTTATGTTACGGTATCTTGACAGTATGGGTTGTGAGGTTAGACTTTGGATATTTTATGACTAGGAGACCTACATAATGCATGTATTGCTTAGTCTCTATATGGAGTATGTTAGCATGTGTGTTATGTACGGTTGTGCATGTCAGTATTTGAGTCTTGAATTATTGGGACAATGTAGTATTTGAGTCTTGAATTATTGGGACAATGTTATTATGCCATGGGGTTGGGATAGAATATTTTGTATTAATTGCATAGTTATTTGGTGAGGTATGTATTATTTGGCTCTGGGGACCAGTGATTAATGGTGGATCAGTAGATAGGTATGACTGTGCCAGGGGTAGTTCGGATAGTGAGTAGTGTATTGTGCTTGGGGCACTAAGATAATTTATTGTGTTCTGTTTGATCATTGCATATAGCCACTAGCTACTAGCCACACTGAGCTTGACAATATGTTGTATTATGATACTCGATGGAATTGCGCCCCTCCAGTGCCTCTCAGGAGGTGTGGCGATTGATATGGGCTAGACAAACAGATGACAGCAGTCTTGTGTAGTAGGCCTTAATCCTAGGGATAGTAGTGGCGGACACGAGATAGCGCAGGCTTGACTAAACTGTTGAGTCAATCAATGTATGATTGTATTACACTGTACATTTATTATGGGTACTTTAGTTGATGCATGCCAGGATTAGTTACAACAGTGTATAATCTCTATAGAGGCATGATAGACGTAGTTGGCGTACAGTTTCAGGTATTGCTTATGTTATTCAGTTGTATTCTCTATTTTGTCTTTAGTAGATCTAGTTGGTAGGTTGTGATTGTCGTCGACCGTACTCATTGGAAACTACTATTTAGTAATTCTCATGCTTTCTTTTTGTTTACTTTTCAAGTCTTTCCGAGCTAGCATTGGATCAAGGTAAGGGGATCGCGTAGTAGTTAGCATCTCCTACCTTGGTTTCAAGTAATAAAGAAGGACAACCAGTTATGTAGTCTTCGGATGTTAAGCTGTACATTGGGACTAGCAAGGCCAGGGTATTTTATATGTATTTATATTTTTGGGAGATAGGGATGTATGATTATTTGTAGCAACCACAGCCATGGAAGAGGGTAGAGGAGAAGGATGCGTAGAAGAGAAGGCTCTGGAAGGAAGAGGAGATGGGGATAGAGGGAGTCGTACCTGGGTAGGTGAGGAAGTGACAGGCTCAGATTGAGAGTCTTCTAGCGGAGCGGGTGTGAGTCGGGTTCGACCCGATAAGGAGAGGAGTGGGAGCAACACTATAGCATGGGGGCGGTCCGGCCCAAGCCCAAGGAGTTACTGAGATTTGGCCCAGTAGCAGCCCATATTACAAAATACATAAAATGCTAAGTAGTACCTAAAGTAGTATAGTTTACATTTTAACCCAAAAGGGATCAAGTATAAATACAGAGATGTAATATGAACGAAACATGCTTTTGAATACAATCCAAATTCCCTCTTAATCTCCTCTTCTCCTTCCCCGAGCTCCTCCTCTCTCCTCGATCATCCTTTCCCTCTCTTTCTCTTCTTTTCTCCCTCCAAATCTCTCAAATTCTCAGATCAAATCCAATCCAATCAACAAATCCTTCTCAAACCGATCTATTGCGAAACCCATCATCCTCACCGCCAAGCCGATCTCAGAGCAGATTCATCACCGATGGCTGCGGATCGTCCGGGTTGTTACATTATTGTACAGTGGTAGCTGTTTAGTTTAATAAAGAGAAAAAACTAAAAATTATTAGTCAGTCCTAAAAGATAAAAATGCATTTGAAACTTTAGTTGACTAGGCAGATGGAACACTTTTTTTTAGTCCATCTCAAAAGCATCTCATTAGGATTTGGAGCATGTTTTCCTATCATAATCTGCAAAATATAGAGAAGCTACTTAAGAACAAATAAATATTTTTATAAACTATTTAAAAAGTCTATAATATGTCACAGAGGAAAAACAACAAGTATAGAAGCAAACATATGCCATCTTGAATTGAAAGGAGTCAGATTTTGAACCCAATTTCATACATGCCATCTTGAATTGAAAACAAGAAGATAAATGGAAGGTAAATCACACCACACAAAACCCTACTATAACTTCTTGTTGATCACTACTCCACACACACACACAACACTCTCTCTATAAGAACTCACAAATGTTGGACTCAAACTGCAATTAAATTAAAAGTAGAATATCTACAACTAGAAAGAGATCACAGATCCAACCAAAAATCCAAAATTCTACTACTAAAAAAAACCCAAAAACAGAAAAGGAAAAAAAACTATTTAACAACTTGCAACTTTAAATTTTAGAATGCCTTGTTAAGCAACATAATTATGTTATCTAGAGTTGAGTATTAGATAAAGAAAAAAAGAATTAAAATGGACTTTTACTTATCCAATGTACTAAATGTACAACAAGAGTTGGAACTTTCAAATAATAAAGTGCTACAGTATAAATTATCTATCTAAAAGCCTAAACAAATTTTGTTAGTATGGGGTTGCTTATAATTAACTACATGAGGCATTTTTTTTTCACTTGTTAATAGGCAAATTAAATTAATAGGACAAGTTTAACATCAAATTGCATACATATGCATATTCTTGAATAGTACAATAGTATATACAATGAAATTTTGACCAACTAATATACTAATAAGTAGATATGTTACTTAGTATATTAATTTTCTTATGGCTCTAATTTTTCTAAAAAAAGAGTTAATATCGCAACTTTAAAATATAGAACTTATTCATTAGAACATAAAGATTATTGCATTGCAAAAATATTACCAAGTTAATCTTTTAGGATATAAGTCAACAAATATAAATATAACTTTAAACACATTAACTTATAAATTGTTCACTATAATTAATAGACTGGTTTAATCCTTTCTCGAAAAAATTTACAACTAACTTTAACTCATATTTCTCGTATGTTGCAAAGTATCAAGATATCTATTTCCAATTTCCAAGATTTTGTAAGTTGTTATTAAATTTATATTACATTTCTAAAGCAAGTAAAAAAAAAAAAAAAAAAAAAAAAAGTTATGCAAAGTATCAAGATATCAAGATATCTATTTCTCTTGTGTTGCAAAGTATCAAGATATCTATTTCCAATTTCCAAGACTTTGAAAGTTGTTATTAAATTTATATTACTTTTCTAAAGCAAGTAAAAAAAAAAAAATTGTTATGCATCATAAGACAAACAACTAAGTGCTGACGATATTATCACTATCAGGTATGAAAGAAATTAAATGGCAAGTGAGCAAACTCACCATAAGTTTTGGGGACCATTTTCAGGTGAACAAAATATTTTATATTTTGCACAAGATCTTTAGCTTGCACTGGAGTCTCCTTTCACAAGAAATTGAACAGGTATGCAAGCAAGACTGTTAACACTTTGTCAAAAGATATAAATGTCAAATTTCTTACTTGCTACAGAATAGACAACATAATGAATATACCTCTATTAAATTGTCACTAAATACTTATTGTTAGAAAATTAATGATGCAAAAGAAGTACTTGCAATAGAATCAGAAGTTGCAGCAAATTAGCTCAAGCTAGGTTTGCATTGTCTAAAGCAAGATTTAGCAACTTTATTAATTAAAACAATTTAAATAGGCTGTCTTTCAGGACTATTATAACAGATAAAATTCATAAACTATTGTTACACTGTTGTAAATGAATTATACTAGGCTAAATAGGATTACACATCAAAATTTACTAGATCACAAGCTGCGTAAAAGTATAATTAGATATTATACTTCAACCGGTAATCTTCTGACATCAATGCCGAAAGATTTATGTGATCCGACCTAAAAAGGCATCATATTAACTTCCTATCTGTGGCATTTAGATGATGTTGAGTACTATAACACTTTAGTAGCTCAGTGTCAAGATCTTATCCTTCTTTCAACTAGTGATCTTTAATAGAATAACATAGATATTTTTCTAAAGAGAATGAAAAGATTCCAATGTGATCTCCGAGCGCCGATAAATTTTACACATGATTTTTTATTTATTATCAAAATATGGGGTCTTTAATTAGACAAGCAAACACAACAAAATCAAAATTATTAATCAAACATATCACCGGCACACAACTACAAAACTATAAGCTTATCATTTAAGTAAATGTTTACTAGCAAAATAAAAGATCATATAATAAAATAAAAGATCATATAAGGCCTGATTAAATAGAAAAAAAAAAGGAGAAAAACGGTAAAGGTTGGCCAAACCTAGCAAACGACCAGATTAGATAAATTACGGATGGATTATTATATCAACAGATTATATAGAAATGAAGAAAATTTATGAATAAATTTTTGAGTAGTCTAAATCTTTACCTATACCCGTCCGTAGGCGGGCGAGTGTGCAGATATCTTAAAATATATATTTTTATTTATTTTTATATTTTTTAAATACAAAATATATACATACATTTTAAAAAATTATATTATAATTTATTATTTTAAATATCACAATATATAATATATAATATAAAATTTTAAAATGTATAAATTATATACAAAAATTTTATATGTGAGTCAGACCGTAATAGCATGATAGAGCACTGCGACGGAAGAGATGCCTAGGAGAGGTGACTAAAACGTAAAAAGAGAAAATTTTATTTAATAAATAAATAAAATATTTTTTAATAAAAAAAATTATACGAATACCGGTAAGCATCCACATAGTGCTAAAGCACTCATAATTTAATTCATACTAGTGAAGTGCCCGCGCTTCGCAGCGGATATTTTTTTATAATTTTTTTTAGTAATGTAAAAAAATAATACAACACAAAAATTTATAATCAAAATATTATCTAAACATCAACTAAAATTCATGGTAATATTTTATATTTACAATGTATTGGTAGAGTACAGGCTAAATTGAATCATACAAAAAAAAATGGAATTACTTATATTCCTTCTTATATAATGGATAAACTATTTCTAAATATGTCATTATGTTATTTTTTGTAATATATATTACAAAAATAATTATTAACACAAAAGAATTCCTTAGACAAACTAATGCCTCGAGAAAGTAACCTTATAAAGTAGCAATAGAATCCGCCTTACATTTGAAAAACCTCAGCAACATTTACAAATGATTTGTAAAGTGCACTAACATTCAAATTCGAAAACTGCACCAAATGAAGGTTGGGCAATATATTTTAGGATTAAATGCAATTTTTTAGGATCATATGTAGGTTGAGCAACATATTTTTTTTTTTTTTGTATTGTTCAAGCAGGAATAGTTCAGCAACATTAGAACAAACAATAATATTTTTTTTGTATTCTTCAAGCAGGAATAGTTCAGCAACATCAGAAGCAACAATAGCTGGGAGAAGAAGCAGCATCAACAGTTGGAAGCACCAATAGTTGCAGTGTTATAAATAAACCTTACTCAGTATTTTTTTGATCGATTCTTCAATTCCATCATCAACTTCTTGTTCTCCTCCTTGTTATTCTACTGTGTTAGCAGTAGCAGGTAGAGAAGCACCCTACAAACCAAGTTCAAATTGATTTCAGTCATTTCATCGAAAGTAATTTCGCAAATATAAGGATAAAACTTCAATATATTTGGAGATAACAGTTTATTGTTTAGCCAATCTCGTGTCATACAAAACGCAAGATGATTTTCCGACAGTTATAGCTTTCTTCAAGAATTATATACATATAACCTTCTATAATTAAAATTGAACCAAACCCAAAGCATTTCATATATTCGAACTTTTTTTGTTTCAAAATATCAAGAATAACTTCTAAGCAATTTTGACAGGTGTAAGATGTTTACCATTGGGGTCTCTCGGCAAGGGTGTATATCGCAAGAATGATGGAAAATCAAAGTCAGTGAGATCAAGCTATAAATCACCCATCAAAAATACAATAAAATTGTCGGAAGGACAGCGAACTGCAAGTTCCTCGAAAGCAAGAAAAAAGAACCAAGATAAGCACAGAGAATTGTGGGGGACATTGTTAATAAATAGGGAAAGTGAGTTTAGAGAACGATAATATTAAGCAGAATTTCAAAGAAGAGTGAAAAATGGACAAAAAATTGTCAAAACAAACATTTTTTTATTCACCTGATCGGAATCCATTGATCGCCGGCTGTGGCGGCCGCAGAGGAGGGGAAGAAGACGCGGATACAGATGTTGCAGGAGGGATCGACGATGAGATTGACGAATCGGACGCTGCGGACGACGCAGCACCAGTTGCTTGCAGCACCAGCCTGGTGCTGCACTGCAAGCCTGGTGCTGTTGCTGCTGCTTGCAGCGCAGCACCAGACTGGTCCTGCTGCTGCTGCTTGCAGCGCAACACCAGCCTGGTGCCGCTGCTGCTGCTGCTGCTGCTTGTAGGACAGCAAGAGCCTCGCGCTGCTGCTGCAGGATCTGGGAGGGCAGCAAATTGCTCCGCGTGAAGCGAATGTATGGTCATACGGTATTCGTCGATTGTATGACGCATTTTCAACTGCTCAGCTATCAATTCTATTTTTTCACAAACGGCGACAATGTAAGAACTTTTTAAAAGACTATATTCCTGTTCCAGGTTCTTAAACCGCAGCAAAAGATCGGAATGTTGATTCGCGGCATGGTCGTATAAATTTTTATAGAACATATATTCTTCATAATTTGCATCCTTTATGTGTAGGTCAAATTCACTCTTTATTTTTTGCACGGTTGCACGTGCAGCGTCCTCTTTAGCAAGTAACACATTGGGGAACGGGCTACTCCAGCAACGGACGGTTTCGATCATTCCACAATCACGCGGAATCGAAAGATCTATATAGGCCAAGAACCACCCTTCGGCAGCAACAGTGATCTTGCATCGAGGAGTCTCTATAGCTAGTTTTTCAGCTATTTCCTCGAGCAACTTACAATATGAAATTTCAACAATCGGCATCACAAGAATAGCAGTCGAGGTAAACGCTGGAGAAAGAAATTAGGACATGGAAGGGAAGTCAAGAGAAGAGCACAACAGGGACCTTCGGAAGGACTTATTAAAAACAAATCAGACTAAAGGCAAGTACACGGGTGCAAGGTACATCAACTATGAAAAATTACCAGCGCCTAATTTCCCTTCTATATACATGACAATGCCTAATTTCCCTTCTATATATATGATTTACATAGATTCATGAAATCTCATCACTATCATTTATAATTCTTGGACATAAGGATATGCATTTTGATTTATTTTACATAGATTAATAAAACATATATATATATTAAAGGGAACCTCCAAAAATAAATCACATTTTCTTCAAGAAACAACAACAAATTCTATACAAAAATCAACCATAATAAAAAAACATAAAATTTTCTAGGAAAATTGACACGACGATCAAACAATGCACAAAATCATATATAATATATATATATATATATATATATATATATATATATATATATATATATATATATATATATATATATATATATATATATATATATATATATATATATATATATATATATATTAAAGAGAACCACAAAAAACAAATCACAATTTCTTAAAGAAACATCAACATATTTTATACAAAAATCAACCATAATCAGATAACGGCAAACTTTCTACGAAAATTTTTTAAAACTCCCAATAACTAAGCACATTTTGCCAGAAATCAAAGGTAACCTATTTAGGGATATGATCTTACCAAGTAAAGAAGCAGGCAGTAAAATTATAAAAGAGAGCCGTCCTCCAAGAAAACAAGAAATAACCAAACCATACACAGAATCCACCCACACAAAGTACTGGAACCTCTGAGAGAACCAACCCACGCACACAAAATCAACCCACACAGAGCTCCATCTCCACATTAGCCACTATTTATAGGCAACCCTTCGTAGAGCAAATCAAGAGAATGTAGGGAAAAGAGGGGGAGAAAGGAGAGATGAAAAGGTACCAAACCATCATTATGATTATTGTAGGAGATAGGAGATAGCCAATGGGTACACAGGAGGCACCGACGGGCTCCGACGAAGAAGAGCACCTCCAAACTATGAGCGCGAAAGAAGATTAGCAGTAGAGCGCCATCATTAGCCCGGGGGGGGGGGGGGGGGGGGGGGGGGGGCGTAACACATGCGCCATGTCACATGGCCGACGTACGGACGCTCAGAATTTCCCTCAGAGAGGATCGCGACACCCCCCACGGCCCGCGCGGGCTGCTCCACGAACCGCGCGGGCTGCCCCCTCCTTCGTACAGCGGGCCGTACCCGTACCAAGGCGTTGTCATCCTGTGATCCGACCCGCCCTCTAGAAGGGAGCATACAGAGGGGATAAATCCCTGTAGAAGAGGGGAGAGAAAAATGGAGAAGGGAAAACCCATGTGCAGGTGCAGGGACAAAACAGTAAAGAGGGAAGGCGAGAATCCGGGGAAAGAAGAGGGGAGAAACCCTCTGCGCGGAGAGAGAAGGAGAGAGGCTAAATCCATGTGCACAGGGAGAAAATGGTAAACAGCGGAAGAGCGGAGACAAAACGATGTGCGCAGAGAAGGCACGCAAGGGGCGAGCGAGCGAAAATGAGAACAACATACCTGAGAAGCCGACACGTCAGCACTCCAATACCCGAGAAGCGGACACGTGGCCACAGTAGAACTGAGAATTCATTCCCTTTATTTATTGATCCATTCATTTTATTTATAATTTTTTTAGATAAAAAAAAAATCAGTACTTATATTTGTAAATTTACGAGTAACCCGACATGAGTATTTGTATTTGCGGATATAGAATGACGGGTCTAAGCTCAGGGAACATTACAATCTAACTTTTTTTTTTTCCTCCCCATTGTCTCGCCGTCGCCATTAATGGCGGAAGCGATGCTTCTTCGAACCCTCTAAGCTCTCTCTTTCTCTCTCTACTATCCCACCTCCCCTACGGCGATGAAGAAGACGGCGCAGGCGTGGTTCACGGGGGCCCCGACGAGCGGCGGCGGCGGCGCCTCCTCCGCCTCCGTCCTCGCGGAGTGGAACTCGTACGCCGCTGCGAGATCCGCCGAGGAGGAGGAAGGTCTCGGCTTCGACATCGAGGCCGCGGTGAGAACCGCCAACGACAAGTTCGCCGGAACCCTAAACGTGTAAGGGAGATCCCAATTTTAGACCTAGATCTTAGTTTTTCCACTACAGTGATCGATCTGGTTCTGAATCGTATCCTATTGCTTCTTTAA
This sequence comes from Tillandsia leiboldiana, assembly GCA_029204045.2. Lineage (NCBI taxonomy): Eukaryota > Viridiplantae > Streptophyta > Magnoliopsida > Poales > Bromeliaceae > Tillandsia > Tillandsia leiboldiana. Next base: position 6,810,868 of record CM055083.1, read on the forward strand.
GTAAGAGTTGATTAATTGTAGTTATGGCTTTGATATTTGTTGCTAGATTATCCCATTTCTTAATTGTACAAAATGGTAATAAGAATTGTTACATGGGGAGCAAGTGAGAACAAAAAAAAAACAAGAATTTTGATCTAAAGGAGAGAGATAAGTGTATTACCAATAGAAATAAAAACCTGGATAAAAGAAAAAGGGTTAGGTTTGGAGAATATGAATGTGATGTTGCCTAAGATAAGGTTTAGCATTAAGAAACCAAAGGATGCTTTGTGTAGAATTAACGAAGTTGTACAATGCCAATCCGATTAGATATTTTGCATCAGGTATTCTTGCTTGTTGGTAACTTTGAGTGATCACAAGGAAAAATGTGGAAAAAAGAGTGTACATGAAGTGAAAAAATTCTAAATAGAAGAAAGAAAAAGTGGAACGGAAATAGAAGAATGATAGTTCGTCTTTGCTTTAGTCTTCAAACATCGAAAAATGCAGCGTTCAATTCTACGTCTTGAAATATAATTAACTTTATCTTAAAGTTTTCTTGGGCCAATTTAATTGGAAAATTGAGAAGAAATGGATGAATGATTCATGTTGACGTTCGGCTATACTTCTATTAGTGTCTATGGGTAGTAATGGTTACCTATATGTGCATTAAGAAAATCACCATATTTGTTTTTTTTTATTTTGAAATACAAAAGTCAGAGGACTTTATTTGACTATTAGTGTGAATAAAGATATGTTTTATTACATCCTTTAGATTCTATCTAGTAGTTGTATTAATTAAAAACTGCAGCTGTTAAATTGAAAATTTACCTGTTATGTTGAATTAACATTTAAGAGCAAAGTTAGACAATGAATAGTCCTAGACCGATTGAAATTACCGTATAGAATTCATCTGCTTCAGATCGGTTTTGTTTTGATAGTATTATTCTTTTGATTCTGTTTTTACCAAAGACTTTTGTTTATTCCAGTTTTTATCCAAAATTGACCCAAGAGTGTAAATGCACACCCTCGAAAGTACCTCTTCTTCCTTTTTTATTCAACTAGAAATTTGCACCTTATACTTATATGGCCTATTTAATCATGTGACAAATGCCACAACGCCATGCTAACTGTGATTTTGTAAAGAACACTCTTTGCTAGTTATCTCACTAGTTCTGAACAAACCATCAAGCACATTTTAATCTAATAAGAACTATTAAAAATAACAGAAGAATTGACTGATTGTACTTTGACACAGATAAGAAGATCATACTGTCATAGGTGCTAATAGTTAGCTCTTTGGATGTTCAAGGATGAAGTAGCTTGAAAGGAAGGGGAAAGAACAAACTGATATATCTCCGTCTTGGAATGATTACTAACTCTGTATATATAATGGCTTTTGTTGTATTGTTGATTATTCTAGTGACTAAGGCTCTTGTTTCATATTCTCTTCTTTGGTTTTTAGCAAATATACCAGTGCAAATATGCAAAACCGTAAATACTGCTGCAAAGTTGGAAGTAGCATACACACCTCCGAAAATTGGATTAATTTGCATTCAAGCAAAGTTTTCAAGGTTATGTGTGCAAATACCAACTCTGCATTGCTATTTCTAAATTTTGCATATTTGCAGGGGTATAAATTGCAGAAATCCATCTTTTATCTCAATTATTAATGAAAGTTTGTTTGTTTGTTTGTGGGTTTTGTGTTCTTCAGGTTTTCTAAGGGTGTAACCGAGTTACCAGGGAGCTTTCGATCTGCTACTAGCAGTGTTCCATCGGGGAAATCGCTCATGTATTTTGGTCTTCTCCTTGCCAGTGGGATCTTCTTGGTTTTCATTGCATTCACTATGTTCCTGCCAGTTATGGTGCTGATGCCACAGAAATTTGCCATTTGTTTCACGCTTGGCTCTGCCTTTATTGTTGGATCATTTTTTGCACTTAAAGGTGCCAAGTATCAGCTGGCTCACATGGCTTCTAAAGAGGTTCTATTTCTAGTTATTTCTTGTTTTAATTTCTGTTCCTCCTGTTTCAACATTATTTAAGAGTGGAGACCTACAAGCAGTTACAGATGTAAGAAGTAGATGAAAGTATATCATCAAATTGATTACGAACATAAAGCCATGTAATAGCAATATATAGTTAGATATAGAATAGCACAATGAGTTATCTTTTTTCCAATCTTGGAAGAGTAAGAAAGCAGTTAAAATACTAGAATGTTTGTCATGTCCCTAGGATACTTGATTTTCTCCTAAGAGGAAGATGGATGTTGTTTCTTTTGCAGTTGCTCATAAACATACTTATCTATGTATCTCATATTTAGCTATTAGTGTTGGGTAGTAGGGTTAAGATCTAGAATATCTTATCTGATAAGAAATATATTTGGATTGATCGTCTTGACTTGGTGTGGCATCTCATGCTGGATGGCTTAAGAGACAGAGGTAGAACTTTTAATTCTTACGCAAACTAATTTTGTGAACTGCTGATTCTGTTTTTCAATTTGTGTTCATTTGTGATTTACAATCTTATGGAGGCTTATTGAGTTGAGTTGAGTACCTATTAGCTTGCTTGTATTATCTGAGCATAGGTGGTAGGATTAGAGAGTATGTTGCCTAGGTGCAGTTCTTAGACTTTGTTTGAGGTCAACCTGTATGACTTGATTGCAAGGGCTTTTAACGTGTTTAGAAGTGATTTTTTTTTGGCAGGTATTCTACTTAGACGTATAAGGATAGTAACTAATTTCTGTCGTCATGAAAGGACTGCAGTATATAGTCTTGCTTTCCATTTTAACCAAACAACGCTTCGTTAAGGACCAGAATTTCAATATTGCCTTTTCCGACACTTGCCATAGAAATAATTAAGATTTTTCCTGAATCTTCACAACTGAGTCACTTTCTTGCAGTGCTACTACTGGTTTTGCTGTCAAGTTTTTTGCTCTAAAACTTAACCAGGATTGTTTGTTCTTTGGTTGCAAAGGTGCAAATCCAGTTGACCAATACTACTCTGTTCTAGGATTGAAAGATGAGTGCTTTTCCTTGTGTAGATCCTATTTCAATAGGAACTTGATGAGTCGATCCGCCTACACTCACAATTACTATATTTGGATGTCCAGCTGCATGAAATATATCTGTAGGTAAATGAGTATAGTGCCAACACAAGTAACTTATCCCTAAGGCCTCATTTGGTATCATTTTCATTTGTTTTGTTGTTTAAACACGAATTTTATGTAATGGTGGAGTGCTTCCAATCCATATATCTATGGGGTTTGTTTGGCAACAATGTCACTCCCCGGGTCCACAGCGGAAGCCTCTGGGCATGCAAACAAATCCGCCGCATGTGCGAGGACGCACCCCACACACACGAAGCGTCTAAACTAAACCTATAGCAATCCTAGGAGTCTAACACTAGCATAAAACAATTCCTAGGAGTCTACAACTAAACATGTATCAGAGCAGCATATAAAACTAAATAAAGTAACTATCACTGTACATACTACCATACAACCACATCTCCCAAAATATAAATACAACTAAAGGGCCTTGGCCTTGCTAGTCCTGATGTATAGTACAATATCTAAAAGCTAGCCGGTGGTCCTCTTCTATAGCTCAAAATCTAAGAAGGAGATGCTAACTACTGCGCGATCTTCTTACCTCGATCCGATGTTGGCGTTGAGGGCTCTGGAAAGCAAACCACAAGAGGGCGTGAAAACTACTAAACAATAATTCTCAGTGGGTACGATTGACGATAACCATGGCCTACCCCCTAGGCTTACTAAAGTCAGAAATAGAGACTAACATAACAATAAAGAAGTGAGGTATAGAACTGGAAAACTACAAAATCTATCATGCCTCTAAACAGATAAGGAAACAAAACTGTAAATAGTTAATATATGCATCAATTATAATATTGATAATGAAATGCGATATCACCCAATCACAACGACCGACTCAACAGTTCGGTCAAGCCTGTACCCGCCTACCGCCCGGACCACACTCCCGCATGTGCGCCATCAACACATAGGCTACTATCTCTGCTATATCGTTGGCTAGCCTCCGGTTCGGCACTCGAGGGGAGCGATCCTTGCCGAGTATCATAACGCAAGTCACTGTCAAGCTCAATGTGGCTATGCAGGCTATAGTCTAGTGCGATGATCAAAGAAATCACAAAATACTGTCTCAGTGCCTCAAACACAATCATAAGGCATCTAAACATCAATTACTATCTAACTAAGCGTCATGGACACGGGACACGACTCGGACACGGCAACTTAGCAATTTTCAAAAAATTAGGATACGGACACGGCATGAACACAGATAATAAAATATAATATTGTTAATATAATAATATATATTTATTATATACAAAATATAAATTTCGGTAAAATATTGTTATTTTTCTCATACGAATGAAAGCTTATAAATTTTTTCATTAATAGTTCATATATTTTTTTAAAAAAATCTCCACTATACATAATTTATTTATTGTCCAAAAAATATTTGTATGTACTTATCAAAAAGCTAAAATATTTATCATCTTACATTATATATGCATAATATATATATATATATATATATATATATATATATATATATATATATATATATATATATATATATATATATATACACACACTTATTTAATTGTATGCGCTATGGATCGACATTAAATGCGTGTCCAAAAAGTGTCAACGTTGGATACGAGTTCGACACGGACACGCAAGTGTCCGACACGGATACGCGAGACTTATAGAAGTGTCCGTGATACATAGCTATCTAACTGTCTCCTGACGAAAAGTACAATCCGTAGCGTATTTCCCAAATTACCATTAGCACACTCTAGGCATAATCTCAAGCAGTGGAAATATCAATATCTACATATACCCGCATGTTACTAGATGCATAAATAATAGAAGAGGGAATGATAAAGGATCAAATAATATAATAGCCCAAGCATGCATGTCCATAAGCCCACCTACTATCACTATCCCAAATCAACCAAGTATACACAACAATAATACAAAGACCGTAGACATAAAGGGTAATATGCTGATTTCGGCGACACGGAATCCACCTGAATTGCTAATTCCGAAAAGGAAAGGACGGCGGGATGACTACTTACTCCGCCACGGCCTCCTCAACCGTACGGCAGTCAACAATGACACGGATCCAATCGGAAAAATTCATGGTAAATTCCAAGAAATCCGGCTTCTAAATCATGGATAAATCCAACTTTGAATCCAATTTCATAAAATCTCATCAAAATCTACTCCTAAAAGTATCGTAAAATTGCGCCTCGAAAATCCGAATCAAATAAATATAATATTTAAATACCAACCTCAAGTATGGCAGGAGGAAAAAATCGTGCGCGAGCACGTCGTTGATCGACTCCTTGGATCATCATGTGCTCGCTTTCTCTCTCCCTCTCGGCCGCTCTCTCTATCTCTCTCTGTCTCTCTCAAACACGTACATGAGAAGAAGAAGAAGGGAAGAAGAAGATAAGAATGCCCTCTGTCACCCACTACATAATGCACAAAATGCTAAAAGGTCCCTAACAATTTAAGTAATCTAACCTCGGCCCACAACAAGCTAAATTTTGAGTTTCCGAGTCCGTTTTCATTTCCATTTCCTGCCAAAACTGTTCCAACTCAGTCTAGCACTCCACAGACGTGCTGAACTTGCCCATTTGTCAAGATCCAGTACGCTACAAACAGAATATAAGAACTTTGTTGCTTTTTATCGCATATATGTTCTTTTGAAGAAGATGCCTTCCGGCGTCCGGGCAGGGTGCATTTCAAGCTAGTCAATGATGACAAGAATAGAGAAGTCCATATACTGGCACATCCGGCCATATAGAGTTTTTGTTTATAAAAACAATTTACAAAGTTAGAAATGGCAACAATACCGAATAAGGCCTTGAGCTTTAGTTTGAGCTGGACTTGTGGAGCCATCATAGTTTTAGTTAATTGAGGTATAGCATCAATTAATAGTTTCATTTCATAATTTGTCTAGATTTGATGAAAGCGCACATATTTTTAATGCCCAATTTTGATGGACATTTCATATTTTGGGAAATCTGATGTCGTATTTTTGCCTTCTCATTGCATGATATATTGGAATACTATTATAGATAATTTTCCAAATGTTTTAGTACCTCCCGTCTTCTGATCCACACTTTTTTTGCCATCTTTCTATTGGATTTGTGCTTCCTACATCTTATTATCAAATGTGTTGAATATAAATATTAAAAATACCATTCTTTGGGAGTTTAAGCTTTTGAAGAATAATGGCTGTTTCATATAATTTAATATGGTATCATAGTAGTAAGTTTTGAGTTCGAGTCTCGCCAAACTCCTAACATAATTAATTTTCTCCCATTTAATTCAAGTTCACGTCTTGGGCCTGTCAAAAAATCTTGAGTTCAGATGTGAGGGGGAGTGCTGAATATAATATTAAAAACACCATTCTCTGATAGCTTAAGTTTTTGGAGAATAATAGTTGTTTCATATAATTTAATATGGTATCAGAGTAGTAAGTTTTGAGTTCGAGTCTCGCCAAACTCCTAACATAATTAATTTCCTCCTATTTAATTCAAGTTCACGTCTTGTGTCTGTCAAAAAATCTTGAGTTTAGATGTGAGGGGGAGTGCTGAATATAATATTAAAAACACCGTTCTCTGGTAGCTTAAGTTTTTGGTGAATAATGGTTGTTTCATATAATTTAACAAAGTGCGTAATGTATATCATTTAGATTTTACCTTTTGTTCCATTAACTTGTTTCCATGGTGTTTGTTGTTAAATAGTGTGAAAGACATTATCAAGTAGTAACAATTGACGAATGAGTAATTTTTATAGTACCAATAAATGCTAGCATTTGACTAGTTCTACAAGATGAAAAGGGAAATGTCTTGGTCATCCTTTACTCTAGGCCTCTAAAATAGATGGTTTTCCTTTTGTACTAAGATCACTTGTAATTGTGCTACAATGGCATCATTTATATTAGTAAATACAATTACCACTATGCTAATTGAAGAAATGTTCCAGAGCTTATTGTATATGCCCACTGCATGTGATTTTATCCTCGAACTTCTATTCGACACAAAATCTATGTTGATGAGGAAAACTTAGATCATCTCTTAAATATTTGTGGTAGTGATATATATTTAATTTGGTCTTATCTTTTGCTGCAGAGACTTCCTTTCACCCTGGGATTTCTTGGAAGCATGATTGGTACCATATATGTGTCTGTGGTGCTTCACAGTTATGTACTCTCTGTCTTCTTCTCCGTTCTTCAGGTATCAATCTTCAATCACCAAGTTTAAGTTCAACGATGATATGCACTAAATGCTCATGAACTTCCAGGGCTCGTTTGCCCTGGTTTTTAGTGGAGTTTATCTATTCAAGAAGCAAAAGGACATAAGGATTGGCAAACAAAAGTCCAAAGTTCTGCCTCAGTGTTTTTGTAGTTGGCTCCAAAAACAAACTAAGCAAAACCAAACCGAATAAAGCAATTTCATTTGATTTATTTGGATTCTTCTTTGGTTTCGGTATACAAAATTTATATATTTTGGTTTCCATTTGGCATTTGGTTTGTTAAACCAAAGCCAAGTGCATAACTGAATAACAATCTATATACGTGTCAAAGCTTTGTATGCTTGACTTACGTATGATTTTGATTCGCAAATTTTATTTAACAAATTTTGATGTAATGAGCACATATATGGTTACTTCAGTGTGTAATAATAAACTGTAGCTATCCAATCTAAATCACTATACTGTTATTGTGAAACTGCTAAATAATTCCAACTTAAAGGTGAACCTTAAGCCAATTGTTTAAACCAAATCAAACCGGTTTAGAGTTGGTTTGGTTTGGTTTGCGGTTCAGTTGGATTATTAAAATCTTTAAATAAGAAAATTTGGTTTGCTTTACATTTTCTTACTATCTTCAAAAGTGAACCAAACCAGACCATCTGGAACCCTATTTGCGCCCATGGCAAGGTATCGAAATGAGCCTCAACTCCAAATAGTGGAGCTTCTCCTCATAGCTACTGCAGATGATACTCACTAGGAGTAATCTCGCGAAAATGCTGTTAGGGCTTATTCGAATAGCTATGCTCAGATAGCAATTCTGCGGGTACTAAATTATTGAAAAGCATTGAATGAGGTTACTCCATTTTCCTCTAGATTTTCACTGATGATCAATTAATATTGCCTTTCTTTGCTAGGTTGTCGCACTCGCATATTATGCTATTTCGTACTTCCCTGGCGGATCTGCTGGATTGAAGTTCCTTTCTTCGACTTTCACGTCCTCAGTACTGAAGTGCTTCCGCCGATGATGCCCATGACAACTAAGTTTTTTTTTCTTTTACTTCTTACACCCCTCTTCTTCTTCTTCTTCTTCTTCTTCTTCTTCTTCTTCTTCTTCTTTTAGTTTTATTCCGAACATGCTAACATGGTCCTTTGATGTTAATAGTCCTAATTGGTTCCTTGTTTTGGGGGTCTTTTACACATTTATGAGGTGATTCTTGCAATATGAAGTTCTGATATTTTGGATAGTACATAGAATGAGGATATGAGCATGTGTATGCATATGAACAAAAAAAAAAAATCATGAGGAAAAAAAAGAGGATGCACACTTTTGGTAATGGTTAGTTCTTTCGATTTTACTATCCAACTTTTTTAATTCATTTTATGTAATTCAATTTAGTAGTTATTAAATAATAGAAGTAATTAGATTATTTTATGCGATTCACGGGACTACATTCCTGACTACATTTCTGCTCATGCAAATGGTTTGTGCAAATTTTCTAACTCAGGATGCAGCAAATGATTTGAATTGAACTGACTGATGAATCAAAACCAAAATATTTAGGAGATCATGTGTTTCTTTTTTTTTTTTGCTAGATTAATTTCCTGCAGGAGATGACACCATTAGTTTATGTAGATCCATTTCTATTTTTCGGAGTGTTTTTAGATGTAATTAGTTGTTTTTTATGACAGGGTATCTGAATTGCGAACCGATTCTCTTAAATATGATTTAAATTGTTTTAAACTTCTTAGAAATTCAATTTCACTATTTTACGATTTTATTTGCCTAATAATCAAGTGGCGTCAATTTTACTTTATTTTAGCCTTTGAATTTGTAACTTTTGAACCATTTAACGTTAATTTGACTGCGGGTTCGAAGTTGGTTTTGACGAAGGCATTTCTAAATTGACAAGCGGCTCTTTAAAACTTTATCTATAGTATTTTAAGTATCTAAAAAAATAATTTTTATGCTTTTTTTTTATTATATACGAGCTTAAAATCGATAATTTTAGTGGTTAATATAATTCGTTTGCAAATATAAATTTATAAAGTGAGACTCATACTTTTGATATAAATTTTTTTATTTTTTTTTGTGGTACCATTACTTTTTATAAGATTTTTTATTTATTGACCGTTTATTTTGAAATGATTCGTTTAGTAGTTTATGATATATATAATAATATTTTTACAATAATCATATAAAAATTAGATAGTAAAATTAATATTATTAGAACTAAGTTGGTCAACTCCTACATCACACCTTTTTATAGAAGTACACGTGGTATCATCATTTGGAGTAATTTAATTATCTCGGGAAATGTTGGAAGTTTATAATTTTTCAAATAATTTAAATCAAAAAAGATTTTTTATAGTCTTGTTAAAATTTTATTCTCTATACATAAAATTCCTCAAATTTTAACTTAATTTTATCCAAGAATAAAACTCCGACTTAAAAGTATAAGCATTCTATACTTTATTTTTATAAGATTGTAGTAGCTTGATGCATTAGAAGTACTATTATTCTTTTTAAAAAAAATTGTGAAATTTGATCCATACAGAATTCAAATATTTTAGATCATGTTAAATGCGGTGAATTTGCTATGTTTTCCTATCTTAAAAATGAGTGAAAAATACAAAAGCTTTGATATCATTAATAGCATTTTAGAATGAGTGTAGCACAAAGTTTAGCCTATTCCACCTAATGTCTTTTTTTTTTTTTTTTTTTTTTTTTTTTTGTCATTTTTTTACTAGGAACCAAATAGCCCTTTAAATGTTAAGGTGCCGACATGGAATTTGAGGTCTTAGATTCAATATCCACCTTGTGCCAAAAATGAGCTCTCGTCTCTCTCATATTGGGTTTGGGTTGGGTTTTGGGGAGGATTTCGGAATAGAGATGTCAATCAGTATGGATATTCAAAATTTTATTCGAATAAGAGCGAGTAGGATTGTAGTGTTATGTTACTCTGTAGCTATTCAAGCATAGTTGTTGAGGACAAAAATATCGTTTTACGTGGGGAAGCGACAAGTGGCATATATACCATTGGCTAAGGATATTAGCCGATAAAATAGTCAGGTAACTAAAAGGGGTCCGTGTCTTGACCAAGACCGACCTCAGCCGAAGGCGAACGGGCTGCCTCAGTCGAATGGCAAAAAGAGGTGAGATCAGGATCGACTCTCGACTACTCGAGCCTCGGAAATGAAGACCTTGAAAGAAAAAGGTATGAGATCCAGCCGCGAATCTCATAACTAACTCCGGAATGGCAAGCGGCGCCCAGCATCGGAAAGCACCGAGGATCACGCTTCGGCGCATCAATTTGGGGATAAACATGGGCGGAAAAACAGCTATTATCCAACTAAGAAAATCAATTTAAAAATAAAAGTAGTTGAGAAATTTGCGATGATTCCCTTAAGTTACGCCGATTATCCAAATCGGGGATTACACTCGGTTCGAAACAAGCATAAATAATCGAACTGTCGAAGAAAAAGGGGTCCTGCAACCTCGTAAGCCAGTGACCACCCCTGCTATTCAATACCTTCAATACATGCATTTACTGCTTTCCTCGACTAAGTTTACCGCTTTCCTACTGCTTTCTTAGCTAGCTTTCCATACCCGCATCTACTGCGTTCTCTACAACTTTTTTTAGGAGTAGTCTTACTTGTAATTCGTCCTTATTACCCCCTTCAAGCAATACATTTTCCAAATCGGTTATTCGGTCGTGTCAATTCCCTGTGTCCCAGACCTAGTTCGGCTCATCTAGGCCGAACTCTGTCCAGAGTTTGAGTGAAAAGAGCTCGGTCGAACGGATCCCTCCTCAGCCTAATCCCTTAATTCTTTTTGACACGCGGCGCATCACATTCAGAGAGTCAACTCGAGGGCCGATCGCGGACCATATCCGGTCAACGGTCTGCGGCGCATTTCGGCCCCAATAGTAGTATTATTAGTTGACCGACATATCTAGAGATGGCTGAGTCAAGCAGGAGTTTAGGAAAGCTGGCTTCGTACCCTTTTGGGACGCAGGTTTCAGATGCAGGAACCGAGCGCCCGAATGTGGGAAAGGGAGCCCGAATCTGGCTTTTTCTGCAGGAAATATGTTAGTTTTTGTCGTCGTTCTGTAGGCTTAGCGTACCAGATGGCTTGATGTGGGTTTGATTTACCAAAATCCATGAATTCCCTTTTATGTCTGCAATATAGATGTCCAGTATGTTTGATTTCGTATAGTGATTTATTTGTAAAATCTGATACTATATGTGGATTTGGATTAAATACTATGATTGAACCACTGTCACTACTATTATGATCGAAATAAAAAATTGTTGGCACTAGAAAATTAATTAATTTCATGATTTAACCTATATTATAGTATCCGAAACAATTATCTATACTATTTATTTGAAATAGTTGTTTTTACTTGTGTTCTCGTCCTGATTAGTGGGTTGTTAGTTGTCGGATTAGTGTAGAACATATTTACACTCGTGTTGAGGGCCCGACTGAATTTTTATAGCAGTCGATAGGTTGAGTTCTAGTGTAGGATATCGTCTGGGTTGACGGTGGTCTCGAATCGGCGAGGTTTACTATTGTTTGTGTCGTGGGCACGTGGATTGTGTTAGCTGATCTGGTTGATCATTTGATTCGATTATAATTTGCATGAATAATATTGAACTCGACAGAGATTCGCTTTTCTCGGCTGGGATCGTGTCCCTCCCCGAGTGCCCCTCCGAAGTTTGGCTTTTCTGCGTGATGTCGATGCAGCCCAAGTGGGGCAACCTATGTAATTCTCGTTTCCCTCTAGCGGGAGGCAGACGTGTGGTTATAAGCGGGTGCAGTTTTGACTGAATCCGATATGCCAATCAGTGAGATTGGGTAGACTTTGAGCATCTTGTGAGAGTAGATACATTTACATATTCCCACTGTATTTCTTGAGCATTGTAGATAGATGTATAGCAGCTATAGATTTCCTTTCTAGATTTTATTTTTCTATTGTTATAACTGTAGGTTATACTTATGCCTCTAATAGATCTAGTGGGTAGATCGTCGGCATTGATGACGGTACCCACTGAGAACTACTCTCCTTTAATAGTTCTCACACCTGCTGCTATTGCTCTTTTTGCTGAGACATCAGTTCCTATTTCAGCATCTATTGCTGCTCTTATTCGAGATAAAGGAGTAGCGAATTAGATCTCTTACTCGAGTACTAGATGAGCTAAAGTTCTTCCTTATTAGCAAGTTTTGGGAAGATAGTCGTTCTGTACAGATTTATATTTGTATTTACTTTCTATTGTGAGAAGTGATTTTTATATTTTGGATGTTGTATCAATTGTATAGTGGATCATGTTTAGTTTATAGTAGTTTCTTTTTAATTCTGATATATCTATATAGTTGTTATAGTTGCTATACTTTTTCAGGTTAGTCGCTACGCTTGTGCAGGCTCTATCGTACGGGCAGCAAATCTGTTGGCAAGTCTGAGCTTCCGCATAGCCCAGAGTGTGACAAGGATTTAACCGATAGTAAATGAATATTGTTTCGGTTATGGTATAAAAAATAAAAACCTAACCGATTCAAGTTTAGCTATGATTTTAATTTGTACCCGAACCACACCTGGATTTAAAACCAAACCTTGATTTTTGTTTGTATCTGAATCTGAATCAAAACCTGAAACCAAACATTTTATAAAAACCTATTATATATATATATATATATATATATATATATATATATATATATATATATATATATATATATCCATACCCGTACTTTTTTAAAAAATGAGAATTTTTTATTTTTACTTATAAAAAAAACTCTTCAATCAAAATATAATGTCAAAAATGATACTATGATCTTATCCGTTCTATCTGAGTTATATATATATATATATATATATATATATATATATATATATATATATATATATATATATATATATATATAGTCCGGCTAAAATACTATCGATAGCATCAAACAATTGGTGCTATCAAGTTTTCAGCCGTTGGATGAAAAGATATACGGTTGGGATTATAGTAGTTTCCTAAGATTTTTACTATTCAACCAACCACCTAATAAACCCTATGGGACCACTATAATCTCAACCGCATAATTTTTCATCCAACGGCTAAAAACTTGATAGCACCAATGACTTGGTGCTATCGATAGTATTCCAGCCTAATTATATATATATATATATATATATATATATATATATATATATATATATAAAATTAGGCTGGAATACTATCGATAGCACCAAGTTATTGGTGCTATCAAATTTTTAGCCTTTGGATTAAAAAATGTGTGGTTAGGATGATAGTGGTCCCCTAGAGTTTACTAGGTGGTTGGTTAAATAATAAAAATCTTAGGGGACCATTATAATTCCAACCACACATCTTTTTATCCAAGAGCTAAAAACTTGATATATATATATATATATATATATATATATATATATATATATATATATATATATATGAGTCCGGCTAGAATACTATCGATAGCACCAAACAATTGGTGCTATCAAGTTTTCAGCCGTTGGATGAAAAGATATGCGGTTGAGATTATAGTGGTCCCCTAAAATTTTTACTATTCAACCAACCACCTAGTAAATCCTAGGGGACCACTATAATCCCAACCGCATATTTTTTCATCCAACGGCTAAAAACTTGATAGCACCATTGGCTTGGTGCTATTGATAGTATTCTAGCCTAATTATATATATATATATATATATATATATATATATATATATATATATATATATATATATATATATATATATATATATATATATATATATATATAGTAACTATTCAATCTTTTTAGATTTTCTATAATAATATTATTATAAACAGATTTTAAACCGTTAGACCTTATTCAATAAATGAGAGTTAATATATGTGTCACTTTTTATGACAAATTAATCTCTTTTATAAGAATTCAACTTTCTAAAAAGTATGTTATATCCGTCACTTTTTATGACAAATTAATCTCTTTTATAAGAATTCAACTTTCTGTATCGTTCAAATAGGGTATACCCCTGTTTAATCAAAAAAAAAAAAAAAAAAAAAAAAGAATTCAACTTTCTAAAATGTATGTTCTATAAGGTTTCAATTTAAATTCAACTTTCTAAAATGTATGTTCTATAAGGTTTCAATTTGTCAACACTAACTCGTCAGTTCAAACACACATACAGCAGTCTAAGATTACGAGGCGATGTGAAACTTGTCACGCTAGGAATTTCAAGATCACCAGGCGATGTGAAAGTTATCACGCCGATAATAACTCGCCAGTTCAAACACACACACACAGCCGAACACACACACACAGCAGCCCAAGATCATCAGGCGATGTAAAACTTATCACGCCAATAATAACTCGCCAGTTCAAACACACACACACAGCCTTCCGGCTGGTTATTGTCTTTGATACCAATTATAACGACCGGCCCAATAGCAATAATAACTTGTTGGATCCAAACCACAACCCAAAATACTTAAGCTCAGTTATTATTACTAATGTCTATGTCTTATATATATCCAAATACATCCACACTTTCATCCGATGTGGGACTATTGGAGTCTCACATATTAACTTAAAAATTTATTTTAAAAATGCACACTAACTGAAAAGTGTTTTTTTTTTTTTTTTTCATTTTTAATAGTACTTTCTGTTTTTAATTTATATTAGTATGATATTTTATTTTTTAAAATTTCTTGGCATTAAAAGTACAATCACTAAATCTCAAGCTACAAAATTCAAATTTTTTTAAAAAATTAAATTAAAAATTTTAAAGCCTACTCATGATGATTGAGAAAATCTTAACAATATAAAATTGAACAAATTATTTTTTAAAAAATTAAACAAATTACTTTTTATTTTTTTTATGCGACGTTCATTGTACGCGCACTTAGCTAGTAAAATATAATTTGTTTAGATATTTATTTTAACAATTAATATATAAATTATCAATTTAATTTAATATTTGATATATTTCAGTTTTTAATTTGGGTTCAATTTCAAATTTTGAATTCTCATAACAGGTTGAGTGGGGTATATTTTAGGGTTTCAGTTGTTTATTCAGGTTCGATTTCAAGGCAATTATTTTTTCGGATTTTGTAAATACCGCGCGAAAACAAATCCGTTTTAGATTTTGTAAAAATACTACTTTGTACATTCAAAATGTGATGTATATCTTACACGTCATTTATTCTAGAATGAATAAATAATGCCAGTTGGGTATGGTTTAGGGTTTCAGTTGTTTATTCAGGTTTGATTTCAGGGTAATTACTTTTTGGATTTTGTAAATACCACCGGAAAACAAATCCGTTTCGGATTTTGTAAAGAAAAATGCTATTTGTACATTTCAAATGGGATGTGTATCTTATATGTCATTTATTCTAGAATGAAGCAAATTTTACTAGTCACTTTAATATGAGTAGCGGAGGAGTCTCATTCTAGAATCGGTGAGATATACATCATGCATCCAAAATAGAGTGTAGGAATGTGGCGCCCCACTTTCCAGGAGGTCACCCATTCTAGAACTACTCTAGCTTTAGCACGCTTAACTCTCATAACCTTTTGGATCTTGCTACCATCCAAAGTACTATAGCCGGATTAAAAGATTTAGTCATATTATATTATTTATATATATGACTAATCCAAATTCTAGGAATGTCACAAGGAACCATGCACATTGTTTTTTTATAAATACCACTGGAAGATAAATCCGTGTACATCGCTACCTATGAGTATGTATTTTTTTAAAGATTATAGAGATGATTCTTCCATCCAAGATCAAAAACGTAATCTTAACTTATTTCAAAGAATTTTTAATAATAATGCAATCAATTTTGATTATTTAGCACAGTTAACCAAACAAGTGCCTTGTATCAACTCTTAAAATTATTAATTTTATAATAGTTAATTTGTTAGTTAGCTATATAATGTCACAAAGCTATAAAATTTGACTTGTAACTACTTGGAATGTTATAAATTACGATTATAAAAAGTATACAAAATTATAAAAAGAGAGGTTGTAACGAAATTCGTTTGCTATCGCAGCCAAACTATCTCTCTATCATTGCTAGAGATCAATCTCTTAAATTATATAAAATAATTATTTTTATTTTAATAAAAAAGCTTATGCTATTATACTAGAACTCTTTGATAGGCCTAAAAAGTAAATTTAATTTAAATAAGAGGAAATTGAATGACAAAGGGTGTGATGGTACTTTAATTCAAAATTTTTTATTTTGACATATTTTTTAAAAAACTAAGATATAGAATTGTATTTTTAATATTTATATTTAGACTAAATTATAAAAAAATCTTCTATAAAATTTTGCTTTTTCATTTTTTTCTCTGATTTTTAAAAATCTACATTTTATTCTCTCCTAATTACGAAATTATCTTTAGGGGGCAACGTAGTTAACAAAGCAGGCCAATTGATGATAATGTCCTTACCATATCCCTACACAACGTAGGCTTCTTGAGGCGGTAGGTGCGGGGTCGACCTCGGGGGCGCCGGTAGGGAGCACGGTGGAAATTGCGGCGAGGCTACGGCGGCGGTTGAAGCTAGCCCTCGTAGAGGGAGCGGGGGACGAGGAGGCGCTCGATCCCGTGGATGACGCCATCGGGGCGGACGATCACGTCCGGCCGGAGCACGGCGGCACCACCGATGCACAAGGCGGATCCAAGGGAGAGGGGCTCCCTGGAGACGACGCTCGCTGAAGCCCCACCACGCTTACCGGAATCCATGGCGCCACCGCAAGAGCCTCTTTCTCCACTCCC
Organism: Tillandsia leiboldiana; assembly: GCA_029204045.2. Classification (NCBI taxonomy): domain Eukaryota; kingdom Viridiplantae; phylum Streptophyta; class Magnoliopsida; order Poales; family Bromeliaceae; genus Tillandsia; species Tillandsia leiboldiana. The sequence goes on from CM055083.1 coordinate 6,827,919, forward strand.
TCACCTTTTTCCTAAGTAGAGAATGAATTTTGAAGGGTACTTTGGATATATCCAGTAAGAAAAAGACGCACCTTTTTCCTAAGCAGAGAATGAATTTTGAAGGGCATTTTGGATATATCCAGTAAGAAAAAGACGGATCACTTACGGAATACTGACGGTAGGGATAACTGCATAATTTCGTAATTAGAAGGGATAAAATGTAGGTTTTTAAAAGTCAGAAGGAAAAAGTAAAAAAACAAAATTTTATAGGAGAATTTTCTGTAATTTAGCCTTATATTTAATCACTATAATAAAATTAGATTATAGGGAAATATTTTTGGAACACTTTTATACAAATGTCTTATCTATATTCCATTTATATTCAAAATTAGATTATAGGGACATATTTTTGAAATACATTTTTAGGACACATTATAATAATATGTCGCTATACACCATAGCGACTGCACATATAACAACACTAATAATAAGTGTTGGTATTTTTTACAGTGACACTTTTTTAAAATTTTAAAAATTTTTAAAAATATCGTTATAGCATAATTTTATTGTAGTGAATACTCTTTTTTGTGTTTGGACTTGAGATTTTTTTTTGATAGATCCAAAATGTGGATCTAATTATGTGAGAGAAAATTAAATAATATAAGAAATCTGATAAAATTTTAAGTTTCGACTCTATAACTTTCTACTTCGATACCCTCTTAAATTATATAAATTAAATATTTTTTAAAAAAAACTTAAGTTGTTTGCGAATGTTTTTATTCGTTTTTTATTTAACACCATCAGACCTTGCTAATGGTTGTTAGAATGTTATTATCACATGAGACGAAAATTTAGATTTTACTTCTCTTTCTTTCAAACATATACATAATTTAATTACTAGTATTTGAGCCATACGGGTTTCCTGTGATAAATAGTTACTTTGGCAAACTACACTACAACAAAATTATGCTATAGCGACACTTTTAAATATTTCTAAAATTTAAAAAAAGTATCGCTGGCAAAAATACCGACACTTATTATTAGTGTTGCTATATGTACCGTCGTTAGGGTGTATAGCGACACATTTTTATAATATGTCCTAAAAATGTGTCTCTATAACCTAATTTTAGATATAGATGGAATATATATAGGACACTTATACAAAAGTGTCACAAACATATATCCCTATAACCTAATTTTGTTGTAGTGCTAATTGAAGAACCCAAGCAATTGATTAAAATGGAAAATTTTTTCATATAATTTTCTTAAAATTTTAAAAGTTTAGGCCACAATATGTAATAGGCTTAATTACACTCTACTACTACATTGAAGGAACTTACGATTATTTTCATAGAGTCCTATATTATTAATAGTACCAAATATTTAATACTATCTAATTTTTAATTATTAGATATATATTTTGATCAATTCCACCTATTAAATCATACTATTCAATCATTTACTAAATCTTAGGAACCATTATCATTTCAACTCTATAAAATTTTGCCTCAGAGTTAAAAACTGAATAGTATCCAATACTATTTAACAGTATTTCAACTGAATTCTATTTTTATTTACTATATTATTATGGTGTGTACACATTGGCCGGTTATAATTCAATTCAATTCAATCCATAGAAGAAATGGATCAGTATTTATACTTATATCTTAAGAATATGATCATTTAAGAATAAGTTTGTCTATAATATATTGTTGCCTTATTGTGTGTTCACATTGGCCGGTTCTAATTCAACCAAATCTATATAAAAAGTGGATTAATATTTAGTGTTATATCTTAAGAATAAAATTATTTAAGGATAAATTTATCTTTATGCAGCACCAAATACTTGGTACTATCGATAGCATATATATATATATATATATATATATATATATAGAGAGAGAGAGAGAGAGAGAGAGAGAGAGAGAGAGAGAGAGAGAGAGAGAGAGAGAGAGTTCGGCTACTATGCTTGTACAAGTACCAATCAATTGGTGCTGGTAAGTTCTCTACCGTTAGATCTATCCCTTTGACTAATTTTATCCATTAGATCATTCTATTCCACCAACCACTCACTTAATCCAAAGAGCCCACCATCATCCTGACCACACATCCTTTCATCCAAGGGCTAAAAACCTACAAACATCAATGACTTAGTACTTTTAAAAGCCTAGGAGCTCAATTATATATATATATATATATGCTGGAATGCTATTAATAGCACCAAGTCATTAGTGTAATTAAGTTTTTAACCCTTAAATTAAAAGATGTGTGATTGAGATGATATTGGTGTTAGATGTATGTCCTAGAAGCCAACTTAGCCGACACATATATTCTTTCTAGGATATAAATTTATATTTGACATTTTACATTATGAATGTTATTGGGTTTTTATTTCCATTCGTGTTGTGTATGTGTCCATGAATTGTCCAAGGAATTAGTAAGATGATGATATATATTCTCAAGAGTTGAGAATTTGAGACATGTATTATTAGTGATTAATTTCTAAATGCTCCCGATCGATGGATCATCACAGGGACAGTGATTGATCTGGTGAGATTGGTGCACAGTCGCTTCCCTTTTAGGGTAGACGAGTCTCGAGTCAACAGTGTGGGGACACTGGAGCGAATGTGCATGTGGTTGTTGGAGAACAAGGGTACTGAGCGTGATCATCACGAGAAGTCACTTGGATGTCTACTCACTCGTCAGTGACTTACTCGATGTTGCAGTAGTATGACTGGTCCTTTGACCTGCGGTGTCTCGGTTATTCACAATGGGGTTACTGTAGTTTGACTGTACATACACTTGGTCCCTAGCCATTTGGGTCCTTGCAGTGGGTGCATGTTGGCTATAGTAGGTTCGTTGTAGGAATAGGGTGTACACCTATATAGAATCTATCGCCCTTAGTAGAGAACGGAGTTAGTCCTATGTGATTTATGAGACCGAGTTTAGAAGACCTTGGCCAAGGCGTAGTAAATAACGGAAAGGGTTTTCGATATTAGAAACTCGAGTCGAATAAATTTGACGTATGACAGACGGTAGGGTTTGACGAGCAATTCCATGACCTTCGTCTAGTTGGGATTCCAGATAGAAGGATTGTATCTCACGTTAACTGCACCTAGAGGTTCAGTATTCCATTCTACTGGAATGCCAGACATCACTGGTGGATTGTGGGACTCACGAGAATTATCTGGATGATCGATAATTCTTATTGGGCTGAGTTTGAATAGTTCTAACCAACTGAAAAGAGTTTCAGCGATATTGTTGATGGTGATCACAATATATCTCACTACCAGATAGAATAGAACCTATGGGGTCACACACATAAGAGGTTATGACTGATCGGATAGTTGGATCGCGATTTTTGAATCGCCTGATGACTTTAATTATCAATATATTGATAATTGAACTAATTTATAATTGTTACAAATTAAGGATATTAAAGTGCAAATGTTGCAAGAGAGGACTTGCTAATAGTTAGTAAGTTGTGAGAGGACTTAAGTGCTAATGTTGCATTAATGATTTGATTTGATCAAATTAGGATTGAGTTCAAGTCGAATTAAATTAGGATTTAATCGATTGAACCGATTAGAGATAAGATAAACTTAAATCTAATTTTAAGTTTATCGTAATGTTTATTTTAATAATTATAAAAAGGGATTATATCCCTCTTTATACGTATGAGTTTTCTTTAAGAAAAAAAAAAAGGGAAAAAAATCCTAGTCGTCATCTTTCCTCGTCTTTCTCTTTTCTAAATATCCACATTAAAAGAAAGACATTCTCTGCAAGGGAGCTAACACCCCGGTGAGAATTTCGATCAAATCAACAACCTCGTGTGGATACCCGTAGAGGCCGGACGCGTGTGCGGCTTCAAGAGAACCAAATTCCACGATCATCAAATTGCGGTGTAGATCTCCCCGCGCAAAGGTGAAGATTAGATCTTCCTATTCCTTTTAATCTTAAATACATAAGGGATCATGTTTTGCGTGGTTTTTGAGATCAGATCTCTAGTGTTTTTCATATTTGTTTATTTGATTTCTTTTTCCGCTGCGTTTATTTTCGCGCAAAACCTAATAATTGGTCTGCTAGGGTTTAGTGGGTGATTGGTTAAATAGTAAAATCTAACGGATGGAAATGATCAAAGATGTTGATCTAAGGATATATATAGAGTCTGACTATATATATATATATATAGTCCGGCTACTATACTATCGATAGCATCAAGTATTTGGTGCTATCAAGTTTTCTACCCTTAAATCAACACTTTTGATCATTTCCATTAGTTAAATTTTACTATTTAACCAACCACCCACTAAACCCTAGGGGGCCACTATCTAACCACTTATTTTTTTATCTAAGGGTTGAAAATTTAATAGCACTAATGGCTTGGCGCTATTAATAGTATAATAGCCTAGTTTTATATATATATATACTAGTAAAGGAGTCCGCACTTCATAGCGGGTAGAAAATATAGAAATAATTAATAATAATAAAATATTAAATATTTTTTTGTGTATCTCATTTGTTGTATCCATCAAAAGTCACTTATTATTGGTGGTGGGAATAAGCCGGATGACGTCTTCACCGGCAAAGATGATTGTAAAGGTGACGACAATTCCTTCGACTACGACGGAGAGGAAAAGAGAGGAAAGAAAAAGTATTATGATGAATTAATTTGAGATATAAATCACGGACTTAAGCTTTTCAGCTAGCAAAAGCTCGTGTGGCGCCCGCCTTCCTCCTCGAAGAGGACAAGCCTTACTCTCCGTTTGTTAGCTCGGACCTTCGCGCCCTATGACTAAGTGCAAAAACAGAGAAAAGAGAAAAGAATAGAGGTTTCGCAGAAAAATTAAGTACTCTCTTACTTAGAAAATAACAACTACAAAATACAACTCTCTCTTGTTACTTTGGCCTTAACCAACCTCAATATTTATAGGCTCATATACATAACTCACCTACTAAACCTACACTTAAGACACCCACTAATGCCTAAATTAAATACCGACTAAGCCCACTACAACTTTGTGGGTTATTCATGACTCATGACATCCCTTGTTATTGAGGGCATTGATGGAGTTCCTCTTAGCATATATTGTCATTGATGACATTGACGAATGAGGAATTAAAATTTTGGTAGTGAAAAAGTAAAGAATCATATTGGTGAGGGTGAAGAAAATCTTACCACGTTGCTAAAATTATTGAGAATTCGTATATGTTAATAGATATATATATTCCGGCTAATATGCTTTTAAAAGTATTCAACAATTAGTGTTTGTAAGTTTTTCACCGTTAGATTTTTCTTTTTAACTAATTTCATCCTTTAGCTCATACTATTTCACTGACTACCTACCAAATTTTAGAAAACTACTATTATCTCAATTACAAATCCCTTCATTCAAAGGGAAAAAAATCTATGAGTATCAATGAATTGATATTTTTAAAAACATAGAAACTATATATATATATATATATATATATATATATATATATATATATATATATATATATATATATATATATATATATATATATATATATAATTAATGCGCTTGGTACCACAAGGCTCAAATATTCATTTTAATATGGCAATTAAATAAATCACGAAGTAAAATAATTCTGATTTAACAGGGACCATCCATGGGCAACCAACTTACGGTAAAACTGTCGTTGTAAGAAATTATTACCTGCACCTCGTGCATACGACCAGTTTTAATATTTAAAAATTTTAATTTTACTATATAGGTTTTTAATTTAATTTATTTAATATGAATTAGTTAATAATTTTAAATTTTAAATTTTAAATACGTTATTTATCTACTAAATCAGTAAGTAGTATACAATTTATATTACTATAAATTTATTAAAAAAATTACTTTGAATTTCGTACAAAAAATACTATTAAATAATTTAAATATATCAAAATTTTAAAAAATTAAATAATAAAAATAAAATTTTCTATACATTTTTCGATGCGTCGGGTGCACGCAATAGTTATTCACTTTTGCAACTAACTTGAAATGGTCTCTCCTTATTTTTCTCGAATACAAAATAATAACAAAAGAAAAAGAAAAAGAAAAGGAAAAATTGTCCTTTGTTACTCCGTTTGTTCATCTCTCTTTATGTTAATTAATGATCAATTGTTCTGGATCATCATCTTTATAAGATCGGTACAAAATTTTCAATTCAAATTCTTTATCAAATATATATAACTTTTGTTTTTCCATGCATATTCTTTGATTATTTGTTCACCGTTTTGAGAAATTATTGCAGACATAGCAAATGGAGGATCCAACCGCCAATCCGACGACGTCGTCGTCCCCCGACAGGACGACGACGGCAGACGAGCCGACTGGCAGCAATTCCAGCAGCAACAACAACAACAACAATAAGACGGCGCAGTGCTCAGTGGTCTCGATTTACCGGATGAAGATCGCGGGCGCGGCGCGGCACGTCACGGTCGCGTGGACGAAGAGCCTGATCAACCACTCGTTCGCTATCTCCGTCGAGCGGCCCGAGGGGGGCTTGTCGACGTGCAAGGTCGAGCTGAAGCCGTGGCCGTTCTGGAGCAAGAAGGGCTACAAATCACTAGATGTTGCCGACGACGGGGGTGCCAAAGTCGACGTGTTCTGGGACCTCCGGTCGGCGAAGTTCTCCGGGTCCGGGAGCCCCGAGCCGGCGGCCGGATACTACGTTGCGCTGGTGTTCAACGAGGAGGTGATCTTGCTCGTCGGCGACGGCAAGAAGGACGCATACAAGCGGACCAAATCGAGGCCGTGTTTGGAGGACGCGGTCTTGGTGTCGAAAAGGGAGAACGTTTTCGGCCGGAAGAGCTTCGCGGCGCGGGCGCGGTTCGACGGGCGGAAGGAGCACGACATCGTCGTCGAGAGCGCGATCTCCGGCCCGAGGGAGCCGGAGATGTGGATCAGCGTCGACGGGGTGGTGCTGGTCAGGGTCAGCAACCTGCAGTGGAAGTTCCGCGGGAACGAGACGGTGATCGTCGACGAGTCCCCGGTGCAGGTGCTCTGGGATGTGCACGACTGGCTGTTCGCCGGCGGGCCGGGATCGAGCGGCGGCCTGTTCGTCTTCAAGCCCGGTGCTCCCGAGCCGCAGCAGCAGCCGCAGCCGCAGCCGCAACCGCCTTGCAAGCAAGAGCACTGCAGCGAAAGCGATCATGCTAGTACAGTAGGTATGAACACTGACGAGGACTGCTCTTCTTCTTCTTCTTCTTCCTCGGCGCGATTACTCGGAGGCAATTCCGAGTTTTGTTTCTATCTCTATGCTTGGAAAATAGAATGAATTAATATGTCACCCAAAAGATATTAATTCTTTTAATCTGAAGAATATAAGATTATTTTAAATTTTAAATTTTTTAAATGTTGAGGTTAGAGTTATATATATATATGAGGATACTGTTGTTAATATAATTAAGATACACCACAAAGTGCTCCTGATCTTGTATGTATACTTATTGGCAAAATGTTTAATATTGAAATTCCACATTTTTCAAAGAGAAAGAAAGTAAATTATTTATTTTGTTATTTGTATAAACTCAGCTAATTAAAAATATAAAATATCTAAGATTTGAACTTCAGCTGCTTAATGCTAATTATTATTCGGTTGTTAGGGTAACTATACTAGATATAATCAATTAGTTTTTTTTACTTTTACTCCATTATATACTAAACAATCATTTCACAGACACTACAACAAAATTAGATTACAGAGATACTTTTGTACAAGTATTTTATCTATATTTTATGTATATCTAAAATTAGATTATAGAGATATATTTTTAGAATATATTATAATAATATGTCGTTAACACTACAACAACTGCACATATAGCGACATTAATTATAAGTATCGGTATATTTGCTAACGACAGATTTTAAAAATACTTAAAAAAATCGCTATAATATATAATTTTATTGTAGTGAGAGATTGTGTTTCTTTCCTCGGTTCCATGATTCACGTACGTGCCAATATGATCTTTCAATTCTTTCTATCTGTCAATTTAGAAGTGTTTTTGCTTTTAGCCCTTCAAAATATTTTATTTTATAAAATTACGCCAAAATATTATTGATAGCAAATAAATTTTATTATTATTGATTTATTCATTTAAGATGATTGTATTTTTAAATCAACTATTAATATAATATGATTGATCTATAGCACTTGAAATATGTCTAAATTTTATATTATTTTCACATTATTGACATAATGATTTATAATTTTAATATTCAATATGAGATGTTTTCTTATTTAATGGTGTGAAGATATCTAAATTAACTAAATGTTGATTAAAATCTTTTTTAACTATTTAAAATAAGATATATACTATTGTTCTTAATTACAAGACTCCTATTATCACTTTATGAAGAATATTTATTTTCAGCCGTTTATTTTTACATTCACTTAATGCACAAGAAAACAACGTTGAAAAAAAATAAAATTTAATTTTCAGAAAATTTATTATGTCCAGTAGTGACAATCATCGACATGGAAGCTCAATTATCAAAAATAAATCGATAGCAATTGAAATTATTTGCTACCGATAATATTTTAGGTCAACTTTTATTTCATAATCAAACCTTAATAAATTTGAATTGCAGAAATGATCCTAAATTGTACGTAATTACAGTAAATAATTTACCGTTTTTTTCTAAACTTTAAAGCTTTCTTATTGAATGTAATTGTAAATATAATATTATTACAAATGCATGTAGTTGAAAACTGTTTGTTTGGTCTGTATAGATGCAATTGATGTAATTATATTTTTTTTCTCCCTTAATTTGGTAATGTGTAGAGGATAGTTGTATTTTTGAATTCTATCACTTTTTATATATAATGATAAAATTACCTCCATTTTATATTAAATAATTATATAATTTTATTAATTATTTATAATTTTTATCTATAAATAAATAAGTGAATATATATAATATTTTATAATTTTTAATAAATTTTCAACTTATCAATCACTACAGTTTAAAATTTTCATCAATCTATTTAACTTTTATTAAACCGAACTTAAAAAATCTTCAATGATCCTTTATTTCCTTTTTATTTTATCAAACTAAATAATTATAATTAATTAAAATTTATTAAGTTAACACAAACAATTAAATTCTATGAAAATTTACTATCAACTTTTTCACTATTTGATTATTATTGTTCCACTCCACTAAACCCTAGAAAACACTATACTCACACTATTAATAATATTCTAGCACCACTATATCACTATATATATATATATATATATATATATATATATATATATATATATATATATATATATATATATATATATCACGTTTCGAATCCGAAGCGTAATAGACGTCGCATATTTGCTAGATAAACAAATATGCAACGCTACAAAATCAAACAGAGAACACGCATAACGATGATTATAAGGAATATTATCAAATTCGAAGAACTAGATTTAATAGACAATGACAAAATTAAGATTAGAATCAAACTACTTATTACGATTGAAAAACTAAGGTCTTCAACGAAAATACTAAAAGGACATTTGGTTCAACAGATTTCATAATTAATAATGAAGCAGAAGTGAAAAAAATTAAATGCTAGATAAGAAGTCTAATTAAACACAACTAACTACACTAAATATGAACAAAATAAAAAGAACGACTCGACAACGACTACGTCTATTGTTCACTCGGATCCATCCCTGCCCAATAAAATAGTCTCGATACCTGGGTAAGCAATCATATACCATATTAGTCGGATTAAGCATACAACGAAATAAATAACAAAAGTTTTGAAATAAATTAATTTAAGCAACTGGTCTATCCTTTGTAAAATTTTGAAAAATAGAGATTATTAAATAACAAAGTAATTTTCTTTCGACAATCAAATAAAATTAAAAGTAAATAAGCCTCCGGTAACTAACTATATAAAATGATCCCTTGACGAGATCCAGAGGTACCCATAGGCGCAAAACAAAACAGAGGCACTCGAAAGTGCAGGCGCTCAAAGGCGCAAATACAAAACAGAGGCGCTCAAAAGCGCAGGCACCCATAAGCGCAACACAAAGACGAAGCTAGCTTCTATAACAGAGTACATGTCGACATAACCAATATTAGTATAGCAGAATACCAAGAGACATTACAATTTAAAATTATTACCCAGTCACTATTTACAGAATAAATTATCAATTTAATAAATATTTTACTTAAAGAAACTGTCAATCGAATTTAAAACTCAATTTTTCAAAATGTGTAATAATATGCTTAATTCTTAGTTTTAAAATCTACAAAATTATAAATCTTTTTATAATCAAAATATTTTATTATACTATATTGCAAAGAACTAACAGGTGTTCGGTCGTTTACCTTAAAAGTAGATTTTAGGCTAAGAAGTTATCCGGTCGAGAATGCACAGAGAGTCAATCATCGGAATCTAAAATAAAAATTTACGATTCTCTATGAGCTACTAAAAAATAAATACAAAATACAAATTAACGATGTGATGAACGAAGCCTAAAATAATAAACGATCAAATCGGTTAGGCACATAAGGTCAACAATATAAATTACCCATACTAACAAATAGGTTGAGATCGAGCATAAAGAAAATTAGAATAAAAATTAAATGAAAACTATATTATTAATCAAGAAAAAGGTGAAGGTCTAAAGTCTAAATTAATCAAAAGGGCAAGATAACTAGAATAGAAGTTAATTATGAAACAAAGGTTTCTAGTATCGAAAAGAATGTGATTTTCAAATGTTGAATCATAAGTTCATAATCAGAAATTAAATAGGATTGAAATTAGGAGTAAAAACAATACATGCCTTCTTTTAGGCGTTTTGTCGAACAGTAGGTGTGCAATTTGAAAGGTATGAAATATTTAGAGAATTTGCACAACTAAATTTCATAGGAAAATTTCAGAGTACAATAATGACGCAATTATAGTAATCTTAGATTGGAATGAATCAGATTTCAAAGATTTTAAATTCCAATCAACAAAGGGGTAAATACCAAATATATAACCACATAATCTATAACAACAACGTTGGAGGATCTCAAAATTTAATGAAAAAGATAGAAATAATAATAAAAAACGTAAAATGGACCTCATCAAGAACGAAAAATAACGACGTCGACGATGAGATTCCGTCGACGGTGAAGGAAAGATGTTGATTGTACTTGAGAAGGGCGGTTGCGGCGACGACGACGGATGACGGGACGAAAAAAAAAAAGATTCCGCGAGCGTGAGCGCGTGCGGATGGGAGCGAGCATCACAAGGAAGAGAGAGAGAAAAGCCGTATCGGGATATCAATTTTAATCAAAGAAAGATACGTATAGGTCATAGGAATTTAATTAAAATAATATGCTGCCGGACCCCTGAACTATTAATATTTATGAAAAAGTCCAAACTTAAGGAAAAAGGCATCAAACAAAATATTTAAAAGTACGTGGTGTTACATCCTCCCTCCCTAAAAGAAAGTTTTTTAGTTCTCTAAACTTAACATACCTTAGTTCTCAAAGAGCTGAGGATGTTTTGCTCCTATCTGTTCCTCGAGTTCCCATATAGCTTCTCGTTCGGAATGGTTGCTCCACTGAACTTTAACATATAGAATAGTCTGTCTTCTCAAAACTTGCTCCTTTCGGTCTACGATACGCACTGGTCGTTCATCATAAGATAGATCCTCTCTAAGCCGCAAAGGTTCAGGCTCTACTACATGGCTCGAATCGTGGACGTACTTCCTCAACATAGAGACGTGAAAGACATTATGCACTCCAGCTAAGGACGGCGGTAGAGCAAGTCTGTACATCACGTCGCCAATTCTTTCAGGTATCTCAAAAGGCCCTACATAACGAAGGCTAAGCTTCCCACGGACTCCAAAGCGCAAAATACCTCTTGCAGGCGACACTTTAAGAAAAACATGATCTCCAACTTCAAATTCAAATTGTCGTCTACGATTGTCCGCGTAGCTCTTCTGCCGACTCTGAGCTGCTCTGAGGTGCTCCTTAATCAAATGAACTTTCTCAATAGTTCGTTGGACGATCTCTGGACCAAGTATTTTTCTTTCACCAACATCATCCCAAAATGGAGGAGATCTACATTTCTTTCCATACAAAGCTTCAAAAGGAGCCATTTGTATGCTAGCCTGGAAACTATTATTGTAGGCGAACTCGACCAATGGCAGGTGATGATCCCAAGAGCCTCTCATATCGATAACACAAGCCCGTAACATGTCTTCTAAAATTTGGATTGTCCTCTCCGACTGGCCATTTGTCTGCGGATGGAAGGCGGTACTAAAGTCCAGTGTGGTTCCCAAAGCTTTATGCAATCCTCTCCAGAAGTGAGCCACAAATCTCGAGTCACAATCAGACACGATCGAAACGGGAACACCATGCAGGCGTACTATTGGGGCAATATAAAGCTCTGCTAGTTTCTCCAAAGTCTTACCTGTTTTTATAGCCAAAAAGTGCGCCGACTTAGTCAATCTGTCGACTATCACCCAAACTGTATCGTTGCCTTTCCCACTTCTGGGTAGTCTGGTAACAAAATCTATTGTTATTCTTTCCCATTTCTACTCAGGAATTGGAAGGTGTTGAAGTAAGCCAGCTGGCCTCTACTTATCAACTTTCACACGCTGGCAAGTCAAACACTTAGCTACAAATTATGCGATCTCTCTTTTCATGTTACTCCACCAGAAGATGTCTTTTAAATCTCTATACATTTTGGTTCCTCCAGGGTGTACTGAATATCCCGAATAATGGGCTTCCTTCAAGATTTCATTTTTTAGATCGAGATTTCTGGGAACACATAACAGATCCCTGAACCTCAAAGAGCCATCTTCGTGGATCCTGAACTCCAATTGTGCTCCCGATTCCACTAACTGTCGAATCTTCTGAAGATGTAGATCACTTGCCTGGGCTGACTTGATCTTATCAATCAATGTAGGGTGAACCCATAAATTTGCCAATTGAGCTTCAGACCCACAGATACAAATTTCTAAGTCGAGTCGTCTGAGGTCCTCCAAAATATGTTGTTGAGAAGTCATCAGTGTCGCAATATTTCCTATTGATTTCCTGCTGAGAGCATCAGCTACGACATTAGCTTTTCCTGGATGATACTTGATGGTCACATCATAATCCTTCAACAATTCTAGCCATCTCCTCTGTCTCATATTTAGCTCCTTCTGTGTGAATATGTACTTCAGACTTTTATGATCAGTAAAAATTTCACAAGGTTCACCGTATAGATAATGTCTCCAAATTTTCAATGCAAAAATTACGGCTGCCAACTCTAGGTCATGAGTCGGGTAGTTCTCCTCGAAAGGCTTCAGTTGACGCGAAGCATAAGCAATCACCTTGTCATTCTGCATCAGGACGCATCCAACCCTTTCTTTGAGGCATCACTATAAATAGTGAATCCCTCGCCGCTAATAGGCAAGGTAAGGATAGGTGCTGATACTAGACGCTTCTTTAATTCCATAAAACTTTGTTTACAATCATTCGACCACTGGAACTTAACTTCTTTTCTGGTCAAGTGAGTCAAAGGTGCAGTAATGCGAGAAAAACCCTCTAAAAATCTTCTATAGTATCCCGCCAAACCCACAAAACTCCGGATTTTTGTGACACTGCTAGGTCTCGGCCAGTTTTCCACTACCTCTACTTTCTTAGGATCCACCGAAGTACCTTCCTTAGACACAATATGTTCGAGAAAGGAAACACTTTGCAACCAAAATTCACACTTTTTAAATTTGGCATAAAGCTTCCTTTGTCGAAGAGTTTCTAGAACCATTCTGAGATGTTTCACATGCTCGATTGGACTGTTAGAATACACCAGAATATCGTCTATGAAGACTATTACAAACTTATCTAAGAAAGGTTTGAAAACTCTATTTATCATATCCATGAACGCAGCTGAAGCATTGGTTAATCCGAAAGGCATTACCAAGAACTCGTAATGCCCGTAACGTGTGCGAAAAGCAGTCTTCGGTATATCTTCGGCTTGATCTTCAGCTGATGGTATCCTGATCGTAAATCAATCTTGGAGAAGACTTCTGCACCTCTAAGCTGGTCGAATAGGTCATTGATTCTCGACAAGGGGTATCGATTCTTCAAAGTCATTCTGTTTAGCTCGCGATAATCAATACATAACCTCATAGTACCATCCTTCTTCTTAACAAAAAGCACTGGAGCACCCTAAGGAGAGACACTGGGTCTAATGAATCCTTGTCCAGAAGTTCCTGAAGTTGCACTTGTAGTTCCTTGAGCTCAACTGGTGACATTCGGTAAGGCGTCTTAGAAATAGGATCTGTTCCCGGAGCTAAATCAACAGAAAATTCGATCTCCTTATCCGGAGGTAGCCCAGTAAGGTCCTCGAGAAATACATCTGGAAATTCATTCACTACCGGGATGTTTTCTAAACTCGGAGTGTTTGAATTCAGTTCTTTCACCAAGGCCACAAATCCAGCACAACCACTCCTTAGGAGACGAGTAGCTTGCAAGGAAGAAATGATCGGAAGTGGGGTGTAAGCTCCACTCCCAAGAAAAGCAAAGTCTACCTTCCCAGGAATGTTGAAATCCACCCGCTTCTCCCGACAGTTCAAAGTAGCAAAATAGGACGAAAGCCAATCCATCCCCAAAATCACATCAAAATCTCGCATGTCCAGAACATCGGATAAAGATCGGAAGTGGGGTGTTTAGGATTTTTCGACCTCCGGATAAAGATTTGTAGAATTAGAATAATAATGGTCCGCAACCCTAAACCCTAAACCAATCCTTCTCTATATGCGTAAGATTTGTGTGATATTAGGAGCATGGAGGACTCCGTGCTCCTAAGTTTTTTTTTATGATGGAACTTTCGAATCAACGATGAACTCCGTTAGATTTGATCTATTATATATATATATAGTAAAGCTTATATTCTTTAAAAAGTATAAGCCCAACTATACTTGTGAATTTTTTATCTTAAGATTTGAATTGAGATTTGTACTATTGTAAAGTCAACTAAAGAGAGAGAAAGAGATAGTACAATAGCACGAATCTTAATGCAAATTCTATGATAAAAAACTCACAAGCATAGTTGGGCTTGTGTTTTTAAAAGCATATAAGCTCTACTATATATATATATATATATATATATATATATATATAGTAGAGCTTATATACTTTCAAAAGTACAAGCTCATTCATGCTTGTGAATTTTTCACCATTGGATTTATATTGAAATTTGTATAATTATACTTTTTTTTCTCTCTTCTTAAAAGTTTTTACAATAGCACGAAGGCTTTCGTGTAATCAAATTGTTTCAATGATGTAGCTTCCGGATTGATAACCGATTCGGTTATATTTGATCTACGCTATTGAAAATATCCAGAAAACAACTTTCATAATTTTTTGATATAATTTATATGTCAAATGAGTATGTTAAAAACAAATTGTTAAAAATAAAAATTTCATAAAAAATAATATTATAAAACTTTAATTTCATATCAGAGGTACCGATTTTGCTCTAAATAGGGAAGAGATTTTTTATCAAAATTTTATCAATTTGAATTGCTCTACATCGTTAAATTCATAAACGCTTCACATCAGCGATTTAAATTATCAATTTTGAGACTTTTTGATCACTAGTCAAATAATGTCGAAAAAATATATAATTTGATTTACAAATATTTTCAATAACGTAGATAAAGTCTAACGGAATCAATCGTTCATTCAGAAGTCGCATCATTGAAAACAACTTGCTAGCATGGAGGCCTCCTTACTACCGATAGTATAATAGCCGAACTATATATATATATATATATATATATATATATATATATATATATATATATATATATATATATATATATATATATATATATATATATATATATATATATATATATATATATATATATATATATATATATATATATATATATATATATATATATATATATATATATATATAGTCCGGCTATAGAGTTTGTAAAATTACAAATCACTTAATGCTTGTAAGTTTTTAACCGTTAGATTTATCCTTTTAATCAATTTCACCGCTTAGATCATACTATTCCACCAACCACCCACTAAACCCTAGAGCCACCCATCCTTTTATCCAAGGGCCGAAAACTTACAAGTACTGATAACTTTGTATTTTTAAATGCATAAGAGCTCAATTATATATATATATATATATATATATATATATATATATATATATATATATATATATATATATATATATATATATATATATATATATATATATATATATATATATATATATATATATATATATGAGTCCGGCTTGAATACTATCGATAACACCAAGCACCAAGCAATTGGTGCTACCAAATTTCCAGTCCTTAGATAAAAGAATGTGCGGTTGGGATTATAGTAGTCCCTAAAGATTTTTACTATTCAACCAACCACCCACTAAACTCAAGGGGACCATTATATATATATATATATATATATATATATATATATATATATATATATATATATAGTCCGGCTACTATACTTTTATGAGTATAGATCCTTTCGTACTTATAAATTTTCGGTCCTTGGATGAAGGAATGTGCGGTTAGGATTATAGTGGTCTCCTAGGATTTATACTATTTCACCAACAATCCACTAAACCCTAGGGAGACCGCTATCATCCTAACCGCACAAATTCTTCATCCAAGGACGAAAAAGTTATGAGTACAAAAGAGTCTATACTCATAAGAGTATAGTATAGTAGTCCTACTATATATATATATATATATTAAGCTATCGATAGCACCAATTACTTGGTGTTACCAAGTTTTTCGCTAATTGATCTACCCCTTTGACCATTTTCGCTATCACGCTTCGAGTCCACCAATTTGGTCGGTTCGGGCACGTCAACAGACCTGCCAATAGGGCATAACCACTACAATAAAATTAGGCTATAGGAACATATTTTTGTGACACTTCTGTACAAGTGTCTTATCTATATTCCATTTATATCCAAAATTAGGTTATAGGAACATATTTGAGACATTATAATAATGTATCGCTATACACCCTAGCGACTGCACATATAGTAACACTAATTATAAGTGTCGGTATTTTTACCAGCGACATTTTTTTCAGATTTTAAAAATATTTAAAAATGTCGCTATAGCATAATTTTATTGTAGTGAACCTTTTTATCCCCAAAAGAAATGGTAACAATATGAAACACAATGAGTATAATAAGAATACATGAGTATCATAGTACAACTAACTAAACATTCAATTTTAAATATAAACACTACTGAATAAAACTGAAATATAACTGAAATGTAAGTATATGAATGAACATTAATACACTTTTATTACATTTCTTTTTCTTATTTTTATCATCTCTCAAAATATAATGTTCACTTTGTACCCAAAAAAAGGGGTACTCTAGACCTGCTAGATCCGCTACTCTGCTTGGTTCTTATCCCTATCGCGTGTCTCTCCGGCGGCATATAAACGCAGTTTTTAATTTTGATAATTCAAATAGTCCAAAAACCTGTTGCCCTTAATTGAAGATTTTAATTACACGTTTGGTCGTTTGTATTGCATATAATCTCATAAATCTTTAGCACATAAAAGAAATCTATTACTCACATTCAAACACATAAAAAAAAAAAAGAAAAAAGAAAAAGAAAAAGAAAAGAGGAACAAAAGCTGAACCTATTTCAATGTTGATACATAATTATCATAACTAGAGAAGAAAAAAATAAAATTTCCTTTTATATTTCAAAATTATTAAAGTTATCTGTGAGACATGCGATCAAGATTTCTATTCAACTAACAACTTTTTTATCAGAGTTTTTTCCAGCAAAAATTACTTATTTTTCGAAACCCCCTTATAAGTTCTATCAGAGTTTAGATGGTCTCTGATTATTATTACTATATTATTATTTTGTTTATTACTTGGCTTCGAGGTTTGTTGGCTGAGCTTGGGTTTCCACAGCATGATCCTACTCCACTTCATGCCGATAACACAAGTGCTATTCAAATTGCCACTAATCCAGTATACCATGAGCGTACTAAGCATATTAAAGTGGACTGTCATTATTTTCGAGAAGCTGTGGATACTCGTGTCATTTCTCTTCCGCATATTTCCACATCCTTATAATTAGCCGATGTGTTTACCAAGTCTCTCAGTCGCCAGCGCCATCAATTTCTCGTTGGCAAATTGATGCTTCTTGATCACCCAGCATCAATTTGAGGGGGGATGTTACCGCATATAGCTTGTTACCACATAAAGCTCATATTTAATTTGTATAGTTTATTAGTTTTCATATTCATTGTAATTGCATATTTTCATATTCATTGTATTTCTTTAATTAGGTTGCACAGCTGTAAAAGAAAAGAGATGAGCATTGTATATGTACCTATTAATTAAATAAGAAGGAAAAAAAAAATAGCCATCTTTTTCAATCAATATTCTATCAATTTACCCTCTAACTAATTAAGCATTCCTTTCAATGGTTTTAATATAAATAAATATAAAAGGATGGGTAACCTTAGAAGGAAAATGTTTTGGGTATATCCCATTTGGAGTGTATATCTTACATCCCATTCATTCTATAGTAGAGTAAATTTTACTAATCACTTTCAAAATGACTAATAAAGAGTATTTTATTTTTGAATGAATGAGATATACATCTATTCTATAGTGGAGTAAATTTTACTAATCATTTTGAAATGGCTAGTAAAAGATACTCTATTCTTGAATGAATGAGATTTATATCTTACAGCTCATTTTGGATGGACCCGTAGCATTGCTCATCTTAGAAATGTCAAACGGACGAACAGGCATAATTGGACCAGCTGGTTGGGGTCTGAGCTCCTTATAACAAGGAGCTCTCCTCCTAAGTAGGGAGGTCAATGGGTATAGATATTTGAAATTTTATTCCACTTCGAATTCGAACGGAATGAATTTATTTAATTTTAAACGGATATGAATATAAAAAATAAAAATCCGGTGGATTTGAATTTGAATATGATTTTTGACGGTACCCGACCAGAACTCGAATCCGACCCGAACCCAAACTGATTTTATATTATATAATATATGTGCATATAAATATTTAATATTATATTTAAATTTATATTTTTAAAATTTAGATTTAATGTAATATATTTTAAAATATTATAAAAAAAAAAGAAAAATAATTATTTCGGATTTGAATTTTCGGATTCAGATTTTGAATTTTTGATCGGATTCGGATTTGAATATAAATTTTTAAAATTCATCAAATTTAAATTTAAATTCAGATTTCGAGTTTGGTAGTCGAGTTTTCGGTTAGAGTTTTTAAAAATCCGCGACCCATTGACATCCCTAATCCTAAGTTCTGCCCACAAAGCAGATTTTGGGAGTGGGTTTTGGTCAAGTGGACTAAAAGTGCTTTGGTCTTTTCAATTCTCTCTTTTTTAAAAAAACCAAATGACAAATTTTTTTAAAAAAAAATTAAAATACCATTATATTATAATTGATTTTGTAAGCTTATATATATATATATATATATATATATATATATATATATATATATATATATATTTTATCAAAATATCAATTTAAATAGAAACATTTTGATCTTACATATTTTTAAAATTTTATATTTTTTTTAAAAAAAAACCATTAAGGAGCTGGTCCGAAGCACATAACCCGATCCAGCACATTACGCCCCTAAAGAGAGTCCATCTCAAAAGAGCACATCTTAACTGCTAGAAAGTAATAAAAATTTCAACTTTGGAATAAGATCTGTTGTGTAGCAGAGATATTTATAACAGTGTAAGTTTCAGCAAATAAAACTGTGAGACACAAAATGCAAAGTTTCTCTAATAAGTAACCAAATAAACACTAACATGTTTACCATCTTTTACCCTGGCAGCAGTGAACAATATGTACAAACCTTTCCGAGTTTATTTCCATGTGAAATCGACTCTTTTCAACCAAATTTGAACTAAATCCTGAATCCTACTTCTGAAGCATTTTTCCAGTTTCATTTCTTGCCACTTCAACTATCCTGCAAGCAAGTCAACCAGAATGAGAAGACAAAAAAGTTAACATGGTATGATAACATTCTCAATATGACCATATTATGCGGCGAATCAAGCATGCTGTCGAAACACAAACGATGAATTTGTATCTTGAAGAGATTGAATCAAGTAGTTGGAAAGGAAAAAAAACAAAACAAAAAAACAACAACAACAACAACAAAGTGATGAATTAACTCATTATCAATGACTTGAAAAAGTTCAGTAACTCTTCATTCTGGATGTTTAACTTAAACAGCTTGAACCCACCTCCTAACTGGAGCAATTTATTTTCTGAGAAGAAATCCATCCATACAAGTTTGGGGGCTAAAGCTCTTTTTTACTTGAAAGCCCCAAGAAACACACATGAACCCAAGAATGAAACACTTATCACAAAGCACCGACGAGTAATTTTCATTTATAATAACCAGTACTCGGCTGCAATTTGCATTTATAATCAAAATTCGGTGCAAAAAGCGTATCGGCTGTTTGAAAGTAAAATGTGTTAGCTCGACAAAGAAGCCCCTTCACTCCATTGCAGCTACACCGCCGGCTGCTTTTATCTTTTCGATGATCTCATTAGCCTCCTCTTTAGTAACCCCTTGTTTCAAAACGACCGGTGCTTTTTCGACTAAGTCCTTGGCTTCCTTCAACCCTAAATTGGTAAAAGTCCGGACCTCCTTTATAACCTTGATCTTTGCAGCCGCATCAAACTTTTCTAGTTTCACATCAAAAGCAGTCTTCTCAGCCTTCTTCTCCTCTGCTTTTGCTGGGCCGGCTCCGGTTTGTTGCCCGAAACTGAAACCCTGGCCCGATATGGGCTGCAGCTTCGGTTGGTTCAGCCTAATTAAAAGAGTCGGGCCGATTTGTTTTATCTCTTCAGGTGGAAGAGCGGCGATCCGGTCAGCGAGCTGAACAATTTTTTCAGACGGTGGTGGCCTTGATCCGTAGGGATCGTAGACTAGAGGATATTTGTATTTCTTAGGGTTTGAGCTGTCGGATGCTAAGTCAGTACTGAATAGACGGCGCTGAGCTGATAACATCTCTCGCCTTGACGAAGAGAGAGAACCATGTAGACTTTTTAGAAGCACAAGCCGGCTCATCATCTGAAGTTTTTTCAAAAAAAGAAGAAAAAAAAAAAAGCGTAGGTAAGGACACCGAAAGAGGTTTATTATCTTGCATTCTTGCTAACCTGTACAAAATCTAGATTCAACTGATTTTTTACTTTTTGAACCATAACCATTTTGAGCACATAATATCTAGAAAAGGAAACAGAATCGCCAAGAAGTTTAGTTAAATTGAGAAGCTTCGCCGGATCCCCTCGGAGCACATTTAAGTGCAGTTGCATATTGCCACCCAAAGTTTATTAAAGTTAGAAGGGAAGGGGGAAAGAAAACTGCATGAGCTATCTACGCATTTCAATAAACAACTCAGCCCCTGATTCCCATTTGTTCTCCTTAATAGCATTCAGATCACATGAATGCCAAATGACTTGAACACCCACCGGTAAAGTATTCAAGCAGATAAGAAATAAACCTGAACTTCTAAGAAACAAAAAAACTGGAACCATGTGGTTGGTTGAAATGAACAGAGCTCTACGCTCTTGAGCTTTATACAATTTCGGAACTGATCTATATTGTGCTACTGTTTAAGGAGATCTCGCATTTTTTTTTTTTTCTTTTATCATTTATAAATTGGCGTGCAGAAAGCTCTCTGCATGTATTTTGTGCAGTAGGAGCATTAATCAAGCACAATTGAAGCTCTATGAAGTCTGCATCAGTGTTTGAAAAGGCCTAAGACGAACCAAGGTGCAAAGGGTTGCCCGTGCCACTCCGTGCCATACCGTGCCGGGGCCGTGCTGACATGTGACACAGGGTCGTGCCAACACCGTATTGACATTCTTTTTTTCCCTTTTTATTTTGCATTCTTTGGCATCTTTTTAAGTTTTTTTTTTTCTGTAAAAATTTTACAATAGATTTTTCATACTTAAAATATATAGATCTCGTAAATCCACTAACATATTGGAGAAATTAGTAAGTTCCATTATATAATAAGACCAACTTTTAGTAAAAAAATACAAATAAAAAGATTTCCTCCTATTTCTTTCATTATTTTATGTTTGAACTTACCCATGATAGTGTTTTCCTATAATTTTATAATTCAATTATAACTTTGGTTTCAGTATCATATATATAATTTCGTAATAAATATAAATAATTTTTCTAAGTTTTTAAGATGTTAATGACTTTATTCTTACGGCATTGAATAAGATATATAAATAAAGTTTTTATATCCATTAGAGATATTAGAACACAAAATTTTTCCATATCCATTAAAGATATTTTTAAACCCTAAACTAACTTTCTTCAATATTTGATAAAAAAGCTCAAGCCAATGTGTGGCAGCATGCTATTGGTTCACCACTAGCATGGGAAGGTGTGCCGACATTGGCACGCCCTGTGCCATTGTGCTGTGCGGTTGGCTAGCGGCATAGGTCGTGCCATGCTCGTGGCGCAGGCTGGCATGGGTCATGCAAGTGGCACAACAATAATTGGCTTGTAGAGACTAGGCACGAGGTGCAAGGCGCAAGCACGCGCGCTTGAGAGGTGAGGTGCAACTTTTCGTTGTATTTGAAGATAAAAAAGATACTCTTTAGAATAACTACTAATAATTACTAACTAACACTTAAGCCTAAGAAGACTTCAAAATCAAAAGAGTTCAATCCTGCGACATCATCTTCAGTTTCATCACTGCCAAAGCATTTTTGGCAGATTCAAAAAAATAAAAATAATGAAATTGAAGATGATGTTGCAGAATTAAACTCTCTTGATTTTAAAGTGTCCTAAAGCTTAAGTGTCATTTAGTAATTATTAGTAGTTATTCTAAAGAGTATATATATTTTTTCTCTCTAAATATACAAAATCTTGCGCCTCACCTCTTTCATGCACGCGCTTGTGCCTTGCGCCTAGGCTCTCAACAAGCCTTTTGCAGCGTGGTGTGCCTTGGGCTTTTTCAAACACTTGTTTCTAGCTCTCATCAGATTCCTCAAGAATTGTGTGTTTGCTTTGCAATGTTGATTGAGGTGTGCCTCCAAGCATCTTAAACATTGTAAAAGACTGCTTAGCTTGGAGGGAGCTAAGCATGAAAAGGACACAGATTTAGGGTTAGGGTTTAAATAATTCAGTTCCATTGGCTTTTCCGACAAGCTTCTTTCTCAGGGGAATTTGGGTAATATAACAGAATTAGGACGAAAATAAAAATCCCAGAACAATATAAAAAGATCATAAAGATCTAATTAATGCCAAAAAAAAAGGGAATTCGGCAGCAAACTAGAGAGAAAGGGCGCTCACCGTGAGATTAACATGTTCTATGCAACTAAAGGTGACTCCTTTAGCATGTAAATGAGACATATTAAGGGTGTGTTTGGTTCGCCATTTTTTCACCCAGGAATCGAATCAGAATGGATGATTCTTGGTGTTTGGTATGTGGGAGTCCCATTCTGATTCCGATTTCCGAGCGGAATGGGAACACCCGAATCACCTTTTTTCCAATCCGGCCTTCTAGGCCGGATTGGAAATTAAATCCGGGCTGAATAAATGTTTATTTCAGAAGTATCTCAATAATATTATATATTTTTGATTTAAAATTAAATTTAAAATTTTAACTTTAATCTTAAATTAAAATATAAATTTAGAAATTGAATTTTTAATTTTAGACTTTGATTTGAACACAAATTGAGATCAATCAAGCTTTTTAATTTGATCTATGAATTTAAATTTACATTCAAATTTTACATTTAAATTTTAAAATTTAAATTTTATGTGAATTTTAAACTAAACTTATGGATTCGAATTGAAATTTAAATTGTAATTTTAAATTTTTAATTTGAATCAAATCGTAAATTAGTTTTATATTTTGAATTTTCAACTCAAATTTAAATTTTAAAATTTTTAAAACATTAAATTTAAAATATTGGCTTATCATTTTTAAATTTTAATGTAAATTTTTAAATATTTAAGCTTTAATTTGAATTTAAATTAAAATTTTAACTTTATGTTTTGAATTGCGAACTCATTTTCAAATTTAATTTTATATTTTATATTTTAATTTTAATTTCTTTTAATTATTTTTTTTAATAACCAAAAAAAATTTCCACCTCAAACCAAACAGTGAAGACGAGAATGAACTGTTCTGATTCCGATTGTTATTCTAAAATAAACATATTGGAGGATTTTATCATTCCATTTCCGATTCCGATCTATTCGGATTCCCATTCCGATTCCAATTTCTATTTTAAACCAAACGTGCCCTAAAAGGTTTAGTGTCTTTATCCAACCAGGTTTATATTTTTCTAAGAAAAGTTATAGAATCAAAAACAATTAGAACAAGAATAAACATTCGAATTAGGGGGCGAAAACATGGAAATTGAATTAAATTATAGAAAAATGGGGCTCACAGTGAGAAGAACACGTCCTATGCAACTAAAGGCGACTCCTTTACCAAGAAAAATGAGACAAATTTAGGGTTTAGGGTTTCAAATCACTCCGTTCATTTTACCTTCTCCCACTAAATTTTTTTTGGGGAAACTTAGGGGAAATTTAAGCTAATTAGGACTAATTTAAGCACACAAAAACACCATAAAATGGCCATAAATTACAAATTTGTGATTTAGGGTTTCAAATCACTACGTTCCTATTGGCTTCTTCGACTATCTTTTTCTGGGGCAAATTTTGCGGAGATTGAAACCAATTAAACACATACGATCACAATTAAACGATCAAAAATTACAAAATTAAGGGAAAAAAAAATGGAATTTGAAATCTAATTAGAGAGCAAAGGGAGGGGACTCACAGTGAGAGGCGACGAGCGTCGTCGTCGTTCTCCGCGATTTTGCCCTTACGCAGAGGCCCTCGTTCGAGAATAAAGTGTGCGACGAGGGTAAAAATGTCATTTCCCCATTATGATCATCACGTGACATGCACGTGAGTGGCGGATCAATAATTTGCTGCAACAGGTGTACCACTACGTTAACATGAACCGAACTAAATATTTATTAGAAAATTGGAATTGAAATTTTTTTAAGCATAAAAGTGATTAGGATAAATTCCAATCAAATCCGACACTCAATTCGATAGGATGTAAATATAGGTGTCAAAATTATATATTCCATGTATATTCGTATCTGAATTTATATTCAAAATAATAAAAAAAAATATAAATATAAATATAGGTTTTTAAAAAAATTGATCATATTTAATTATTTTCACTTTTAGGAGATAAGAATATATATATAGAGAGAGAAATAGTAGTGCTACTATACTTTTATAAATATATAGATTTTTTTGTATTCATAAGTTATTTTCGATAATAGAACTTTCAAATCGATAATTCATATTGTTAAATATAATATAGAATACTTTAAATTTCTAAAAAATAAATTTTAAATCTTTTCGAATAAAATCCTTTTCTATTAAAAATTCAACTTATTCCGATTCTTTTACACTATTAAACTAGCAAGCATTTTACATTATTAATTATTTTCTATCAAAATTTATTATCAAGTGCTTTATTGAAAAATATATATATATATATATATTTGGTCTTAAAATTACTTTTCAAAAATTAGCAAAAACACTCTATTTTTTTTCTCTCTCTAAAAGGAAAATGCACGGTGCTTACATATATTTTTTAAAAAATATTTGTAAATAAAAATTTTACATGATTGAATACGTCAGCAGATGATGCACTTTTTTTTTTTTGTTTATAATAAAAACAGCAAAAATGCATTCTCCAAATACAAACAGTAAATAAAAAAAATGAAAAGAAAATGAACCTGCTATGTTTCTACTTTCATTCCTATATAATATAAATCTCGCAGGTGTTAAACCGCATAAAATTACATACTGTATGACATAGAAATTTTGTTACTAGTAAATTTTCTTTTTCGAACTATATTTCTCTACGTAATAAAGAACACTGCTTTGTAAATTGTGGTAGGAATCACAAACCCTCTTGTTATGAACACCTAGAAGAGTAGTGATACATATAACTAGGGTGGCAATCAGGGACGAAGCTATGTTAAGGCCCAAAGGGGCCATGGCCCCCCCCAACTTTTTAATATTACTTATTAGTCCTAAGTACTAATTTAATAAAAAAAAATTTAGATAGCCATGGCCCCCCTCAGCTTTTTAATATTTGCTTAATTTATTTTTGGTGCCAATATATATATATTTTTTCTTCTCTATATATATTTTAAATAAGTCAAAATATATTAAGAGTCGCATACTTATAAGGTATTTTGAAATACATCCCTTAACTCCAAATTTTTTTTTTTTTATTTCTGCCTAGTGAGCTATTTTATTTAACAAAATAAAATATTATATTAAATTTAATAACTATTTGATCTAATAATCATTAAATGTTATAATTTTATTTATTAAAAATACTAAGAAATAGATCAATCGCTAACTGAATTACTGTTAGATTTAATATAATTTATAGTTATTTAAATATAATAATATAAATAAAATAATTAAAATTAAATATCTGTAATTAAAAATTAATTTTAATATTTTTACATTAATTATTAAATTAATAATTTTTTTAAAAAAAAATTGATTAGATAAAATTATATTTATCTGCTAAAATTTTTATTTACATATATTTTCGCCCCCCTCATGATTAAATTCTGGCTTCGTCCCTCGTGGCAATCTAGTCCGCTGTTCGTGAGCCAGTTCGTGTTCGGCTCGAGATCGAATCGCTCGTTTAGTAAACGAGCTGAACACGAGTCGAATTTTTCAGCTCGTTTAATAAACGAGCCGAACACGAGTTGGGGTCAGCTCGCTCGTGTTCGGCTCGATAACCGCTCAAATATATATATATATATATATATATATATATATATATATATATAAGTTTTACTATTTAAATTTTAGACTATCAATTTTTTATAAATTTTAATTATTAAATTAAAATTTTAATTTTTAAATTTTTTTTCAACTTAATGAAATTTGTTGTTCGCGAGCCAACTCGTATTCGGCTCGTTAATAAACAAGCCGAACACGAGCCGAATTTTTCAACTTAATATTTAAACGAGCCAGTTCGTGTTCGGCACGTTGACACCCCTACATATAACCACATTTAATTAAAAAAAGTAAATAATCAATATAAAATATTGGGATCACACCTAGCATATGTAATTTTTTCAAATTACATATGTGTTTACAAGGGCTTTGAGCTGGGTTGCAACTAGGATTGTAACGTGGGATGGTCATGCCAAAAAAAAAAAAAAAAATTTAGCGATAATTTAAAGTGCCAGAAAAAATATGAAATTTTTTATACCTACGGCCATTTGAACCATATTAAACTCTACAAATTGCCAAATTACAATGTAAAATGGCCTATGGTACCATTTTAGAGAGTTTGGAAGAGTTTGAGTTGAATTTGAATTATTTTAACGTAAAAATTTTGAACCAACCTACAATCTAGCCATTTCTAACTTTATTATCGACATTGAAGATTGGATGTATCAATACTCGATAGAAACTCCGAAGAGAGGAATGTTCGGGTTTTCTGAAATTCCAACTGAGTATACTGGCTGTTTATAGAAACTTGCAAAATTTAAATTTGAATAAAAAAATTTGAAATTTGAAATTTAATTCAAATTATGGTATTGAAAAAGAAAAGAGTTCTAGCAAAACAAAATCGCTACTTTGGAGTTTTGGCGGTACTGGAACTTGTGGTGTGGTTCATTTCCGGGTTCGGCGAGGCGAAAGTAAAAAGTTTAGTAAAAATTTAAAATTTACTGAAAATTCGTGCGACTGTCAGTCCGGTCTCAAACTTTATGTACGAAAATTAGCAAATTTATAGTCAAAATTTTAGGGACTCAAGCTCTACAAGCGGTCAAAATTTGAGTACTAAATTTTGAGGTTTCGAAAGTGAACTAATCACCTGAAATTTATAGTTGCCACCGTAAACGCTAAAATGGGTGTTTAGATTGGAAAATTCTAGTATTTTGTATATTGTTTCGTGTAAAACTTGACAGCTAGGTTCTACGTCGCAAAATATGCGCGTTGTGAGGGACCTACGAGAGATGCTAGGTGTACACCCCTTTAGGGGTGTACATTCTACACCCCACCTTATTCTGGGGTGGGTATTATTTCACTCGTCACATCGAGTGACGAGTGGAATTCATCCCACCCCAGGATGGGATATGGTGTAAGATATACACATCTAAAGGGGTGTATACTTATATAACGAATCCTATATCTCTCTTCTCTTCTTCCCTCACCCCTAGCTGCCGCCACCTTCCAGCACCACCGCCGCCTCCCTGACCACCGGTGTCCCTCCCCCGGCCGCCGAATCCTGGCCAAACCACGAGTTCCATCTCTCTCGAGCTATTATGGATTCGGGGACTTTGCTGGTGGCCGCGCCGCTTCTAGTTGCCGTCGCTGGCCTCCTGATGGTCCGGGACTCCTTTCCGGCCAGCACCGGCACCGCTATGCCTTTCCCTAAGATTGTTCACCTCGCCCTACCTGTTCAGTGCTGATGTTGGTTCGTGTGTGATTGTTCAACGTCTCACTCCACAAATCACAAACTTGTTTGGACTTTGTGTTGGTCGAAGTGATTAAGGTAATGAGCAGCCAACTTAATTTGTATTTGTAAAAATTGATGCATCTAAAGATAGCCTTTGATATACTTCGATCGTAGAGGCATAATAGTTTACTCTCTTTGTCATGAGCGTGTTATTTTTCAATGCCTATTATTTCATACTTCACTATTATGCCTCTAGTAGACATAGTGGATAGAACGTTTTTTACGATAATTTTATATAATTTTCACACCTGCTTGTTTGTTTTCTTTTCGATCGAGATAAAGGTGTTGCGCAATAAACAGCTCTCCACCCTTTCTTTTGGTGTTGGTCAGAGGTGAAACCATGTGTAGAACTTTAATACTTTGGAAAGTTGTAATTTGGGACTAAACTTGTAATAGTTCGTTTAAAATTTGTAGTTGTAATAGATTAGTAGTTTTTACTTAGATACTCTGACTCATACGAATTTCTTATTTATTTGTATAAGTTGATTGATATATAAAATAATTTAAAAAATTTAAAATTTTAAAAAATAATTTGACCAAAATACCGTGTCTAACCGTCACAATTGCTAGATCCCCAAGGGTATTGAAATTATTTAGGGATAAGGGAAAATACTTCTTATCCTTCCAAATACATTAGGAACTACAAAAATATTTTGTTTCAGTACAACTAGAATAAGTGGAAACTACTTCTCTCACTCTTACCAACCTCCCTTTTGCTTTTTTCTTGAATATCCTCCCACGTCTCTCGAGACACCATCTCTTATTTTATTATTACATAATAAAATTTGAGGATAAAAAAATCATTTAAACCAACTAATACTTTTTATTTTTCTTATTTTTTATTATCATACCAAACACAAAATCTATTATTCTTAGAATCATACCAAACACTTTTTTACACTAGTCTCGTAGTTTATACTTATTTCTGAAATAATTAGTTCTGTCTTATTTCATTACTAAACACAAAATCTAATATTCTTAGAACCATATCAAACGTTTTTTTACACTAGTTTCGTATTTTATACTTATTCCTAAAATAATTAGTTTTGTCTTATTATGTTACCAAACGAGACCTGCATGTCCATTAGGTCCCCCAAGGGCTCAGGCTTAGTTATTCTTGAGTTTTCGGATCCGGGCTATACCGACCTGACAGAAATGGCCCGTATGACGGGCTTGCATGGCTTAGCCTCATTGTGGATCGTGCAATGCTGACCCGACGGGCGCAGAAAGTTCGGCCCAGCACAACCCGAAGAATTGTGCTGGACCGGACTAATACTGATGTTATTGTATCCGTACCATACCTTGGACAGGCCTGCTGTCGGATCAGGTTAGGCGGCCAACGGGTCACCCGGCCCGTTTTACCCCCTAGTTGCAACACCTTTTACACTACCTTTTCCACTTCTATCAGTCAATAACTCTTTTTTAAGGCCAAAAATAATTTTTTTTTCAATAGAGCATTTGATAGCTTTATTTTCAAATTTTGATTTTAATTTTTAGAATTAGTTTTTAAATTTTAAAGGCCCAAAATCAAAAGTAGATAAAATCTTCTTCTTAAAATCTGATTTTAATTTTGGGCGTAGCGGTTAAGTTTAAAATTTAATTTTAAGTTTAAATATCAATTTTATGTTTGAAATTTAAAATTCTAAAATTTAAAATTTAAAATTAAATTTAAAATTAAATTTTAAATTTTAGAATTTTAAATTGAATAATCAAAATTTGAATTCTGCTTTAGATTTTAAATTTTAAATTTCAAATTATTAAAGTCAAATTCAAAATTTGAATTCAAATTTTTAAATAAAATTTAGTAAAAAATTATTATTTGCAAACAACAAATTTTTTTTTTCAAACAGATTTATAAAATTACTTTAAAAAAATTATTTTTCTAATATTAGCAAAAAAAAAAAACAATCTATAATTTTTGATCAAAATTAAATTTTCAAATAAAAAATTATGTAGAAATCATTTTTCTTGAATCAAAGTCATCCAGCCATTTAATAAGTTGGTGCAAGTTGGTGCCTTCTTTTGAACTTGGATTAAGTCAAATAAATTAATCCATCAAGTTGGTTAATGAAAGATGGCGCAAAGTAGATCTATGAAATATATCAATTAATTGGTGGGGTTCGGGATGGATTTTTAAAAGTTCGAATTACAATTCGAACCCGGCTATCAAATCCGAATTCGAATCCCACGGATTTTAAAAATTCATATCCAAATCCGAACCCGACCAAAAATTCAAAATCCGAATCCGAACCCAAATCCGAAAATTCAAACCCGAAATAATAATAATTTTTTTTTTCTTTACAATATTTCAAAATATATTATATTATATTTAATTTTTTAAAATATAAATATAAATATAATATCAAATATATTATATAATGTAAAATCAATTCGGGTTCGGATCGGGTACAATGAAAATCCATATCCAAATCCAAATCCAAATCTGTCTGGTTTTCATTTTTTATATCTATATCCGAATCCATATCCGTTTAACATCGAATCAATTCATTCCGTTCGGATTTGAATTAGAAAAAAATTTCAGATATCCGTACCATTGACATCCCTAGCCACTTGTACCAGAGACAATCAATAATAAGAGCAATGCTACCTCTACATCCATTTTTGGGTGTAGATCCTACACCCTACCCATCCAAGAGTGGGGGCTTCTTCATCCATCACTTCAAAGTGATGGGTGGAATTCACCCCATCTTAGGATGGGTGGGGTGTACGATATACACCAAAAAATAGGTGTACATTTAATATTTTCCCAATAATAATAGCAAAAGTTGTGTACCAAAATTTATATCCATATTCAAATCCAAATCCAAATTCGTCTGATTTTCATTTTTTATATCTATATCCGAATCTATATCCGTTTAACATCGAATAAATTCATTCCGTTCGAATTCGAATTCGAATAAAATTTCAGGTATCCGTACCCATTGACATCCCTAGCCACTTGTACCAGAGACAATTAATACTAATATCAAAAGTTGTGTACCAAAATGAAAAGTTTGAGAATTAGGCAATATTGTCCTTCAGATTTAGTTGCTGAAGAATGGGACTGCAGTGTGAAAAGAACATTACTGCCTAAAATAGCTTCAGCAGGTTTTCAACAGTAGTGTTAATAACTTCAGCAATCACGCAATTCCTGTGACAATTCGGTCATCCAAAACTTGAAGCCGAAGTCTCGAGTCTCGAGTTACTGGACTGGATTCCTTCATCTTTCAGCAGACCCAACTTGATCCAATCCTTCCAAGTTTGGTCTGTCTGGATCGGCCAACGTAGCATATCGGCCAACGTAGCATATCGGAACTCTACGTTGGGCCGTAAACAGGATTTATTGCATACGACTTTTCGTAAACATATTGAATAACAGATATATCACTATAAAGTTTAATTTTTCATATTTATTCTTTCAAAAGTCCTAAGTTATTCCTTTTCGTATTTATTACTTCAAAAGTTCTAAGTTATTTGTATATATTTCTCAGATTTATTACCGTTAGTTCATTATTTATTTTTTACCAGACTATATGTGAAATAACAGTTTTGCCCTTTTAAAAATATTCCTCAAAATGTCTTAACGGTTAAAATAATACAAATATATATGAAAGGGTAAAAAAATAAATTTACCTCACTAATTAACTAAAATTAATTATTTAACTTATGGTTAACTAGATTTTTCTAACAGAGATAGACGGCAGGGATATATATAAATAACGTTGGATTTTTGAAAGGATTAATATGAAAAGTTAAACTTTGTAAAAATATATCTGTTATTCGATATATTTATAGAAAACCGTATACAATTAATTATTTAAAATAAATAAACTGAATAGTATACTATATTTTTTAAAAAAATAAAAAATAAAATTTCTCTGTTCTTTATTTTTCTGCAAATAGTATGTTAAGACACGCAACTCTCTCATTGGTCGCATTTGGTTCAAAATAGAAAATGAAAACGAAATAAAAGTCAGAATGGATAGAGATTGAAAACAAAATAAAAAATATTATTATAATATATTTGGTTCAGAATAATAATCGAAATTGATATGATTGATTTCTGCTTTTAATATTTAAATATTTTTATTATTAATAAATAAATTAATTAATGTTAAAATTAAAATATAAAGTATAAAAATAATTTAAAATTAATTTTGCACTACAAAATATAAAATTAAATTTATAATTTAAATTCAAACTAAAAGTTATATATTAAAAATTTATATCAAAATATTGAAATGATAAGTCAAAATTTAAATGTACATTTTTAAAAAATATAAAATTTAAAATTGAGCGGATAATTCAAAAATATAAAACTAATATTTGATTTGATTCAAATTCAAACTTACGATTAAATTTAAAATTAAATTTATAGATCAAATTTAAAATGCTTTTCAAGTCACACCAGCAAATAATTATCAAGTAGAAATAATTGCGGACATAGACATAGTTAATTCAGATTCGACAAAAATTCAAGAATATAATATAAGTAAAATTCGTACTCTAATATTTAAATTCGTTGAAAGATACGATTTAAAAAACAGACTTGCCGATTATTCGGATACGTAATTTATATAGAAATTATACGTTCATCAATAAAAAATTCTGCTATTAAATAAAATTTTTTTTTTCTAAATTTATACTACTAGTATAAATTAGTATAATTTTTAAAAATATAAAAACAGAGAGCTATCAAATAAAATTAATGGTGAATGAGATTTTTTTTTTTAGCAAGAAATTTTTTCTTTTTTTTAGGTGACCCAATGGAGAGTTGGAGGCATAAAAATTATATCAAAATATTTTGTCCGGAATTTTTGCTGAATTGTTTACGTCTGTCGAATAACTCGTGAATTACTGGATCTATCCAAAAATTCGCCCGAATTTTTGACTGAATAATTCGCGCTTGTCGAGTTATTCGCGAATTATGAAAATAATTTAAAAAATTTGTGTTTTATTTTTGATTTTTTTAAAAAAAATCAGATACGAATCGTTTAATTCGAATTTTTAATGATTCGCAAATTCGCAAATTAAGATTGTGGGGACTATACATACAAAAATTAAAGAAAAGGGAAGGAAGACTTTGTAAAGTCTTTTAAGTCCGTGTGGAAATTAAGCCATCAATCAATCAATGCTTTGTCTGTTGACCAATACCGTTGACTCACTACAAACCACTCCTCCACCTTAGGTCATGGTTAGTTGGAGAATAAAAAGGGATAATTTTTTTTATCTCCATTTATTTTTTAAATACAAAAAAAGGAAATTTATAAGTTTAAGAATATTTTTTTTTTTTATTTTAGGGTAACTTGTTAATCCCGAATAGTTAGGAATAAAAAAAAAATTAATGTTTGGTTTGTAAAACTGTTATTCTTAAAAATAACTGAAATTATGTTTAGTTTATTTTTTGAAATAAACGAAAATAGTAAAAAATTAGAATAATTATAATTTTAAAACAATAATATTTTATCTAATTAATTAACATAAAATATTAATTAAATATTAATTAATATTTGTATAAATTAAAGTTTATATTTTAGTAAATAATACCGTTTATTTTTTAAAAAAATTAAAATTAAAAATTTTAAAATTTGTATAAATTTTAATTTTTAAAATTTATTAAATTTATAAATTTATTAAAAGTTAAAGTTATAAATTTGGAAAGTTATAAAATTTAAAATTTCTCTAAATTTAAAAATTTAAATTTTAATTATTTCAAAAAATATGTAAAAGATAATGCAAAAATTTTAAGTTTTAAATTTGTATAAATTAAAAAATTTCTATAAAAAAATAAAAATATATATATACAAAATTTGTATAAATTTTAAAATTTTAAAATTTTTAGATTTATAAAAAATTAAAGTTAAAAATTTTAAAATGTGTAAAATAAAAAAAAATTAAATTTAAAATTTTGTTAATTTAAATTTAAATTAATTAAAAAAGAAAAAAAAAAAGAAAAAAAAGAAGATGGAAACAAAATTGTTTTTAGGTGAGAATAACCTTGTTTCTACCAACAAAAGGATTGTTATTTTCTTTTTTTAATGGGCTATTCTAAAATAACTCGTTAAGAGGAGAATAATAAATTCCCCTATTATTTTTATTTTTTATTTTTTATTATTTTTTTTTTTTGAGAGAGAAAAGAGTTATAAGAATAATAAATTCCCCTATTATTTTTATTTTTTATTTTTTATTATTTTTTTTTTTTTGAGGGAGAAAAGAGTTATAACTTCTCTTTTCTTAACGGGTTATTCTAGAATAACTCGTTAAGAGGAGAATAATAAATTTTCCTTTTTTTTTCTTTTTTTTTTTGAGGAGAAAAGAGTTATAACTCCTCTTTGCTATTCTAGAATAACTCGGTAAGAGAAAAATAGTAAATTTTTCTTTTTTTTTCTTTTTTTTTGAGGGAGAAAAGAGTTATAACTCCTATTTTTTTAACAGACTATTCTAAAATAACTCGTTAAGAGGAGAATAATAAATCAGAATAATAAATTCTTAATTATTTATTTTTTTTTTTTTTTCTTTTAGGGAGAAAGGAGGTATACCCCCCCCCTAAACATGAAAGATCTATAAATATTAATCCATAGCAGGAAACATTATATCTTGCGAAACCCAAGTATACGGCTTTTGTACTCCTCTCTCTCTCTCTCTCTCTCTCCAAAAAATAAGAATATATATATATATATACACTGTGGTATATGGTAGCTATTTCTCTACACTAAGATGACTAAGGTAATTAAATTAAGTTCTTGGTCTTAATTAATGAGTTAATTATATTGTGTTTGCTAATTAATTAATTAATTGATTAATTAATTATTGCAGCAAAAGATGGTTCTCAAGGTCTCAATGGAGGATAGCAAGCGACGCTCAAGAGCACTCCAAATTGCTACTGGATTTATTGGTAATTGACAATAATTACAAACATAGATAACATTAATTTTAAGTTTAATTCAACTGCTAGATATATATATATATATATATATATATATATATATATATATATATATATATGTCTAAATGATGGAATATAATTTTAGTATGTATTATTTGTGTTGCAATGTGTATATTAATTTCTAGGGGTTTTATCGGCGTCGGTGGAAGACGATCGGATTGTGGTGGTCGGCGAGGGAGTCGATTCGATCACCCTCACGACCGCGCTGAGGAAGCGAATGTCCCACGCAGAATTGATCAGCGTCGAGACGGTGGACGATAAGAAAGAAAAAGAAAAAAAAAAAAAAGACGAGCCAATATCCCTTCCATATTATCAGAATTTTGCAGTGGTTCCAACATACCCATATGTTACTCAAGATTACATGTATGACCCTTATTACAGAATTTTTTAGAACCTTAATTAATCAGTTATCATGTATGGGAACCAACCAAATGTGTCTTCTCCTTTTCTTTTGTTTGGTGCTTATGGTTTGGGTTTTTTTTTTTTTTTTTTTTTTTTTTTTTTTTTTTTTTTTTGTGTGTGTGTGTGTGGGGGAGGGGGGTTAGATTTACCTCTCTTAGAAGACTAATATTAAAACTATTCTTCTTACGTTCCAACTTCTTTTTAAAATATTTCTGAAGTTAAACTCTATTAGTGTACCGTTTGGAGCTGTCGTTATCTGTGTGAAATTACTATTTTGCCCTTTCAAATACACCCTTCTACCATAACCAATTTTTCTTATGTACCCTTAAAATTTTCAATAGTTTTAGTAGATAGGGACAAAATAGGTATATCTGATAGTTTTCAACTCCGATTATTATTTAACTCTAGTTTAACCCTAGTTAACTTAACAAAGGGAAACGGTAGAGGTATTTTTAATAACGGTGGAACGTATGAAGGGTATATTGGAAAGAAAAAAATAAGAGAGATAAATCGGGGAGTTAGATTTACTCTTCTTAGAAGGCTAATATTAAAACTACCCTTCTTACGTTCCAACTTCTTTCTAAAATATTTCTGAAGTTAAACTCTGTTAGTATACCGTTTGGAGCTACCGTTATCTGTGTGAAATTACTATTTTGCCCTTTCAAATATACCATTCTATCATAACCAACTTTTCTTACGTATCCTTAAAATTTTCAATAGTTTTGGTAGATAGGGACAAAATAGGTATATCTGATAGTTTTCAACTCCGATTATTATTTAACTCTAGTTTAACCCAAGGATTTAAGTATCCATCGGCACGGGCCGTATCTACCGTGCCGTACCGTGCCAACAAGATACCGGCACGATACAACTTCCGTGCCGATGGCACAGTTCAAAACTCTTTTTTCTTAAAATTACTAAGTAATTTTCTTAATAAAGTTTAAAATATTTGATAAAGATACATAATAAGCAATTAAAAAATTCTGTTGCTAAAGAAATTAAATATACAATGCCATTATGTGTCGGCACGCATGTATTTTTTGTGACCGGCACTCATCGGCACGGCTCGGTATATACCGTGCCGTACCGTGCCGGCAAGTTTTTATCTCATTATAA
This sequence comes from Tillandsia leiboldiana, assembly GCA_029204045.2. Taxonomy (NCBI): domain Eukaryota; kingdom Viridiplantae; phylum Streptophyta; class Magnoliopsida; order Poales; family Bromeliaceae; genus Tillandsia; species Tillandsia leiboldiana. The sequence goes on from CM055083.1 coordinate 6,864,972, forward strand.
AAAGAGGGGTTAGGAAGCACTTTTGAAAATTTTCAATCAAATATCATCTATTGTGGTTTCGTTACTAATGATTTATTTTTGATGATGATGAAGCCTTCGAATCGATAGATCGACACTATTGAATATGATCTATACTATTTAAAAATTATAAAAATTTCAATCAAATATCATCTATTGTGGTTTCATTACTAATGATTTATTTTTGATGATGATGAAGCCTTCGAATCGATGGATCGACACCGTTGAATATGATCTATACTATTTAAAAATTATAAAAATTTCAATCAAATATCATCTATTGTGGTTTCATTACTAATGATTTGTTTTTTATGATGATGAAGCCTTCGAATCGATGGATCGACACCGTTGAATATGATCTATACTATTTAAAAATTATAAAAATTAAATTTTAATTCTTTTTGACCATATATATTAATTTAACACTATAATAAAATTAGATTATAATTTTTTTTTTTTTTTTTTTTTTTTTTTTTTTTTGGGGTAAGTCTTGTATAAATTCGGTTCCAAATAAAAATATCTTGAATTGTACTAATTATGAGCCTTGAGTGGATAAAAAAAACTCTACCAATTCGGTGAGTCTGTGCACCAAAGCGGCCTCTGACAATAATAGTATCCAAAAATAAAAAATCCTAATAACTAAGTATCTTAAAAGCTCATAATTAACCACCAAACATTCCCGCAACTCAGTGTCACACCCCCAGCCTCTTTGGAAAGTATTTTCAAAAAAATCTCTTCTATTTTAAAAATAGAATTTGTAAATAAATGTTTTTTTTTAACCTTCTAGTATCTTGTCTGAGATATGCACAAACTCATCGCACACATAGAGTTTTTTCTATGCACACGAACAGAGTATTCTCTATACGTGCATGTCGTAAAAGCACATATACACAACCACAAGTATAACAACAATCTAAATAGGGAGGAAATAATATACAATTACTAAAAATCCAAAACAATAACTTGAAATCCACTAAATCACTACAATAAGAAAACCCAACATCACAACTAAACTCCATATATAACACATAGTCTCAATTCGATAAAAGTATAACCAATACTAGTAAGTCGGGGACTAGGAATTGAGATTCACAACGGTGCGACAAAAAATATATAAATATATTTTTCAGTTAAGGCAACCAGCTGACGAAGACAAAACACACTCACCGGTCAACATGGAGTACAATAAGATAAAAACTATTAGTATGGAATAATCGACTACAATAATATAATCGTAAATAGATAAACTTCATGAAATGAAATATATTAAGGTATTATCATTTGAAAATACTTTTCAAAAGGGCTCAGTGTGTGACACTCGTAATCTTCTACATAATACTACAACGGTCAGGCTCAGGGTGATGATAAGGGCAATAATAAGGGTAATGATAAGGGTAAGGCTCAGGGTAATGATAAGGGTAATGAATTTGAGGTGGGACTAAAATTTCAGATACAAGGGGTGTTGGTTTCTTCTCCTCGTTCTTAGCTTCCACTTTCTTTTCCTCTTTCTTAGCTTCCACAGGCGCGACGCTGATTAGATCTGCGTGATGCATTTTCTTCTTCAGCGCGGTCGTTAGGGCGACTGAATCAACCCCCTCGCTGACTACAACGATCTGATCCCCTTCCAATGATACAGATATAATACCTACAAATACGCAACGGCACATTGCAATGTAAATAATGCATACAAATTCCATCACAAGAATTAAACTCAAAATTGTTATTTGCGAAAAGAAAAAGAGGAGAAAATTAATGTATCTTTGTTTCGTAATCAATTACCAGTAAATTTAGCAGCAATTTGAAGTGGGTTTTTTGAGCATTTCTTGGGATCGTCCATTGAGACCTTGATAACAATCTTTTGCTGTAGTATTAATTAATTAATTAATGAACAAACACACGCACAATATATAAGTTGGATGATTAAGCTATACAATAGAGCCCATTAATTAACTAATTAGAACAAATAAAATAGACCTAGAAATTAATTTACCTTAACCATCTTGGTAATATATATTCCTTCTTTGTTAGAGATAGAGAGAGTGGTATATAAAGCAAGTAATGTAAAAGTTGGTTTGCAAATTATAAGGTTCCCTGCTTGGAATATTTATAGATCTTCAAGTGAGAGAGAGAGAGAGAGAGAGAGAGAGAGAGAGAGAGAGAGAGAGAGAGAAAGATTGAGGAAGAGAGTACTAGCTGTGTGGAGTCAATGGTCAATGGACTAAACATATGGCTTGCTTTCCACATGGATGAAGTTTCCTCTTTTGTTTTTTTTTTTTTTTTTTTTTTTTTTTTTTTGAGAGTGAGAAAGGTAGTATGTCTATCCGCTTGGTTTATTTTAAAACAAATATAGTTGAAAATATGAAACAGTTAGATCTTAAACTCGAAATTTTAGATATCAATCACCAAACTTTTTGTCACTTGTATTAGGACGATTGATGGATGAATATTTTTTTTACTTATTAAGAGATGCATAGGTTACATGTGAGGTTTATTTTTTGGGGGATTAAATTGACTTGTGTTGTTTTGGAGGGTTGGGTGTTATTAATTTTTGTCAAAAAAAAAAAAAAAAAAAAAAAAAAAAAAAAAAAAAATTAAGGCCCTTCATTTGTTTGACTTGGAACTACTTTGCATTGATCTTGTGATAGCTTTTCTTTATGAGAAAAGCAATTTGTGCCTGCATATATAGCTTCTACATGTTCATTAATATGTATTTCCTGTTTTAATAGCATATATAATATTCGCTTTACTTATTTTTTTTACTATAGAGTTAGCTAAAGTGTAGAATATGCCATTAATTATTTATAATTTTTTTAATTTAAAAAGTGATAGTCCGTTGAAATTATGTCTTGTAATTAGTTTATTAGTCCGTCTTTTACTTTTAAAATTAACTCTCATTATAACAAAATTATGCTATAGCGATATTTTTAAGTATTTTTAAAATTTGAAAAAAAAAATATTAGTAAAAATATCGATATTTATAATTAGTGTCGCTATATGTGCAGTCGCTATGGTGTATAGCGATATATTATTATAATGTGTTTCAAAAATATATTTCTATAATCTAATTTTGAATATCGATAAAATATAAATAGAACATTTATACAAAAGTATCAAAAAAAAAATATGTCTCTATAATTTAATTTTATTGTAATATGATTTATGGATCATACTTAAAAAAGAAGTGTCTATTTGATCTCACTTTTATTTCGATCTTTTATTGCTACGTGCATATGCAGACAGAGCATTTGTACGTAGTTCTCAATCAATTGATGACGAAAAAACAGCTATACATATCCCGAGCTCCACATTAATCATGACATCATAGATGGATCAAAGTTGGGTGTGGGTTTGAGAGGGAAACATTACCTGTCTTCTAATAATTCAATATTATATATAAATATTTTATTTATATTTTATCTATATTTAAAATTAAGTTATAGAGATATATTTTTAGAACAGATTATAATAATATGTCGCTATACACCGTAACAACTACACGTATAGCAATACTAATTATAAATATTAATTTTTTTTACTAATAAATTTTTTAAAAAATTTAAAAATATTTTAAAATATTACTATTTCACTTGATTTGACTTGAGTTGTCCTTTTCACACTGTGCATGGGGTCCAATATATGGGCCAATCAAGAGGTTAACACGTTCTTCCTTAATAAGTGTTGTATCTCCATGATAAAGCCTTCCAAGGGTCAATATTGATGGCCGCTTAGCATGAAAACAAATAGGAAAATGCTAGATGTACACCCCAAATGGGGTGTACATCTTACACCCACTCCATCCTAGGGGTGGGTGAATTTCACTCGTCACATCGAGTGACGAGTGGATGAATACCCACCCTAGGATGGGTGGGTGTAGGATGTACACCCCATTTGGGGGTGTACACCTAGCACTTCTCAAACAAATAATGTGAAACACATTGCGAGATATCACTTATAAAAATAAATAATTTATATATATTTTTATTATATTTTTTTATTATTATAAAATTAAATTATAGAAATATATTTTTGTGATACTTTTATACAAGTGACCTATTTATATTTCATCTATATTCAAAATTAAATTATAAAGACATATTTTTTGAACACATTATAATAATGTGTCCCTATATTACTTTTTTCTGATTTTAAAAATAATTAAAAGTATCGCTATAGTATAGTTTTGTTGTAGTGCTCACTGCATATAATACAACTAACTTGCAATTCCGAATAGAGATTAAATTCTAAAACTCTATTTGGAAGGCACCGATTTCTTCACAGACTCATTTGCAAAAATTTTCTATAAATATTCTATCTATATTTTATGTGACACTTTTATACAAGTATTCTATTTATATTTCATCTATATTCAAAATTAAATTATAGGAATATATTTTTGGAACACATTACAATAATGTGTCGCTATAAACCCTAACGACTGCACATATAACGACACTAAATATAAGTGTCGGTATTTTTATTAGCGGCATTTTTTTAAAATTTTAAAAATTTTTAAAAGTATCGCTATAATATAATTTTATCATAGTGTATGTTCACTGCATATAATACAACTTACTTGCAATCCCAAATAGAGATTAAATTCTAAAACCCTATTTGAAAGGCATCGATTTCTTTGCAGACTCATTTGCAAAAAAAAAATTTCTATTTATCCCAATTTTCTGACACTATCACCATCCCATTATTTAGCAATAATTTTGTAACGTTGGATTTCTTATATGATTCCAACTTGAATTTTTTCTTTTCATCTACTCTAAGTCATTGTGCAATCCACTTACAAGGTGCTGTGTCTTCTTTTGAGAATATTCATATAAGATGTTCATACGTCAAAACAAAATTTCAAAAAAATTATATTATTCATGTGGTCCATAGAATAGAAAATATCAATACTATATTGGCATGACAACGACCTTGTAGATTTATAAAAAGAAAATGCTTTTTGTATATCCCGTTAGGGATGTACATCCTACATCCCATCTAGTTAAGAGTGAGGTGAATTTTACTGGTCATATCGAAATGACCACCTTTTGATGGATAGGATGTGCATCATATATCCCATTTTGGGATGTATATGTAGCATTGCCCTATATAATATAAGAGTTAGGGGAGCAAAATTAGATTTTTTTTTTATTTTTTATTTTATTTTATTTTATTTTTTCATTTGCTTTTGGTGAATAGAACAAGCCCATAGATTTTTAAATTTTTTTTTTTAAATACAGTAAAAGCGCATATCCCAAATCAAATAGAAAAATTAGAAACAAAAAAAAAAAAGTAATATTCCGAACAAATAGTAAAAAAATAAATAAATTTAGAGATGGTTCCTCAGCCTATACAAACTAAAAACAGAGATGATCTTAATTAACAACAAGTTACTATAACCACAAATTCATATAATTAAAATTTTCAAAAAACCATAAAATCAAATTCTTACAATAGGTGAAGAAAATAAAATAGGCTAATAAATGCTTATTGACTATTTATTTATGGTTAAAATAGATCCAACTTTACGTCCTGTGACAGCCGATTTAGGAGACTAATAAGTTAAGTGGGGCTGCGGTCCATAATAGACCTAATGGTAAGAGGTCAAATAATAAATCTAACGTTCAGGTGAGTTGAGTTCGGTCGAGATCTGTGGACGTTATGTTTGTACGTTTTAAATAAATTAATTGCGTATTTTTAATCGCTCGAACTTTTAAAATTAATGGCTAGTATTAACGATCCGACAATCCTTATTAAGTATTTGTTGAAAGCTCTCCATCTTGGTCTCTTTCTTTTCCACCTCCTTTTCTGCTACAGGTGCTGATCAAAAAGTGTGGTACCAAATCAAGAGAATAGGGATCTTTGTGGGTAATTCATGTATTACCAGTGAATCCAACAGCAATTTGAATTGCTTTTGAGCTCTTATTGGGAATCATCTTTTGCTGCAATTAATCAACAACTTAATAAATTACTCAAATTAGAACAAGGATAGATCAATAAATAACTCCTCAATCTTTACCTAATTTTTAACTCGATGTCTCAATCTCAATTTTTTATTTTTTTTAATCTGTTTTGTAATCTCTATAATTTTTTCTCAATCAAGTGATCCGTCGGAGGAGGAGGCAATGTCGCAGCGCCTCCCCGATGGATATCTGAAACCGAATGAGAGAAAAAAACGAAGAATATATTTTTAGGTGAAAGAGTTTTCTATTTTTACTCTCTAACTGGAATTCCTTTACAAGAGACAATAGACTCCTATTTATAGCCCTTAGGCTTACAAAAGATAAGAAAAATAATAATTTTATTCTTAACCAAATTGGTTTTATCCAATTTGGTTCAACAACCCGATCCATCTAAAACTATCTCGATCCTTATTCTAACTGAAGTAATTGTAACTGCATCCGCCTTATCCTCAATGGTTGACACTTATCCGGAGTAGTTGTAACCGCCTCTCCCTATTCTCAATAGTTGAAACTTATCCAGAATTTTGATCGTTCTGGATCATGACTCCCCAAATTTTGAGAGGAATCAGCACCTGCTGGATCTAGAACTGCAAGCAAGAAAATTAGGTTTCTCCAGCTTCCCTTGTGAACCACTTAGCGGCACTTGGCTTTTGACCTTTCCGTCTAATACGGAAAACTTCACGTTCACCTTTACGTGTCGTTGTGACCTTGTGTTTCAGAATAGTATCATCAGCTAGCTGCTCTTCACATTATGCCACGAGATCCTCTATGGGTGGTAGTACTTTTCCGGGCTCATCATCTAGCATTAATGGCTCGAAGGACTTTAGATTCTCAATATTGACGACCAAATATATGTTCATGTATGCGGGTAGCTCTAGTTGACACGCATTCTCACCAATCTTGCGCACGATCTTGAAAGGTCCATAACGGATGGGCTTAAGCTTCTTACCCTTGCCTTTCAAGAGCTCTTTGCTGAGATGGAGCCAGACTAGATCACCCTCTTGGAAGTCGCCTTTCACCCGATGTCGGTCATGTCGTTCTTTATACTTCTGCTGAGATTTTTGCAGCTGTCGTTCCACTTTGCTATGCACTTTCTGAATACCCTCTAAGAACCGTTGTGCCTTCGCCATTTCACCTTCTTCCTTGGTGGTCCGCGGTTGCTCGACCGTGAACGACAAGTCGAAAGGGCTTGGGGGTAAGTAACCTAAGCACACCTCAAAGGGAGATTTGCCAGTGGAACTGTGTATAGCTCAATTGAAGGCGAACTGCAGGTACGGAAGGCTCTCGTCCCAAGTCTTGGGATGTCGAGCGTTATATCCTCGCAGCAGATGTACAACTGTCCGGTTGACCACTTCTGTTTGCCCATCGGTTTGAGGATGGAAAGCCGTACTCTGTTGTAGCTTTGTGTCCATCATGGACCACAAGGACTGCCAAAAGTTGCTTAGAAAACGGCTGTCACGGTCAGATACAATCGAGCTTGGTAGCCCAAAATGTGTCCAAACGTGTTGGAAGAACAGCCGAGCTGTTTCCTCGCCAGTGATTGTCTTTTTGCACGGCACAAGTGCTATCATTTTGGAGCACCGATCGACCACCACATAAAGATAGTTGTGTCCCCGTCGGGTCCTCGGAAGGCCTCCTAAGAAATCCATGGAGATACTTTTTCAAGGACGAGCCGACACCGGAAGAGGAGTGTAGAGGAGGATGTCGTCAAGGTAGACGATCACGAAGTCATCAAGAAAGGGGCGTAGAACGTCGTTCATCAGCCGCATAAAAGTGGTCGGTGCGTTGCAAAGGCCGAACGGCATGACGAGTCATTCAAACAGGCCTTGTCGCGTCTTGAATGCGGTCTTCTAGGTGTCATCCTCTCGGACTCAAACCTGATGATAGCCTGACTTCAGGTCCAGTTTGGTGAAGTAGCGAGCATGCTTCAATTGATCCAAGAGATCATCGATCCGCGGCAAGGGGTACCGATTCTTGATGGTGATTTTGTTGAGGGCGCAGTAGTCGATACACATTCGCCACCCGCCATCTTTCTTTGGCACCAACACGATCGGGGAGCCACAGGGGGAGCTACTCGGTTTGATAGCACCACTCTCGAGTAACTCGGTCATCTGTCGCTTTATCTCCTCATTCTCCATTACCGAGTTTCGGTACATGCCGAGATTCGGTAATGGAGCGTCGCTGATCAATTAGATCTCATGTTCCACGGTTCGCTTTGGTGGCAGTCCCTGGATTTCTTGAAACAGATCCTGATGCTCGCCTATTAGCCTGGCAACGTCGTCCATTCTCTCTTTGCATGCTAGGCTCAATACTTGCTGTTTGCCTCCTCCGATTCAACTGGCCGAATGACCAGTAAGGCAAACTTTTGGCAGGCATTGATCATCCTCTTGGCCTGGCAAGCGGTTACCAGGTCTACAGTTGTTGTTGACAGTGGCTCTGTGGTGAACAAAAACTTTTGTCCATCCTTAATGAATTGATATTGCTGAGGGTGATGAAAGAAGATAGCGTCGCGGTCCTATAGGTAGGGACTGCTGAAGATGATGTTGCAAATGTTCAATGGCACAACCTCGCACACCATTTCATCGATATAGATGCCAGTCACTGCAAACTTCACCTTGCACTGGCGATCGATCTTCATCTCGATATTGCTGTTGATCCACCCCAATGGATATGAGCAGGGACGAAGCCATAGTAGGGCCCAAGGTGGTCATGGCCCCCCTCAATATTTTAATATTACTCAATAGTCCTTGATACTAATTTATCTTTTTTTCTTTTTTAGATAATAATGGGCCCCTCAACTTTTTAATATTTATTTTTGTGCCAATATAATTATTTTTATTTTTTATTTGTATATATTTTAAATAGATGAAAATATATTAGGAGTCTCGTACTTATAAATTATTTGAAATACATATTTTAACTCCAAATTTTTTATTTCATATTTTTTAATTTCTAACTATTTTTGGTAAGCTATTTTATTTAACTAAATAAAATATTATACTAAATTTAATATATCTTTTAGCTAAAGTTATTGATTTAATTGAATTACGGTTATATTTAGTAAAATTTTTAATTATTTGAATAAAATAATATAAATAAAATAATTAAATATTAAATATTTTTAAATTAAAAAAATTTAATATTTTTATATTAATTATTTAATTAATAATTTTTTTAAAAAAATTGATGATGTACTAAAATTTTTATTTGAATATATTTTGGCCCCCCTCGTAATTAAATTCTGGCTTCGTCCCTGGATATGAGTGTGGGTATGGTGTAGTCAACGAACCCAGTTTTTGAACTAGGTTCTCTGAGATCAAGTTCTTTTGGCTGCTGGGATCGATAATAGCATCGATCACCTTATTTTTGACTTGAACTCGGAAAGTGATCAACTCCTCTTTCTTATCAGTCGGATTTGACGGGCACAGGCTTGTCTCCTTCGGCATAGCCATCATAGACAAACTAGTGATTGCTTGATCAATCCGTCCGATTAAGGTAGGAGCATCACTTGTCGATGCTGCCATCGTCATTGTCGTTGCTGTTGTGCGTCTGCCACGATCGTCCTTCTTCTTCGGTCTCAACTCTGGATGGAGCTTCCAACATTGATCCTTGACATGTCCTGTGATTTTACAATGATCACAGTACAAATCAGGATCAGAGGGGCCCTTCTTTTTGGAGCCCTTCTTTTTGGCCTTTTTGAAGCCCTCGGCAGACTCCCTAGATGGCTTCTCCCCGCGAGACAGTTTATTCTTCCGCTCGATCGCCATGGCTGTTTGGCTTGCCGAGGTGATATCGCGAACACCGAAGAGGCGGAGCTCATTATTGATACGCTCCTGTAGGCCGGCAGTGAATTTATGAAAAATCTGTGGATCGTCAAGGGAGATGCCAAGCGCCAATGCTTGGCGCCGGAAGTCGGTGGTGTAGTCCTGCGCAGTTTGGTCGCGCCTTTGGCGCAGGACATGACAGCGCTTCCATCGCTCTTCTTCATACCCTATAGGATAGAATTCCTGGCGAATCAATCGTTTAAACTGACTCCAGGTAAAATACTCATTGGTGGAAGTTTGGAGAATGGCCTTTCACCAAGTCAATGCATGACCTACAAGTTTTAGTTTTCTGAAAATTACCTTGTTCGCGCTACTATAGTTGTAGAGGTCGAAGTACGTCTCTAGTTGGTCGAGCCAGGCGTCTAATTTTTCAGCGTCGACATTGCCCT
>CM055083.1:6880159-6964118 GCA_029204045.2 Tillandsia leiboldiana
TTTTATTCGAATTTGAATCTGAACGAAATAAATTTATCTCATATTAAACAAATATTGATTCATATATGGATATAAAGAATAAAAATTCGACAGATTTGAATTGTGATCGGTGTGCGTGTATATATATATATATATATATATATATATATATATATATATATATATATATATATATATATATATATATATATATATATATATTGAGTTTCTATGTTTTTAAAAGTATCAAATTATTGATACCGATAGATTTTTAGTCCATAGATGAAAAGATATGCGGTCAGAATGATGGTGGGCCCCATAGGTTAAGTAAATGATTGGTAAAATAAAATAATTTAAGATATAAAATTAGTCAAAGAGATAGATTCAACAGTAGAAAACTTACAAGTACCAATTGCTTGGTGCTTGTACAAGCATAGTGGTACCACTATGCTTGTACAAGCACCAAGCAATTGGTGCTTGTTAGTTTTTTACCGTAATATCTAATTTTTTTGACTAATTTTATCGCTTAAATCATATTATTCCATAAATCAATCACTAAACTTAAGGATCCATTATTATTCTAACCACACATCCTTTATATATATATATATATATATATACTATGCTATTAATAGCACCAAGTCTTTTGTGCTATTAGGTTTTTGATTCTTAGATGAGCAGATGTGCGGTTAGGATAATAGTAGGCCCATTGGTTGGAGAAATAGATCTACGATTGAGGGGTTAGATCTGATGGTGGAAAACTTTGCAGCACCAAGTATATTGTGCTATTGATAGCATAATAGTCGGACTATATATATATATATATATATATATATATATATATATATATATATATATATAGCTAGGCTAGAATACTATTAATGGTACCAAGTTATTGGTGCTATTAAGTTTTTAATCGTTGAATTAAAAGATGTGTGGTTGAGATGATAGTGAGCCCCTTGGATTTAATGGGTGGTTGAAAAAATAGTAAAATCTAACGGGTGAAAATAATCAAAGGTGTTTATATAAGGGTAGAAAACTTGATAGCACTAAATGCTTGGTACTATCGATAGTATAGTAGCCGTACTCTTTTTCTCTCTCTCTCTCTCTCTCTCTCTCTATATATATATATATATATATATATATATATATATATATATATATATATATATATATATAACATAGGGCTACTTTACTCTTATGAGTATAAACTTTTTTGTACTCATAATTTTTCCGCCCTTAAATGAAAGTGTAGTGGCCCAAATCCCCATGTAGCTTTTTCCCGTGAATCCACGGTGTGAAACACCTATTATTGGTGTGTCGGGCCCGTAACGCATCAAATGGATGTGTTAGATGGACTCAGTGAGGTTTTGGATCAAGCCTGTCTTCCGGCTGCTTTTGCCGAATTTTAGAAGGGGTTTCAGGCTGATCGGATGTCGGATTTGAATTCAGCGCGGTAAAACGCTTGAAAATGACTATTTGCTTGTATTTTTCTGAGTCCGGATGCCCAAAAAGAGGCTCCCGGAAGTTTTCTGTGAATTCAGGTGCTTGGGGAAGGCCGTAGACCGTCAGGGTGCCACGTGGCGGCCTATCATTGGTCGGTTCACAAAGCGCGGTCCACAGAGTGGCGCGGGGTGACGCATGGACCAGGGGGAGGACACGTGGCGCCCCCGGATTGGCCGGCGCACGTTGCGCGGTCCACGGAACCCCGCACGGGTGCATAGACCGGGCGCGGAGACATGTGACAGCTCAGGAGTGGCGGGCTCACGATGCGTGGTGCACGGAGTACGCATGTGGCGCCTCGGGGTGCGTGCGCGGCAAGGTGGCGGGCGGCGCGACAGTGCCGCACGTGGGGCACTATCGGGGAGTTTTAGTTGCGCCCGGGGATAAGCGGGCGCCACCTACCGCTTTGACCCGGGGCGGGCCACGTGCCGCCGTCGAGCTGGGCTTGCACACGTTGTCCCGTGTTCGGGACACGTGTCAAGCCTAGGGGATTTCGGGTGCTCCTTGTTTGGAATCTCGGGGGAGATTCGGGCGCCCAAAATCTCTCGGAGCGCCCGAATCTCGGCCCAATATCCAGATTCTTGAATTTTTCGGGCTGGGCCTATAAATAGGCCCAGTGCAGCTTCATTCTGACCTTTTCTGGACGTTTTCTCACAGAGAGTTCTACAGTGACTTTCTTCCTCAACCAGTGCTACATCTTGTGGAGGATTCCTAGGATTTTAGGAGGCTACTACATCGACTTCTACGACGATTCGGCACACTTCGACGCTCCTTTTTCGGCGACCTTTTCCGTCGCGTTTCGGTGCGCGAACTCCCCTGGGCTACCCCGACGGAGCTTTTGGGCGATTCTTGCGCCGGTGTTTCCACGACAGGTAGGGCTACGACTTTTGTATTTTCAGCTTCAGTCTGAGATGTAGTAGTTTTAGTTCAGCTCTGTTTTTATACTCTTTTATTATATCTTTTATATCTGAGCAGTTTACCGACGCTTTGTGTACACGAAAAATTTCGTATGCACGGCGGATCTGTGGACGGGCCCGGGTTCTGGTTTATATCCGGGGCGTGACAGAAGGGATGTGCAGTTAGGATGATAGTGGTCCCCCTAGGGTTTAGTGGGTTGTTGGTGAAATAGTATAAATACTATGGGACCACTATAATCCTAACCGTGCATCCCTTAATCCAAGGGTTGAAAACTTATGACTACGAAGAGATTTTACCTATAAGAGTATAGTAGCCCTATGATATATATATATATATATATATATATATATATATATATATATATATATATATATATATATATATATATATAGAGAGAGAGAGAGAGAGAGAGAGAGTTGGGCTTATATACTTTCAAAAGCACATGTAAAAATATACTTGTGAATTTTTTATTATTGAATTTGCATTTAGATTTATGCTATTTATTTTTTTCTTTCTCTCTCTTTAGTTGACTTTTCGAAAGCACAAATCTCAATGCAAATCCAATGGTAAAAAATTCATACGTATATTTTTACTTGTACTTTTGAAAGCTCTACTATATATATATATATATATATATATATATATATATATATATATGAGTGCGGCTGGGGTGCTTTTATAAGTACGGAGGCATCTGTGTTTATAAGTTGTTTTTGATATTAAGACTTCCGAATCGACGATCGGGTTCGTTAGACTTGATTTAGAGTATTTGAAGTACCTAAAAAATAAACTGTACGCTTTTTAAATATTATTTGCATAGTGATAAAAAAAGCTCAAAATCAACGGCTGAAAATAAAAAATTTCACAAAATGTGATGATATGACACTAAAATTTTAGATCAAAAATATTGATCTTATTTTATATAGTATAAAAAATTTTTTATCAAAATTTTACGTGATTTGAATATTTCTACGTCGTTAAACTTGCAAATGACTCACCACGACCATTAAAATTATTGATTTTGAGCCCCTTCGTTCACTAGACAAATAATATCGAAAAATTATGAAATTTAGTTTTTAGGCATTTCAAATATTTTAGATCAAATATAACATAGTTGATCGTCGATTTAGAAGTCCTAATATTGAAAACGACTTATAAAAATAAAAGATTCCGTACTTTCATAGACATAGCAGCCTGACTCACCAGCTATTTAAATTTGAATTAGAATAACAAATATTTTCTAACAAAATATAATAGACGGATTTACTTCTTATAAAATTTAAATTTTTATTGTAAATTTTTGGATAAACATAGTGCACGAATTATGTTCATTTGAGATTAATTATCAAAATAATTAATACGTGTATTTACACGTATTCTTAATCAGTATAATATGAAATAATTTAAATTTGGTTCATATTGGAGTTTGAGTTTGGATTCGGATTCGACATAAACAAAATTTATTCTCGAACCGTAATATGTTGAATTTTGATTATTCTTTAAACTCACTCCGCTCATATTTAGATTCATTCGTACACATAAATATTTTTGAGTGGTGCTATCTGTACACCCCTTTGGGGGTGTACAGGTTACACCCCATCCCATCCTGGGGTGGGGTGTAATTCACCCGTCAGTTCCATCGATGTGACGGATGAATTACACTCCACCCCAGGATGGGGTGGGGTGTAACCTGTACACCCCCAAGGGGGTGTACAGATAGTTTTTTCTAATATTTTTACTGTCATCTTAAAAGCATGTATGCTATCGACCGTTCCTAGTATAAGTGTGAAAGATTTAATGGTTGGTATCTAAAGTTTCGAGTTTGAAATATAGTTATTTTATATTTTCAGCTAAATTTATTTTTAGGCTAAATTACAGAAAATTTTTCTGTAATATTCCACTTTTTTCACTTTGCCTCCCTGTCTTTTAAAAGCCTACATTTTGCCCTTTATAATTACCGAATTGTCTTTAGGGGGCAACGGCGTTAACGGATGAGGTAAATTGACGAAAATGCCCTTACCTTATATTGGAGAGAATGAGTTTTAATTTATTTTTCGTCATTTTTGAAGGATATTTTGGATATATTTAATAATATTTTTTAAAAATTTAAGGGTTCACTCACGGAATGGTGACTGCGGGAGTAAATACATATTTCGATAATTACGAGAGTACAAAATGTAGGTATTTCAAAGACGGGGAGACAAAGTAAAAAACCAGAATATTACATAGAAATTTTCTGTAATTTAATCTTATTTTTAATAAAATAAACAAAATAAATAGTATTCTATTATTATTATTATTATTATTATTATTATTATTATTATTTTAAAAAAATCTTGAGTTGACTTGGTCTTGTTTGTATCACCCGCCACCAGCTTCCATGCCGTGGTCGTTGGGAAAGAGCTTTCATCATTACTATTTTGACCATTAGTTTAACTTTCGTAATTTTTATAAAATTTAAAATTAAAATTAAGTTTGAATAAAAAATCGTAATGTAGAAGTATCCGACTAACTGTACAAATTTAAAAATAAAATTACACTGCTAAGAAAATAAAAAATCAGTATTCAAAATCAAAATTGAACCTGGCTATTTATTATACTAAATATTAATTATTAAAATAATATATTGATATATTTAATTTTTAATTCAGCTTTTATTTTAGTTTCAGTTTGGTTCCAAACAAAAACTATAACTATTTGAATTTGGATTTGGATTTGGATTCGAACAAATTGTTAGATATTCATATTCATTGATAGTATAACTTTTATAATTTAGAAAATAATCTAAAATTTTTTTAAAAGTACTATAGAATTCCTTTTTAATTTTATGATATAAAATTACTGTGACAATTATGCACCAAAGAAACTTGTGATTTTTTTTAATATGTTTAATGTGATAAAATTATAATGAAAACGTAAGATTTTTTTATTGAAAAAAAAAAAAAAAAAAAAAAAAAAATCTGGCATTGAATGCTCCTTCTAAAAAGTCTAGTTGTTACTTCGGAAGACTTGCTGTCACCGAGCATCGAAAGCAACCATTGATCAGCCGCAGATAATCGCGAGCTGGAGTCTGTAAAATTATTTTGTTCCAAATCGATCAGACCACTCAGATCAGACCACTCAGATCATGGCGAACTGGGATCTATAAAATTATTTTATTCTAAATTGATCAGATCATCCACCAAATTGCTATAAGATCGGTTAGATTTTTTATAACCCACCTTGCAGGCGTATTTGGCGTCGTCACTCATATTTTTACTGTCCAACCTCTTTGAAATCATTCACGTCATATATTTTATAAAATACACTTCGTAAATAAATGTTCAGTTGTTTTATATCTTAATTTGGATTCGGAAAAAATTCAGTACAAATATAATACGGATAAAATTTGTATTATAATTTTAAAATTTATTGAAAAATTTGGTAAACAAAATAGATTCTTTAATTATTCGGATACATGATTTATACGGAAATAATACGTTTACTAATTAAAAATTCGGAATAAAAAATTCAGCTATTAAATTAATTTTTTATTTCTAAATTTATAAAATTAGTATAAATAACTATTAAATTAATTTTTTTTTCTAAATTTATTAAATTAATATAAATAATTATAATTATCAACCGTGCAAATGATAAAGGGCTTCGTGATTGATACCCGAGACCCGAGTTTGAAGCCTTATTGCTTTACATTTCCAGCTAAGTTTATTTCAAAAATAAACGAAGCAGATAGCATGCTACATTTTTCTCAAAAAAAAAAAATTATAATTTTTAAAAATAATTTAATCAACTTATTTTAGAAATAAACAAAATATTTATTCAGAAAAAAATAATAACAATAAAATATAATTATAAAAACTCCTTGCAAAGACAAAAAAAAAATAATCAATAGCTAAAATATTAAAAAAAAAAATTAAAAAAATTTAAATTAATTAAAAGTAAATATTAATTTTACTCACAAGTCAACAAAATAATAAATTAATACAGGTGACGAGGGGCACGTGGCCCGGAGGGTTCCGATGCGAGTGGCGCGCGGTTCGGTAGGGGTTCCGATGGTGAGCGGTGCGCGTCTTGGGAGGGTTCCGATCCGACGGCGACTTGGCGAGCTGACGCCGCCCGGCCGGGGTGAGAGGAGGGGGACGTGAGAACAGAGAAGAGAAGGCGAGGTGGGGTGGGCCGGCCCTGTGATGGGCTTTTTATTTTATTTTTTTTTGTGAAAGGGAAAAGTATAAGTATGGCTGAAAATTCGGAATTCGAAAATAATTCGCTAATAAATTTTTTTAAATTAAAAAATTGATAAATTATTTTGATTTTCTAAAACAATTTAAAATCAATTTGTTTAATTCGAATTCTTAATCATTCATAAATAATTCACAAATTATTTACAAATTAACTAATTAATGTTTTATATTCAGAACCACAAAATACGCGCAATGAATTTTCCGTCCGCGCAATGAATTAAAGCGCGTGGGTTGTCACTTGTTTTTATTATTATTATTATTATTATTATTATTATTTTGGCTATTTAGAAAATATCAAACGACTTGGTCCGTTGACGTAGCGAATTGACCATTGACTCTGTATCTCTCTCTCACTCCTTCTCCTCCTCTCTCTCTCTTTCCTTAAGACCATAAAAAAAAAATCTATAAATAGCAGGAAAACCCAACAATACACACACTACTTGTTCTCTCTCTCTTTCCTTTAGACCATAAAAAAAAAATCTATAAATAGCAGGAAAACCCAACAATACACACACTACTTGTTCTCTCTCTCTCTCTCTCTCTCTCTCTCTCTCTCTCTCTCTCTCTCTAAAAAAAAAAAAAAAAAAAAAAAATCCATACACTGTGAGCTTCAAATAGTTTTTTCTCTGAGAAGATGGTTAAGGTAAGTTAAATGTTTGAGTTGTGTTAATATTATGCGGGGGTTAATTAATTGCTCAACTTGTTACCTGCACAGAGACTTGATTGAATTGAGACATCAAGTTAAAAATTACTTATCGATCTATCCTTATTATTGTTCTAATCTGAGTTATTTAATTATTGAGTACTTATAAGTTGTTGATTAATTGCAGCAAAAGATGGTTATTAAGCTCTCAATGGAGGATCCCAGGAAGCGCACAAAAGCACTTGGAATTGCTGTTGGATTCACTGGTAAGATCCCTAATATTCGATCTCTCGTACTTTGTAATCAACTATAGTTCATTTCAAATGGAAAATTTGATTTGCTACTACAATTTCAATTAAATTTGATTGTATTAATTATTGATAATCTTTAGGTGTAATGTCGACGTCGCTAGAAGGTGATCAGATCGTGTTGGTCGGCGACGGAGTCGACCCGATATCTTTAACTGCCGCACTGAGAAAGCGAATGGGCTACGCAGAATTGATCAGCGTCGCACCGGTACCGGAAAAGAAAGATGAAAAACCAAATACTGAGACGAAGAGCGTTCAACCAATACCCCTTCCATATTATAGTTACTCAGTTGTTCCACCGTACCCGTATGTTGCTCAACAAGATTATAATAGCTATGACAATTCTTGTGCAATTATGTAAAGCACTTATTAGTTTGCCTATTTTATTTTCTTTAACACTACTGCAATCAAATTTCCCCTATGGTAAGAATTTGATTTTGTGTGTGTTTTTTTTATTTTTAAAGATTTAATTATATGAATTGGTGGTTATAGTAACATCTTGTTAATTAAGTTCATCTCTTGTTTTTTGTTTGTGTAGGTTGAGAACCATCTCTAAAATTTTCTTTTTTACTATTTGTTCGGAATTTTACTCTTTTTTCTTTTTTTTTTTTTAATTTGGGATATGCACTTTTTTATACTTTCCAAACGCGTAAGCAAGCTCTTTTACTGTTGAAAAAAACATTAAAAAAGTAAATGAAAAAAAGAAAAGAAAAATCTAATTTTTCTCCCCTAAATCTTATATTATATATATAAGAAGCTTCCAGGATTTTGTTGTGCATTAAATGGTGACGACTACATTATGTAATAAAAAGAGGATTATTTATTTATTTATTTATTTTTTGGTGCATGGATGAAGCGGGAGAGAAGGCAAACTATGTAGATTTTGATATCCAAGTTGGATGCTATATTTATAGTCAGACAACTGATCAACATCATCTTCGGAATCGTCTAAATTTTACTAATTATTTTAATAAATTTTTTTTTTCAAAAGAAATTTATAATTAAATGGTTGTTTTAGATTGGCTGCTACCTAGTTGGTGGTCTAGTTGGTAAGGAACAAAATAATTTTTCATAATTTCTCTACAAATCTCTTGTTTGAGAATATCTGGACTATCCAGTTAAGACACCTGTGGGACGAGACCAGAAATTCATGTAGGGAAATTGTTCGGGACCGCTAGTGTCCATTGCTCTTGGTTTGATTATTTTTATTTTATTTTTTATTTTATTTTATTTTTTTCGCGATACTTGACTCTCTCTTTAGCTTAGTTCATCGTCTAATTGAATAAAGCGGGCAGCTACCTTTCCCTCTGAAAATAACATGCTACATTTCTCTTAAAAAAAATAATTATTTTACTTGCATGTCCTTCACATAATTTTATATAGCTTAAAAGTACAAATCTTTTTTTTTATATTATAATAATTCTGCATTATAATTGAAGAATAAAGCATATCAGTTATCATTTTTTATTTATTTTTTATGAACTAGAATAATAAAGTAGATTTTTTTTTATGTTTTAAAGGCTGAGGCATAAAGGACCTGCAGTCAAGTGTAGCCCATAAGTAAGTGCACTTTGAGAAAGCGAAGAATTTTTTTAAAAGCAGACCAATGGTCCTCTATGTCGGATCGTTGGCGCTAACCATTAATCTTCAAAATTCGAGCTGTTAAAAATACGCAACTAATTCACTTAAAGCATTCAGGCATAGCGCCTACGGATCTCGACCGGACTCAACTCATCTGAACTTTAGGTCTATTGTTGGGTCTCTTACCGTTATGTCTATTGTGGACCGTAACCCCATTTGACTTATTGGGCTCACCCAACTCAGCTTATTAGTCTTCTGGGCCTATTGTCACGGGGGAGAAAATTGAGTCTATTTTAACCCATAAATAAATAGCCAACAATCCCCCTCCCAACACCTGCTCCGTATGGGAATCAAACCCGCGCCACTGATTTTGATACCACTTATCGGATCGTTAGCGCTAACTATTAATTCCAAAAGTTCGAATTGTTAAAAATACGCAACCAATTCACTTAAAACGTACAGTCACAATATCCACGGGTCTCAACCGGACTCAACCCACCTGGGCTTTAGGTCTATTGTTGGGCCACTTTCCGTTAGGTCTATTGTGGACCGCAGCCCTACTCAACTTATTGGGCTCACCCAACTCAACTTATTAATTTTCTGAGCCTATTGTTCGATAAAAAAAAAAAGTGTCAAATCCAAAACCGATTTAATAAAATCAAATTCATGTAACTTAGGAAAAAATTTATCATATCATGCTCGAGGTACCCGTCGAAATCCATAAATAGATTTAAGCATATGACATTTATAAGATGGACGCATAGGATCGATATACCCAATAGATTTTGCCATGTACACCTCCTCAGATAAATCATCATGAAGAAAAGCATTTTCAACATCTAATTGACAAAGAGGCCAGTTGTAATAAAGAGTAAGAGTAAGAGGAGGAACAATTCGAATCGTGACATATTTCACAACTGGACTAAACGTGTCTACAAAATCGATTCATGGCTATTGATGATAGCCTTTAGCAACTAAACGGGCTTTATACTTATTGATGGTTCCATCCGGATTTTGCTTGGCACGATAAACCCATTTACATCCAACCACATTCATATGCGGTTGGTAAGGAACCAACTCCCATGTGCAAGCTCATTGTACGCAGTGCTGTGAATTCTGTTAGATTATGTAAAATTATGTTTCGAGTTGATATTACGGTACTCAACTCGGCGATGGGCTGAATATGTTGGATTTGATTCTAATTTGATTCCAATCTTGTTCTTAAATATTATGGATGGGTTAGAAATATTTTAAAGTGAATCGGAGACTCGGATGACCCGTAGAGATCGTTTTCTATTAGAATTAAATTTTTAGAGTTATATTAACTCTTGTGATTTATTTTTTATTTTTTAGGACTATATTAAAAAAATCCTAACTAAGAGGAAAAACGTGGAGAGCCTCCGTGAGAGAGTTTCTTGTAATTCAATTTTACTTCTTGTAGTTTTGTGCCGTAGATTAATCGAAGAACGCATTGAGATGGTCTTGCCCGTGGACGTAGGTCGACACATTATTGGCCGAACCACATAAGTCTTGTGTCATTGTGTTTTTTTTATTCGTTTTATTTGTTTAGTTATTCTCGTGTTTATTTTTTATTATTGTTCTCGTTTATTTTCATCTACGAAAAATTCTGTTTTCGCTGCGCTCGTATGCTGTATGAATTGAAGTGTGTTCGATAATCTCACGACCAGTTTCCCCTTCAAATTCTATATCCATAGCAGCTCTCCATTCGCAATATTTAGATGTTGTAAAGCGACATGTTGGTTCATTAGGATAGGCGGCTAATGAAGCTTTCGAAATAGGATGTTTGGTAGTTTCGTAACACCTTTCTTCTTAAAGATACCAAATTTCGATCTTGTTTGCATAGAATGGCGCCTATTTGTGGAAGATGAAGGGCATTGATCAGAGGTGAAAGTTGATTGCTGAGAAGTTTTCTTTTTGAGAGAACTATAGCATATTATTCGTTTCATTTATTTTAAAATAAACTTAGTTAGAAATATAAAACAACTAAACTTCAAAATCGAAATTTTGAATATCAATCATCAATTTTTTTTATCACTTGTGGTAGGAATGGTTGATTATTGTTATCCGAGGGTTGAATGTTTTGTTCTAAAAAAGTTTTACTTGGATGGATTGTAGAATCACTAAACATGATACGAAGGTTGCATATATAGCAAAAGAGTATTGATTGATTGTTGTGAGGACATTTGTGGGGATCGAGGAGCCATTGTTCACATTGGGAGTATCAATAATAATGGGTTGTGAAGTACTATAGGAGGGAAGCCACAAAGACAATAAACCATCTAAAGTGGTAGAATTAGAGGATTTGGTGCTAATATTATTCAAAAAAGGAAACTTTGGTTCATCAAAATTAAATAACATGCTTCCACATGTATACACCACTTGTGGACCTATCCAAACAATGATAATATATCTTTTTGAGTTGCACTATATATATATATATATATATATATATATATATATATATATATATATATATATATATATATATATATATATATATATATATATATATATATATATATATATATATATATATATATATATATATAGCCTAAGGTTTTCTTTGGCAACGGAAATAAGGGGATAAAGAAATTATCCCCTATTTTATTTCCAAACGAAAATTAATAGGAATGAGAACAGCTATTCCTATCCCTAACGGGTTATTTTAGAATAACTCGTTAGGGATGGGAATAGCCTATTCCCATCCCCAGGTGTGCCAGTCTTTATTATTATTATTATTATTTTTTATTTTAATGATAAGATGTTTAATAAATTTATAAAATTTAAAATTTATTTATTTATTTTATAAATTTTAAAATTTTTAACTTATTTTTTAATAAATCTAAAAATATATTTTTTTCTAAATTTTTTTAAAAATTTATTAATTTTAAAATTTTTAAATTTATGCAAATTTTTTAATAATTTTTTTTAAAATTTATACTAATTTTAAAAATAAAATTTTTGCTTATACTTTTGTAATTTTTTAAGACAATTAAAATTAAAATTTTTAATATTTATAAATTTTTAAATTTTAAATTTTATGGCTTTTAAAATTTTAACTTTAATTTTTAATAAATTTATCATATAATTTTAATAAATTATATGATAAATTTTTTTAATAATTTTTTTTATATATAAGTAAAATATAAAATTTAATAATTTTTTTAATAAATATTTTAAATTAAATATTTAAAATTATATCAGTAAAATTTTAATGATAAATTAAAATTTTAGCCCTTTTTATTTTTCTTATTCCTCTTTAACTTACCAAACACAATTTTTTTTATACCCGGTATAATTCTTATACCCACCCAAACATAAATTAACATTAGTTCCTGCTAATATCATGACTTATATCTATTTTCGGTATAACCAATTTTTTTTTATATCCGAACCAAACGCAGCCTAAGAAAACACTCACTGTAGATTTACAATCCTACTTATTTGATCCATAGGGACCTAAATATGGCTAACATGCACACACAAAAGATCTTAAGTGAGAGTAATTAAGAGAAAAATTAAAAAGTAGCTCAATATATATATATATATATATATATATATATATATATATATATATATATATATATATATATATATATATATATATATATGTATTTTTGGCAGCCTCGTTGGTTCACTCTGTAGCCTAATTCATCGATCCATTAATTAAATAAAGTAATAGCATGTTATTTTTTTTCAAAAAAAATAATTACTAGGCTAGTTATTTTTTTTCAAAAAAAATAATTACTAGGCTAATTTCTACATAATTGCGCAAGAATTCCCCCGCCGTAATCTTGAACAATACATGGGTAGGGTGGCACCGCTATACATTTTAGCAAGAATTCCCCCCGCCGTTTGGTTCGGGGATAAATTTAAGAGGTATAAATTTTTTTATACCTGGGATAGCTTGCTATTCGGGGATAATGAAGTATAAAAGTTAAATTGCGTTTGGTTGAAAAGTTGGTATTCTCTTGAATAGTTAAAATTGTGTTTGGTTAAAATTATGGAATAGTAGAGGATAGTGAAAAAAAAAAGATAGAATTTTTATAAAAATACCAACTTTGCCCTTAGCTTTTTTTTATAGAAAAATTAATTTAATTATTATATTAAATTTGAAGCAATTTAATTATAAATAATAAATTATATTTTACGTTAAAAAAATAATATTTTTTATTTTATATTATATTTTAAGAATATAAATAATAAATTATATTTTATATTATATTTTATATTATATTTTATATTTTATATTATAATTTATATTTTATATTATAATTTATATTTTATATTATAATTTATATTATAATTTATAATTTATTTATAATTTATAATTTAAATTATAATTTATATTATAATTTATATTTTATATTATAATTTATATTATAATTTATATTATAATTTATATTATAATTTATATTTTATATTATATTTTATATTATAATTTATATTATAATTTATATTATAATTTATATTATAATTTATATTTTATATTATATTTTATATTATAATTTATATTTTATATTATAATTTATATTATAATTTATATTATATTTTATATTTTATATTATAATTTATATTATATTTTATATTTATATTATAATTTATATTATAATTTATATTTTATATTATAATTTATATTTTATATTTTTTATTTTATATTATATTTTATATTATAATTTAATTATAAATAATAAATTATAACTTTGCCCATTCACTATCCCAGAAATAAAAACTCTATTCCATGGGGGGAAGGAATAAGATTTAACGGGTTATCCCAGAATAACCCGTTAAGCAGGGGATAAAAAAAAAAATTTATCCTCTGTCTTTTTTGCTTGGTGTTTGGCAAGAATTAGGGGATAAAAGGGGTTATTCCCCCCTTTATCCCCCAACCAAACGGGGCCTTAGGACATGGAATCACCTCAACCAGTTTGTTCTTCTCTTCCTTGTATTTTTTTACGGGTGCAACACTGATCAATTCTACGCAGCAGCTTATTTGCTTTCTAAGTAGGTTTGTTAGGGCTACTGGGTCGACCCCATCGCCGATCACTGCGATCTCATCATCTTCCACCGATAAGGATGTAACACCTAGAAATTAATTAATAGTATAATTAAACTTAATTTAAGTTGTAGACAAGGAGTATTGCATCGCAAATCAAAAAAAAAAGTGCGGTAGCTAATAAAGGGTAAAATTATTAGGTGACTTTTGTTCAGAATCCAAATTCGAATCTGGCGAATTTTTAAAATTCATATTCAAATTCGAACAAATTAAAAATTTGAAATCCGAATTTGAAATAATTATTTTTCTTTACCATATTTCAAAACATATTACATTGAATCTATATTTTTAAAATACAATTTCAAATATAACATTAAATATTTATATATATATATATATATATATCATATAATGTAAAATCAATTCACAGGTTGGCTTCGGGATCAAATCTCCGTTAACATCAGATAAATCCGCTCCGTTCGGATTCGATTTTGGATAAAATATCGAGCTTGCATACCCATTGACATCCCTACTAATATTTTTAAGAAGGGCAATGCTACATGTACACCCCGAAAGGGGTGTACATCATACACCCCACCGATCCAATGGGTGGGGTGTCTTTGGGGTCACTTGATGTGACCCCTTCTCACACCCTCACTCATTGGATGGGTGAGGGTGTAGGATGTACACCCCGGATGGGGTGTACACATAGCATTTTCCTTTTAAGAATGAAAATCTCTACTTGGCACTAGAGTTTGAGCATATAAATTAAGAGTCCGGCTGGAATACTATCGATAGTATCAAGCAATTGATGCTATCAAGTTTTTAGTCCTTGGATGAAAGTATGGCTGAAATGATTACGACCTACTCCAGTTCAAAATCAATTGCAAAAAAAAATAAAAAAAATATTAATCCATCTCTCGTATATATATATCTATAATTTTTACATTTTTTACTAAATAAATAATAAAATTTAGAAAACTCCAACTCTACGGCTATACAAACAAATAGCAAAAAAAAAATATTTGATTTCACCTGAATTATAGTTCGTCCGAAAATCTGCTTTTACTTTAATTTTATTTTCGGTGAAACAACCAAACCTGGCACTACAATAAAATTATGTTATAATAATATTTTTAAGTATTTTTAAAATCTAAATAAAATGACAGTGATAAAAATATCGATACTTATTATTAGTGTCGTTATATATGCAGCCGTTAGCATGTATAGCGACATATTATTATAATATATCTCAAAAGTGTATCTTTATAATTTAATTTTGAATATAAATAGAATATAGATAGAACACTTGTATCTGAAAAAAATGTCGGTGACAAAAATACCGATATTTATTATTAGTATCAC
This sequence comes from Tillandsia leiboldiana, assembly GCA_029204045.2. Lineage (NCBI taxonomy): Eukaryota > Viridiplantae > Streptophyta > Magnoliopsida > Poales > Bromeliaceae > Tillandsia > Tillandsia leiboldiana. The sequence continues at coordinate 6,895,715 of CM055083.1, forward strand.
TATATATGTAGTCGTTAGGATGTGTAGCGACATATTATTATAATATGTCCAAAAAATGTATATCTATAATCTAATTTTGAATATAGATGGAATATAGATAAAACACTTGTAGCGACACATTATTATAATATGTCCCAAAAATGTATCTCTATAATCTAATTTTGAATATAGATGGAATATAGATAAAACACTTGTAGCCATATAATATGTTCCAAAAATATATCTCTATAATCTAATTTTGAATATAGATAGAATATAAATAAAACACTTGTATAGAAATATTATAAAAATATATCTATAACGACCGGCCCACTAGCAATAATAACGCGTTGGGCCCAAAGCACAGTCCAAAATACTTAAGTCCAGTTGTTATTATTAGTGTCCATGTCTCTTATAAATCCAATCACAATTACATCTACAGTCGATGTGGGACTATTGGGCGATGTGGGACTATTGGGGGCGTCACAGACTCCCTCCATTTAGGCCTAACGTTCTCGTCAGCCCAAACACACGCACAGTCCCCCGTTTAGGTCTGACGTTCTTGTCAGCCCAAATGCATGCACAGCCCAAAATCACCAGGCGATGTAAGGCTTGTTTCGCTAACCCTGTCATCTAGATTCAGGCTCAGGCGAGACTTATCACACACTTCCGACTGGTTATTGCCTCTGGTACCAAATATAATGACTCGGCACACTAGTAATAATAACTCGTTGGACCCAAACCACAACTCAAAATGCTTAAATCCAGTTATTATTACTAGTGTCAATGTCTCTTATAAATCTAATCACAATTCTACCGACATCCGATGTAGAATTATTAGGAGCGTCAGAATATTCCTATAATCTAATTTTATTGTAGTGCAGTTAGTACCTCTAACCAAACACCATGGTGAAGATGAAAGCACTTCCCCTTCCCCACCTACCAGGGGATTGAAGCATGTACGTGCTTTTAAACATCTCAACTAATATATAAGTCTGTTTTAGACACCTCAACTAAGTCTTAATTTGTTCATATGATCACTTCAAATTCCTGGGAGTGGTAGCAGATAAGATGGCCACCTAACAAAGAAAAGCCTCTATTAATATGGCTTTATTAATAGGAAAATGCTAGATGTACACCCCAATTGGGGTGTACATCTTGCACCCACTCCATTCTAGGGTGGGGTGAATTCCACTCGTCCGATACGCTAAAGCATAGCAGCTCGAGAACTCACGAAAAAAAGATGGACGAATGGAGAAATACCCATCCCAGGATGGAATAAATATAAAATGTACACCCCATTTAGAATGTACAGGTAGCAGTCTTCTTATTAATATGGCTTTATTAATACGGCTTTATGCAGTACCTGATAGGAGAGGCAACTAAAATCCCAAAACTGTGAAACCTTTTTTGCAATTATCACAATGATGTCTTGTCCATGACATTCACAAACCAACACCGCCCCGTCAACCGTCCCTAGCCCATCAACTATTCCTAACGCAAGTGGCAAAAGATTTAGTGGTTGATATTCGAGATTCGAAGTCTATTTACTTCACATTTCTAGCTAAGTTTATTTCAAAAAACACTAACCCCATCAATATCCGTCACTATCAAAAATATTCTAGCTAATAACAAATATAAAATAATTTTTATTTTTTAAAAATTTAAATTGTAACGATCTACTAACGATAATAACTTGTTGGGCCAAAACTATAATCTACTAACAATAATAATTTATTGGGCCCAAACTACAACCCCGATTCAGATCCTGACATAGTAAAAAATACCAAATATAACGACTCGACACATTAAGATCCTGACATAGTGTGTCACATTGTCTTTCAGACCCTGAAAGATACCAAATATAACGATCCGATCTATTAGGATTAATAACTAGTTGGACTCAAAGTACAACCCAAAATACTTAAATCCAATTATTATTATTAATATCCATATATCTTATATACTAATCATAATTCTATTTTCATCCGACGTGGGACTATTGAGATATCATATAAATTATCAAAAAATAATATTTTTAGTATTTATATTCCAATAATTTTTTTATGTTTAAATTTGAAACTTTTTAATAAGAAATGTAAAATTTATATTAAAATTATATAAAAATTATAAAATAATAATTATTTTTTAAAAGCTTAAGTTGTCAGAAAATAATAATTTTAGCATTTATACTCAACACTAGCTTCATTATATATATTTTAGCTGTGGATCAATACTTGTTTTGCTCTTGAATTTAGGGTGTCGATGAGCCGAACACGAGCGAGCTGGGTCGGCTCGTGTTCGATTTGTTTAATAAACGTGCCGAACACGAGTTGACTCGTTTAAATATCGAGCTAAAAAATTCGGCTCGTTTATTAACGAGCCGAATACGAGTTGGCTCGCGAACAACAAGTTTGATTTTTATTTTTACTATTAGGTGTAAAATTTTTTAAAAAATAAAAATTTTAAATTTTAATCTAATAATTAAAATTTACAAAAAATTGATGACCTAATATATATATATATATATATATATATATATTCGAGCTGCTATCGAGTTGAACACGAGCGAGCTGACCCAACTCGTATTCGGCTCGTTTTTTAAACGAGCTGAAAAGTTCGGCTCGTGTTCGGCTCGTTTACTAAACGAGCAATTCGATCTCGAGCTCATTTCGATTCGAACACGAGCTAACTCGCGAACAACGAACTGAATTACCACACCTACTTGAATTGTATTATTCAACTTGGGTTTAAAGAATAATAATGATCCAAGGGGCATGAATGGTCAAAGGGTCTTGATGTAAGAGCACATATGATCACATTCACACTCGTTTTTGAAGGTAAAGGTTTCGCATCGACTATTTTTACTGTTAAATATAATTTAAAATATTATATTTTTTAAAAAATTAAATTTTATAATTATTTCATATTATATATCTCATAATTAAAAAAAATTTAAATCTTGAATTAGAAAACTTAATTCTCTATTTTTATGATGTCGGCCAATTTTGACTATTTATTTTGTATCCGCTTGATAGACTTCATCATCAAATGGATACAAAATAAATGATTAAAATTAAATGATTTTTTAAAAATAAAAAATATAATTTTTAAATTTAAAATTAAAATTATTGACCTTGATCTATATAGTAAATATAATTTTTATTAAAATTTCAACAGATTTTAATTTTTCTACACTGTTAATTCAAAGAGGCTTCATAGGGGTGGTTAAAAATATAAGTATTAAGATGATATCACAAAATTTTAACATTTTAATTTTAAAATATTTTAATACTCTATATTATATTTAACTTCAGGAATGGTAGATTCAAAAATTTTATTATGAAAACATTTTATGAATACAAAAATCGTTTTACTTATAATAATAATGAATCTAGAATATTTATGATGGGCACGATTATTGATGTCCTTTTTTTTTTTTTCTTTTTGTGAGAGAGAAATATAATATGTTATCTGTTTTATTTATTTTTAAATAAATTTAGTTAAAAATATGAAATAAGTAGACTTCAAATTTAGAATATAAAATATCAATCATCAAATTCTTTGTCATTTATACTAAATACAGTCGATATATTTAAAAATAGTTAAGTGGTAATTTTATGAGTTTTATAACTACGAAAACTATTTTACTTATACACTAATAACAATGAAGCTAGAATATTCATGATAGGCACGAATATTGATGTCCTTATGTCTAGGAATAGTTAAGTCATTGTACTCTTTTTGTTGCTCGAATGATGTTATTGATTGCCTCTTTCTTTCAAAAGTCTCATTTTTTTTTTTTTTTTCTTTTTGTTGAAGATATATATAAAATATATAGGCCATTTGCATGCATTTCTCATCTAGTAAGAAAAACTTAGAGACTCTTCAATAGGATAATATTTTAGCCCTAATTAACTCACTATCTAATGTTTAAAAATTTAAAATTATAAAAAATTTTAATTTTAATTAAAAAAAAAATTGGTGGAACAAGTTGTTCTCACCAAAACTATAGTTCTCCCCTTTGTACCATACCAAAAAGGGCCTTAAGATACTAATTTTATAACACAAATGTTTAGGAGTTTTATTTATATATAAATTTTCTAAGTGACTTTTTTATAATTTACCATAAAAAAAAAAAAAGCAATACTACTGATGTACATCCCATCCATTATTGGATAAATTTTATTTTACTAGTCACTTTAAAATGACTAGTAAAATTCATTCTATTTTAAGATAGGTAGAGTGTAAGACGTATATCCCATTTTGAGTGTATAAAATGTATTTTCCTAATAAAAATAGTAAAACTGGACCGTTTTATATATCTATACATATATTAATTCTCAATTCTCTTATTAAGAGCTATTTGGTTGGATATAATTGCAAAAACACTGTAGTTGAAAATATGTTCAGTTGTAAATGCTACAGTTATAACTACACCGGATCTATTTTGGTTCTATACAATTGCAATTGTTGTAGTTACAATTCTTCTGTTTGTTAGAATGAAGTTGAGATTTGTATTTATGAATTGTTTTACTGACTTTAGATTATCTTCTCTGAATATGAAATAATAATATACTTTTTTAATTATTAATTGAAATTTTATATTTATATATAGTTTTATATGTTATAAAATTATATATTTATTGATGATTATATATATATATATATATATATATATATATATATATATATATATATATAATATAATATAAAAAATAAATATCAATTCAGTGATGCGTACGAAAAAAATCACGCGTTATCTTTTTTGAACAGGTGAGCTGACTATAATTATATAATTTTATTAATCATTTAAATTTTCTATCTACAAATAAATAAGTGAATATATACAATATTTTTATATTTTTCAATAAATTTTCAACTTATCAATCGATACAATTTAAAATTTTCAATCTATTTAATTTTAATATATAAATCAAAATTAAAAAATTTATTATGTTTCTCCTTTTTTTTTTATCAAATTTAATAATTATAATTAATTAAAACTTATTAAATTAAATATATATTCATTATTTATTTATTTACTTATTTATGAATGGTGATTTTATTCATCACGAACTGCTGCTGCAGTTGGAACTACAACCAATTTGAATTTTGTTCCAACTGCAGCATTTAGGTTTCCTTGTAACAACTGCAGCAATTGGATTCAATTATACTAAATCAAACATATGAATTGAAATTGCATGTATTTGTAACTGCATTTCAATTGCAAAAGTGTGCAACCAAACGGCTCTTTAAGCCACGTGTCCACACCTCGTTCCTTCATTCTACGCGTAGATTATAAATCTAGAAAATTGAAAGGACGCGAAATAGTTTTTCATCCCACGCGTAGATTACAAATTTGAAAACTCGAAGGAATACAAAATATTATAATTTATTTACACCTAATCGAATTCCAAAAAAAAATACAAAATAAATTTTAGTCGGTGCGATCGAGAGGAGGTCGAAAAAGCGATGGGTGCGATTCAGTTTCAAAATTTATATATATATATATTTTGTAAGAGTATATAAAATTTTCGGGACCAATATAATGCAAGAGAAGATTCCTTAGCCGACGGTCATCTCTCTCTTTATCCATTCCTTTTCTCTCAAGAAGAGAAAACAAATAATTTTCTTACGCCAAAACTCTTAATTAAGGATTAATTTTAATAATAATATATATATATATATATATTTGTCTGGAAGCTCATTTTGAGAATTTGATCATCATGAGGTCATCGATTTGATACTGCTTTATTTCTTCTCTCTAGATCTCTCTCGTGGTTTGTTTTTTTTTTTTAATCTTATTTGATTTTCTGGTCTATTTTATTTTCTTTATACATCTAATTTTATATCATATATAATTTTTTTATATATTTTTTTATTTTATTAATAAAATAAGTTATACTCGCGGATCGTATAAGTTTCTACACTATTTATATATTAAATAGGAGAAATTAAACCTGTAACTTAAAAGTAAAGATCTACTTTGATATCATGTGACCTAAACAATGCCTATCATGAGATTGAGGGTTTGAATCTCCATGTGTGCTATGCCAGAGACGCGAATAGGGATGGATAAATATGAATACCCAAAATTTAATGCAAATTCGAATATGAAATGAGTTTATTCGATGCTAAATGAATATAGTTTATTCGATGCTAAATGAATATAATTTTGATTATGGGTAAAAAAGTAAAAACCCGGCTTATTAGGATTCGGAAATGGATGATTCCGATTTGAACTTCAATAAATTTTATGTTATATAATTCATATAAATATTTGATGTTATATTTGAATTTATATCACGTCCCGAAACTTTCGATTTAGTCGGTGCGGATTTGTGCACAAACTTCCAACTGAACGGATAAGCTATACTTGATCTGAATGGAACGGTCAACCACATCCACATGTCTCGGTTGGAAGCGAAAGGATATGTAATATCAGAGTGCAGGAAAAAACACAACAAAAGTGGACTATTATTCAAATCCAATAGTACGGTTACAGGAGATACAAACAGCCGAGCCCTCGACTCAACACCACAACTACCGAACAACAGTATCACTACGGACGATCATCTAAACTTCTAGCCCGCTACTCGAGTACATTTTTGCCGCGGTCTCTTGCCTCACCAACCGATCCGACACCTGAAAATGAGCAAGCCATAAGGAGTGAGAACTAACTAAAATCCTCAGTGGGTTCAACCACCGAAAAAGAATGTTATATACGTACTTGGTCTACATGAAGCATCTACAACAAAAACTAGAATCGTACACATTAAGTAACACATAAGAGAAAGTTAAGAAATACTCCAGATACCTTACCCACAATCAAACCCAACCAAGCACCTTCCATAGACCTCGGCTCAGATCTACCGAGCACAACTCACCAACGCAAAAACCGAAGGGAATCACACCATTCGTAAACGGTTGACCTATATGAACCCCAAGTGGAGGTCGAATCATCGAACTGCACTCCCATTAGCAATCCGTACATTCATATGGGCAAAGTCGGCTATCCGTACGATCCCCAGATTAGTTATGGGTGCCAAGTGGAGCGCCGAAAGAACTCACACTCGCCACCACCTAGTTAAACAATCCAGTCGCTAGGAAAGCCGGGACACCACTCACGTCACCCTCAGTGGGTATTTCATCACAAATTGAGCGACGCCTGGAGAACTGGAACATATCCACGTCATCCTTCGGTAGGTTATACCGGCAATACCGAATGGGAGGCCAAGATTCTACCGCCGTCGCCACACCTATCATTAGCTATATACAAATATTTTTAGAAGAGCCAAAAGTATCGGCCTACTCCTCAGTCAAGCTCTCTCAAGCCATGACAGCTCGAAGGCCTACTATCCGGCTCACCAACACTAGAGTTCCACTTCTACGCTCTTCTTAGGCTATACCTAAGATAGAAATTAAAACCATACTCTCACACTCAACCGGAACCCCACAATTCCTCAATCCATTCGGTTCTAACTAGAGGTCCACAAGCAAAACACACTAGCACTGAGGTTGTCAGGCCTCTTAGGGCAGAACCTCAAGCTCAGGGGCTCAAAACAACTTCCTGCAATTCCAATAACCTCTATGAATAGAAAGAAGCTAGCAAACAATTCAACCAAACACAAACAGTAGTCAAGATAAGAAATCACCCATACTTGGCGATATCCCCCATCTCAAGCTGGAGCGTCCGGAGAAAGATTGCGATTGGCTGCTAAGTTCACTAAGGATCTCCTCTCCCGTTGGCTCAACCTGGAGAAGTCTTCAGACACACACACACACACACACACACACACACACACACACACACACTCTCTCTCTCTCTCTCTCTCTCTCTCTCTCTCTCTCGGCTCGAGCGGGTCTCTTACAAAATATGTAGGGTTTTCTCTGGATAGACTCATTTCCATTACTATAAATAGGAAAACCAGCCGGTAGCCAGGAGACAGATATGACTACTCGACACTGACCAGGCGGCGAAATTCGGCGCGGCAAATCCTGGTATGCACGACACATCGCCTCCGGCCACACTCCTCATAATTACTACCACTGCATCGGCCCTATCCCATCAATTACAGGATTCATTAACTTTAGGAATGGATTTCGCCCGGCTGGGGAGCCGAAATGGCGCCTTGTCCTCGTCTGAAGTATTCGGCTCATCTAGAGTGAATTCGACTCCTTACAATTTATATTTTAAAAATTTAGATGTTAATATAGTATATTTTTGAAACATGTAACAAAAATTGATTGTTTCGAGATCAGGTTTTTTAGTTTGGGTTCAGGATTCAAATATTTTATAAGATTCGATTTTGAATTTGAATTTTTAAAATATGTTGAATTCATATTTGAATTCGAATTCAGATTTCGAATTTAAGTGTTGGGTTCATATTTGTGTTTTAAAAATTCACTTCCTATCCCACTCATTGACTTTCCTAGGCACAAACCACCAATACAGTTTTGTAATGCATATGAAAAAAATAAATATTTAACATTACTTAAAACATTTCAAAATAGTATATAAGCTGCCACATTCAAAAGCATCGATAAAGACGTGGGCAAATAAAAAGTCGATCATCATATATATACACCAATATTTCTTATGTCAAGTACTGGTAAAATATATTATCACGTTTTAGAACGTCATAATTTTATCAAAAATTTAAAGATAATAAAAAAAATTTATAATTCAAAAAATTGATTTGAAACAATAGTGCGATGATATTAATTATTATATTATAAAAATACTTTGAAACGTTGCTTTCAAATGTCATCTAGAAAATATTCTTATAATAAATTTTTTTTTAGCATTATAAAATCAATTAATGAGCCTCCAGTGTCAAACAATTTTTTCTTGTTGCAAGTTCTTATCAGTAGTTATGTTCAACTATTGTAGTACAGTAGTTTGCTATTTGTAGATAATGAGATTTGCATCACATGTTAATATTGCAATCATTGAACTGAATTTAATTATTATCAATTCCTCCAAAATAATTTTTTTTAAGAAAAGCGTAGTATGCTACCGTTTCGTTTATTTTTGAAATAAACTAATTAGCTAAAAATATAAAATAACTAGGCTTCGAACTCGGGTATCAACCACCAAATTTTTTACCACTTGTACTAGAGACGGTGGATTTGCCCAAAATATTTAAATTTAGTTATTATTAATTTGATCCATAGTCTTTTATATACCAAATCATAATTTCTTTGTCATTCGATACGATACTATTCAAATTTCACACCCACAGACATATATTCTCATTTTGTTTCATTCTTCTTTTCTTGAAACTGGTGTTTTAGTTGACTTATCTTTAGATGTAGAAATTAAAAATTCATATAGGAGAAATGTGATATATAGAATAATAAGATTTCTGCTATATAATTATTATTCAATAACTTTGTGCTATCGATAGTATTCCAGACATAGAGAGAGAGAGAGAGAGAGAGAGGTTTGGAATGCTATCAGTAGCAAACCGACTCGTTTGCTATCCATTTGTTTTCGATGATGGAGCATTCAAATTGACGATCAGTACCGTTGAATATGATTTAGATCATTTAAACTATTTAGAAATTAAATCTTAGGCTAAATTACAAAATTTCTCCTGTAAAATCTCGCATTTTCACTTTTCTCTCCTGACTTTTAAAAACCTACACTTTGTTCCTCTTAATTACGGAATTATGCACTTACCCTCTACCGTCATCGTTCTGTAAGTGATCATGTGATCCTGTGACCACATTTGATGTGCTGCAGCATCATCGATGTAGTTATTAGAGCTGAGACTTGTTCATCAATAGTATCAACCCTTCAACCATTTACGGAACGATGACGACAGAGAGGTAAGTGCATAATTCCGTAATTAGAATGATGCATAATTTCGTATTTGAGCTCCTATGCTTTTAAAATTACCAAGTCATTGGTGCTTGTAGGTTTTAACCCTTGGATGAAAAGATGTGAGGTTAGAATAATAGTAGGCCCTTTGGATTAAGTGAGTAGTTGATGAAATAGAATGATCAAATAGATAATATTAGTCAAGGGGTAGATCTAACGATAGAAAACTTACAAACCAATTAGAATTGGTGTTTGTATAAGTATAATAGTCGGACTATATATATATATATATAGCTAGACTGGAATACTATTAATAGTACCAAGTTATTTGTGCTATTAAGTTTTTAACCCTTGAATTAAAAGATGTGTAGTTGAGATGATAGTGGGCCCCTTGGGTTTAATAGGTGGTTAGGAAAATAGTAAAATCTAACAGGTGAAAATGATCAAAGAGATTGATCTAAGGGTAGAAAACTTGATAGCACCAATAACTTGGTACTATTAATAATATAGGGAGAGAGAGAGAGAGAGGGGGGGAGAGAGAGAGTTGAGCTGGAATACTATCAATAGCAAACTAGCTTGATCGGTTGTCACCTATTTGTTTTTTATGATAGAGATTTCAAATCGACAATCGGCACCGTTGAACATGATCTAGACCACTGAAAATATCTAAAAATTAAATTTCGGATCTTTTCAACATCATTGACCTAATGATCAAAATGTTACAAAATTCATAATTTAAATAGTAGATATAAGCTTTTTACTTGTTTATCGGTGTAAAAAGATCTAAATTAATTAGAAATTTTTTTAAACTATTTAAAACAATATCTATATTCTTAATCTTGATTGCAAGACTCCTATAATCACTTTTTAAAGAATATTTATTTTTAATCGTTTATTTTTTTATTTACTTGATGAACAAAAAAAAAATGTCGAAAAAGTATGAAATTTAATTTGTAGATAGTTTAAATGGTCTAGATCATGTTCACCAGTACCGATTGTCGATTTGGAAGCTCCATCGTTGAAAATAAATTGGGGGCAACCGAACTGATTTGCTACTAATAGCACGCATTCCCGCCTAGCTCTCTCTCTCTCTCTCTCTCTCTCTCTCTCTCTCTCTCTATATATATATATATATATATATATATATAAAATTGAAATGCCGTGTAATACATTCAATAAATTAGATTTTAATTTTGAAATATCTATAATGAAAATTTATAGATGCAGTATATAAGATATACTTATGCACCAGGTGCAGGCAATAGTTTCTATAGAGCTCTAAGGACTTAATTAAGAAGACACTGTTTCAGTTGGACTTGATTGTTTGGCTTTATTAGGCTTTATTTGAAATTGAGTAATACTAACTCTACACTTTATTTGGATTTATTTGGAATGTATATTTTTCAAAAAACATTTATTTTTGAACTTATTAGTACCCCCACCATTACATGTGATTGAAGTGGTCCTTTTTAGTTGTTGGGTCAATTAAGTAGTGGAACAATTAATGGACCTTAATGCTTTGGAGGTTAGCAAGGAAGCTTCCACTTGTTAAGTCAAAGTCTTTGTATATTAATTCCTCTTTGGATATTACAACTGTAGTCATCTGGCTCATTAACACTAATAACTCATTGAATACAAATTATGGACTCAAAATATTTAAATTTAATTATTATTATTATTAAGGTCTTTGATCTCTACATTTTTATTCATAAATTCTTTCTTATCGGATGCGAGACTATTAAGGCGTTAGTATAAGTTATATGATGATAACTATTACTTAAGTAAGTAGTTTGTTTTCTGATTGCAAGCAAGATATTTTATTTGGTAGAATCGTGTACTTTAATATAGTCAAAACACAGTACAAAAGATGCTTCTCTTAGAAAATTCTAGCCTCATAATGCATCTCATATTCTCTCATTCACCGCAACAAAGCTTATAATCCACCATTCCTTTTTTTTTTTTTTTTGATTAAACAGGACGAAACCCTATAATCCACCATTCTAGGATTTAAAAGATTTTTTTTATTTTAATATTAAAGAAAAGCCAACAAATTTTTTAATAGAATCAAACTATGTTTTTGGGAAGCTCCCCAATGAAGTTTTATCCAAGCTTTAAGAATAAAACTCGATATGTGCACCTAAATGGAGGGCGCTCCAATAAGGATGTCAATGGGTATTTATCCGAATCCGAATTTAAACAGAGCAGGTTTCAAATTTTCAACCGATACTAAACTGATATGGTTTCTCTTACAGGTATAAAGAATAAAAATCCGACAGACTCGGGTTTGAGTATGGTTATTCATATCCGAACCCGAAATGAAATCCGTGCAAAACCCAAACTGGTTTTATATTAAATGGTATGTAGAAGTTTAAATTTATACTTTGAAAGTTTCTATTTGAATATGATATAATTTAAATTTTGATAAAAATAAATAATTGCTTTCTGATTCGGGTTTTCGGGTTTGGTTTTGGGCCTCAGTTTTTTTTGTTGAGTTTAGTTTTGGTCATGAATTTTCAAAATCTGACATATTTATATTCGAATTAATATTTTAATTTTGGTAGTCGAGTTCAAATTCAAATTCTTAAAAATCCATTCCGAATCCAACCCGTTGACATTTCTATCTCAATACTAGAAGTTAATATGTACGCCTATTACACCTATATCTTAATATTTTTACTAAATAGTAAAAGATTATTAAATAGTAATATCATGTGTAACCATAGTTAGTTAATTTGAATTTGATATGAATATAATACGAATAAAATTTGAACGAGGGATTTTTTTTTTTTTTTTTTTTTGTTAGGTCGGGCAAACAGAGAGCTCAGAGACATAAAAATTTTATCAAAAATTTTTGTTCAAAATTTTGGCCGAATAATTCGCATCCACCGATTTATTTGTGAATTATTTGAGCTATCCAAAAATTCACATTTTATTCCGAATTTTTGAAAAAAAAAATGACATGTGGACCGTTTAATTCAATTTTTTAATAATTTGTGAATAATTTACGAATTAACTTACTATATGTGTAACTCAGTAAATAATTTTGATTATTCGCGAATTATTTGAGCTATCCAAAAATTCACATTTTATTCCGAATTTTTTTTAAAAAAATCACATATGGACCGTTTAATTCAATTTTTTAATAATTTATGAATAATTTACGAATTAACACTGTGTGTGTAACTCAGTAAATAATTTTGACCCAGCCCGAGTTGCAAGTAACTCTAACCGAGTTAAGGGCGTGGTAAAACCGAGTTACACCCTAGCTCGACTTTACTATCGTCGCGGGCAAAGTCGCGAGTTTGTGCTGTACGTGAACTCGCATTCCTGTGAGATAGATTCCCACACACAAACAGTGTTAGGCCCCACGGAAGTCGAGTTCTGCTATTCCGTCCAAACGCCAGCAAACTCGGGTTACGAGAACTCAGCCACTTCAACTGCGAGTTCAATCAAAACAAACACGCCCTTAGTCGAGTTCGAACGAATTTGACTTCAAATCTGGGGCAACTGAGTTTCACGCCGAATCAGCTCGAAATCGTGAAATCTGACGGAGTCGAGAAAACTGAGTCCAAGTTTTGAGTATCAATCTCACCATTCACTATTTCAAAGAAAACAAAAAATGATGCATAAGGATTCCACTGAACTTAACTATTATAAGCAATGCTACAAGTACACCCGAAATTGAGTGTACGATGTTATAACGATCCGACTCACTAGCAAGAATGTTAGATATGTCTCGAATTCTAGAACCGTAGGTTTTTAATCATATTCTGTTTTGCTTATCCAATTAAAATAAGTTTGAATTATGCCTAATCTTATTAAGATTATTCCTAATCTTAGTGGATTCGTATTCCTAGTTGTATTAGGATTTAGTCACTATTATAAATATACCATTATTCCATTGATTTAGTGCGGCGGGTGAGAATGAGTATGGATGTATTTTGGGATTAGGATTTTATGAAAGAGTCATATTTTGTACACCACTTTGATTATAATGAAAGTTTCCGCTCCGTCTTCGCCCGTGGACGTAGGCCAGTGGCCGAACCACGTAAATATTGTGTGCTTTATTTTTCTTCTCTCTTTTTCGATTCTCTTTTTGGTATTTTCGTGCCCAATGAACTAGATCTTTTCCGCTTTTGTTATAACAAACTGGTATCAGAGCCGGATTGTTCGTTTGGGTATTTAAGACGTCGACGAAATTTGAGATCGAGAAGTTTGATCGCTCCAGCAGTTTCGCTCTACGGTAAGTTGTCGTTTTGATGCAGCAAAAGTTGCAAAAAGCGTATTTGGAGAATGAGAAGATTAACACTTCATAGAACCCCACGATTTTGCTCATTAAGTCAGGCGACCAAATTCAAGAATTCCCGTATATTTGGTTTGCATGTGCCGCAGCGCTTTCAGGAGCTTTTAGGGTTTTGGTGGAGAAGACAAAGAATTCAAGCCAAGGTGGAGATTGTTAGATATGTCTCGAATTCTAGAACCGGTAGGTTTTTTAACCCTATTATGTTTTGCTTATCCAATTAAAGATAAGTTTGGATTATGCCTAATCTTATTAAGATTATTCCTAATCTTAGTAGATTCGTATTTCTCGTTGTATTAGGATTTAGCCACTATTATAAATATACCATTATTCCATTAATTTAGTGCGTCGGGTGAGAATGAGTATGGGTGTATTTTAGAATTAGGATTTTATGAAAGAGGCATATTTTGTACACCACTTTGATTATAATGGAAGTCTCCGCTCCGTCTTCGCCCGTAGACGTAGGCCAGTGGCCGAACCACGTAAATATTGTGTGCTTTATTTTTCTTCTCTCTTTCTCGATTCTCTTTTTGGTACTTTCGTGCCCTAGCCAACGAACTAGATCTTTTCCGCTTTTGTTATAACAAAGAATAATTCATTGAGAGAGAAAGATAGCATGCTACCCGCTTCATTTATTTTTAAAATAAATTTAGCTGAAAATGTGAAGCAACTAGTCTTCGAACTCGGATCACGGATATCAACCACCAAGCCCTTTACTACTTGCACTAGGGACGATTGATACTTAAATCCAGTTATTATTACTGATATCCATGTCTCTTATATACCTAATCACAATTCCATTCACATTCGATGTGAGACTATTGGGAGCGTCACAGATGTACACCCCATCCATTCTAGGGTGGAGACTTAACCACTAGTCACTTCGAAATGACTAGTAAAATTCATCCTATTTTGAAATAGGTGGAGTGTGTATATCTTACATCTGATTTCGAATATATAAGAAGTATTTTTCATAACTTAAAGATTCAAACATATAGACACCCCAAACTTTAACCAGTTTTCAAATGGACCCCCCTCAATGTATTTTTTACCCCTTCAATTATTAACTGTTTGAATTAGCTCCTTCCATGAGTGATTTTGAAAATTTTGTTATAATCAAACCCCCGAAAGCTAATTTTGCTTCTAATAGAAGCCCCAAAATTACTAATAGAAGTATTTAAATCAAGCGAGCAGTAAGTAGAGGGGATGTAAATCAAATAAAAGAAAGTTCAAGGGCTCAATTTCAAAACAAGCTAATGTTTAGGGGTGTCTAATGCATGAAAGTTATTACACAACCACATTTATTATGTATGGTCTCTTTTTGTACTACAAGTAATACAGAGACCTGAACACAAACATGCATATTTACAAAATTTACAAAGAGTTCAGCAAAACAGTTTGTCAGATTGACATCAGATGTCCCTGGAATTCACCTACGAAATTGCGATTTCTTGGAACATATTTGATTTCGGAACGCGATTCGATCGATCAGTAGAGCTTTATCTTTGTGGTTATAGGCCTTTGACATATCGGGCAGCGCTGTAAATCTGTTCCGCACTCGTAGCAGGTCTGAAACCGAAGAAAAAAACCATTATCAGACATATAATCTGACGACCGAAATAGTGCAGAAAGAATTTAAACACTTTTCGCTCGCGCACCTGATGCCCGCAGCCGAACGCAAGGTCCTTCGATTTCCAGAGGCAAATGGGACACAACTGCATGTAGAAACTACCCGTAAAATTTAAGAACTTGTAACCGTATCCTTGGACTAGTCGAAGTCCCGCAAGCCTAAGCCGCGTCGAGGAAAGAGAGAGATATATACGAAGAACCAATTCTTCGACGAGAGGGAAAAAAACTAATTATATTGATCGAATGTCACTATGTATATATAGAGGTGATACCCGAATCCTACTATAATAAATCCTAATAAATCTCTAAATTTAAACCGATACGAAATTACCAAATTATTGGAATCAGAATAGAAGGAAAAAAAACAAAACATTCCAGAAATAACCTAAAAAAGTAAAAACGAAGACCTACACAGTTGAATTTGGATTCCAAACTCAGCCAAAACGGCTTTGCCGTTGAACGCGTAGATCTGAAAAGTGTTTTCCAAATTTGGGTTGCAGACTGAAAATAGACACCCGAGCAAAAAGTTTTGCCTAGCTTGGTTGAGTCACGCTTTTTCAGAAACTCTAACGCTAAATTGGCCGCATCACGAAGACTATTGCATCGCACTTTCGTGATCAAAATTATCATAAAAGGGATTGGAGTTGATCTTCGTTTATTTTTGAAATAAACTTAGCTGGAAATATGAAGCAACTAGGCTTCGAACTTGGGTCACGAATATCAACCACCAAGCCCTTTGCCACTTGCACTAGGGACAATTGATATCGAGCTGTCTTAATTCAGTTACGAATAGCAATGCAACTAGATCTCGACACTCCGATCGGGTAACACGGTAGATCTTGGTAGAGGCAAAATAGTCATTAAAGTAGAATGGAAAACTTCCCAAAAGAACATATGTTACCCTAGCAGATTACGCGCGCAAATAAATTGCTACCCAAAAGATCGATCTGGCAGAAAACGTCCCAGTATTAGTACACAGTTTTCACATATTTGCAGTCGTGTATGCAGGAAAGGACCAAAAAAAATGGATGAATAAATACCGTCTTTTCTTCATGAGAATTTTCTGGTGCGAAAGTGGGAGGAGCTCTTCTGGTAGCTGCAGGGGTTTGCTCGAAGCTGCTCGATCGCGAATAACTCTTCATATTTGGCGGCGGGAGACAATGCCTCTCTGGTTCTCCTCGTCTTCGACTGAAAAAAAAAAAGAAAAAGAAAAAAAAGAGTTTAATATTATTATGCGCGCAGTTAAATTATAATTTTCAAAGGAAGTTCATGAACAGTGCTAAAAACAAGATCTTAAGTACCCTAAAAGGTTCAGGTCAATTGTGGCTTTGTATTGTGAAGGAATTTCCATCAATGCCGCGAGGGAGAATTCTGCCTCCTTTTTGTCTGCGGGGATGTTTCTCGACATAATCTCCGTAAAATTCACAAACTGCATAAAACCAAGAATGACAGATTAAATCAGAAACTATTAGTGCGAAAAATTCTCTCAGCATACATATATATATATATATATATATATATATATATATATACATAATGCTACTATCCTATCAATTAATAGTATAGGGGCTAAAGTATAAATCTCGTTTTTGACCTTAGAGTGTTTAAATCGACGATCATGATATATATATATATATACACACACACTTAGAACTGATCTGATATGCCTCTAAAAGCAAGGTTTTGGTGCTTATGATTGTTTAGCCCGCAGATCTATCTTGTTACTCATTGAATTAAAAGTTAACAATGATAGTTACTTGTGAGGCCCACTATCGTGCATGATCCAAGAGCCGCTAGAGTTGATCCAATAACCAAAAAAAGCTATAGCACCAACATCTTAGTGCTTCTAAAAGCACCCCAACCGAACTCCACACACACGCATATAGAGAAAGAGTTGGGCTGGAATACTATTGGTAGTAAATAGGCTCCGTTGCTACCAATTTGTTTTCTATGATGGAGCCTCTAAATCGACGATCGGTACTATTGAACACGATATAGACCATTTAAACTATCTGGTAATTAAATTTCATGTCTTTTTGGTATTCTTTTCTTGTCCATCAAGTTGACATAAAAATGAATAGCTGAAAATGAATATCCTTTAAAAAGTTATGATAGGAGTATTGTAATTAAGATTGAGAGTGTAGATCTTGTTTTAAATAGTTTAAAAAATTTTATAACCAAAATTCAAATACTTTAAATTTCTTTACACCGTTAAACAAGTAAAAGATTCATAACTATCATTAAAATTATAAATTTTGCAACTCTTTGATCATTAGGTCTATGATGTCGAAAAGATTTGAAATTTAATTTCTAAATACTTCCGGCGGTCTAGATCATATTCATCGCTGTCAATAGTCGATTTGAAAGTTCCATCATTGGAAAAAAATAGGAGGCACCCGTGCTTATAAGTTGTTTTCAATGTTGGGACTTCCGAATCGACGATCGGCTCCGTTAGACTTGATCTAGAGTATTTGAAGTATCTAGAAAATAAATTTTGCGATTTTTCGATATCATTTGCCCAGTGATCAAAAGGACCTAAAATCAACGGTTGAAAATAAAATTCTCACAAAATGTGATGATATGATAATAAAATTTTAAATCAAAGATATTGATCATATTTTATATAGTATAAAGAATTTTCTATCAAAATTTTACATGATTTAGATATTTCTACACCATTAAACTTGCAAACGGATCACCACGACCATTAAAATTGTCGATTTTGAGCCCATTTTATCACTAGGCAAATGATATCAAAAAATCGGAAAAAAAAATTTCTAGGTCTTTTAAATACTTTAGATCAAGTTTAATGGAACCGATCGTTCATTTGAAAATTCTAATATCGAAAACGACTTGGAAGCAAGAAGGCCTCCGTGCTTCTAAAAACACACAAACCTAGCTCTCACTCTCTCTCTATATATATATAGGAGTTCACCTGCTGTACTATTGGTAGTATATGAGTAGTGTAACTATCAACTTTTCCACCCTTAGATTATTACTATTCTACCTACCCCCACTAAACCGCAGGCATTTAATGGTTAAAAACTTGATAGTAAACACTATTTCCATACTATCAAAAGTAGTCCAGCCACATTCTCTCTCTCTCTCTCTCTCTCTCTAGAGTAGAGTTTATATATTTTTAAAAGCACAAGCCAAACTATGCTTGTGAATTTTTACCATTGAATTTGTATTGAGATCCGTACTATTGCATTTTCTCTCTCTCTTTAGTTGACTTTACAATAGCACGGATCTCAATACAAATCCAATGGTAAAAAATTCACAACCATAGTTGGGCTTGTACTTTTAAAAGTATATAAGCTCTACTATATTTATATATATATATAGTTGAGCTGGAATGCTATTAGTAGCAAATTAGCTCCTTTGCCACCTATTTGTTTTCGATGATGGAGCTTCCAAATCGATGATCAGCACCGTTGAACATGATCTAAACCACTGAAAATATCTAGAAATCAAATTTCAAATTTTTTAGACATCATTGACCTAATAATTAAAGGGTTGCAAAATTTGTAATTTTAATGATAGATATGAGTCTTTTGCTCGTTTAACGGTGTAAAGAAATATAAATTAATTAAATTTTGGTTAAAAAAAAATTTAAACTATTTATAAGAAGATTTATACTCTCGATCTTGATTACAAGGCTCCTATATCACTTTTTGAAGGATATTCATTTTCTGCCGTTCACTTTTGTGCTCACTTGATGGGCAAGAAAAGAATATCGAAAAAGTATGAAATTTAATTTTCAGATAGTTTAAATAGCCTAGATCATATTTTACGGTGTTGATCATCATTTTGGAAGCTCCATCATCGAAAATAAATAGGTGGCAACGGAGCCCATTTACTACCGATAGTATTCCAGCCTAGTTCTGTATATGTATATATATTGCTGCAAAGTTATCTATTACATGGGGCCACAACTATAATACAATTATCATTTGTGCTCTTCAAAACTTAAACTTCTTAAATATGTCTCTTTCTTACGGCAATGGGGTATTCGAATCGACGATCAACATTATTAAAAACAACCTAGAGTCTTCAAACTTTCTAGGTCTCAAATGACATCGTAAAATTTTGAAATCCGGTTTCTAGAAAGTTTAAACAACCTAAATCATGTTTACAGAAGCCGATCCTGATACGAATGCCCTATCGCCGAAAACATCAAGTAAGTAAATGAACCTGGAAATTATCAAATGACCGGGCAGGTATATTGTCGTCGAACTCGTGCATCATGTCCCACGGTCCATCACCAACCCCAACTAGAACAATTGACAATGGAAATTCACTACAAAAGTTTCAAAAAAACAAATAAAAGAAGGGTAAGTGATGAATTGGAAGAGAACATGAAGAAGCACTATCTAAAATGTCAAATTCGACACACACACACCTAGCTTTGACTATGGCATTCATCGTATCTCGCTCCTGCGGACTTAGTTGCCCATATTGCGTATCGACACTTCGCGTCACCTATTGATCCAATAATTAAAGTACAAGATTACCATGTACTCGAACAGCTAGCTTACTATATATGTTAGCAGAAAAAGCGACAGAAAAAACAAATATGCAAAGAATTTGAAAGAAAATTCATACCTGCCCGTCAGCAATTATGAGAAGAACATGGTATTGACCACCAGTACTGTCTACAATTCCGATGGCCGTTTCGATTATTGGCGCAAACGATGTTGGTCCTGTCGTATAACATGTGTTTATATATTAAGATGAGAATAACAAGAAGTGCTTATTTTAACACACACACACATACACATATATATATATACCAGCTAAACGAAGATTTGGGACGATTTCTTTGTATCTCTGTAATGCTTCTTCGAATCCATTGCACGGTCGGTGATCCGGATAGAAACTGAAAACCTCCTGATCATGGGTTGTTGCTGCACGAAAAGGTAAAAGTTAAATAACTAGATGGGCCAGAAAACTAGCTCCTGATCTAAGTTTTCGTTTCTGTGAATGTACGTAAATGTTAGTTTGTTTATGTGAGATTTAGAACAAGGAAAGGTACAGTATCTTACCATCACCAAATCCAAAGCAAGGGATGAGATTATCCTCGTCAAAAGCCGAGAGGGTCCTCCCGATAATGGATATCGCCTGCTCGTATGGGTTTTGGGCGACTCCGGTTTCGTGCAAGCAGTGGCGATTGAATGAAATTTTGCCTAACAACATAAAGCACCGACTATTTCAATCTTGCGAAACTAGAGCTATAGTGTGATAACCATTTGAGGGATTTAGCATTGAATAAGTTCATTTTGACTCGACAAAAAAGAACAGGGATAAACTTGCCATAATCATTTAAGAAACTAGTATTGCAACTGTTTTGTTTTGCTAAAAAAAGGCATATAAGTGCCTTATAATCATTTTCGGCACATTTTATATCATAGTGTATCGGCATATAGATACTTTTATAACCTGCACATATCAGCTCAACACGGCACACCATGCCGTACTGTGCCAGTAAGTTCTCGGTCTGACCCCGTGCCATGGCTCTTAAATCCTTGGTTGCAGGTTGTAACCAATGAAAGAAATCCAAAGTGCATACAACTTATCATTGGATAAGTTGCTCGAACATCCAAAAGGAACATCTCGTGTTGCATGCCTGTTTTGCTTACTCAAGGGGTTCTGCTAAGTGATTGCTACAAAAAGGTAACATAGGCTATTCCTCGGCCCATTTCCTATCAAATCAATCTTTTGAGTAGATCGTATCAGAGCGAATCCTTAGCACCCCCCGCCCCCTCTCCAAGAAGCCATGAATTTGATTATGACACCCGCCATTTTATGGCATATACTCCTGTCAACTATTCCGTTATCTCTTCCATTTCCTTTCCAATCGGTGCAAATGGTATGGTTCACCTGATGATCACTAGGCATGTCTGCAGGGGTGTTAAGACTTAATCCTCAACAATTTCCTACTAAATCGATCTTTTGAGTAACAGCCTACAACCACAAAGTATGAATTTGACGCTAAATCGATCTTTTGGGTTAACCCATAAGCCACAATCACAGAAGAAAATCCTCCGCACGGTATGTGCTTATCACTAGCCCTTGAAAGATTGAACAAGCTCGAACAATTTATAAATTTGACACCGCCTCCGCTCCTTGAGTTGAGAGCATATAAGACAACCAACGGCCACTAAAGTGATGTTCGAATAGAGAAGAAGCACCTTTACAACTTCTTGCCGCAGCAGCAGCAGCAGAACTTGAGATTGCGCATTTTGGGGCCCAGAAGCTTACTTTAGCTCTTGACAAAAGCAGCCAATTTTTAGCCAGACACATACTTTCAAGAAGCGAAAGCTTCTGCTTTCTGGAATAAAGAAACTATTCCAGAAGCCAGATCAAATAGTGACGAAACGCATTCCACTAATTCAATCCCGACCACTTATTAACAATCAAGAATTAAAGTAGTGTTTGTTCCCCTTTTTTTTTTTTAAGAGAAAAAGTAAAAGGTTAAGTTACCTGAATCAGCATCACATATTTAATAAATGAACAACCATAAGCCACTACCCAAGAATCAAAAGAATATGTTTCAGGATAAGTTTCTTATGTTAACCTGTCCATTCATTGCTTTTCGTAAAGTCGATTCCCACAATCAGATTTGAAGATTCCAGACCTGCTTGTGCAAGAGCTTCAGTGACCTGAATCAACATTATAAGCACTCAGAACTTTTACTTTTCTCTACTTTTAACTTAACAAATCAAATTCAATCCTTTAAGAATGTTAGAAAGAATAAAATGTGTTCTTATTCAGCCTTTCTGACTGAACAAAGATAATGGCATTTTGGAGGTTAAATTGCATAAAATTATTTAAACTGCTAAGTTTTAACCGAACTTGAAGGAATTTTCCGAGCTAGATATAACCATAACGTTTTACGTAGACCAAAATATAAATTTCAGCGGCCATTTCGAAAACAAAGTCTCGACAATTCGACCCATTTGCTAAACATATTTCTTCTTACATTAGTCTGCATGTAGACTATTAAGAGAATAAGTACTGTACTTGAGTTACAGAATGGTAATTATCCTCAATCCTCGAATACTTTCTCTGCAACCTTCCCCTGGTCTCAGGCTGCACATAATTCTCTCCGTAGGAGGCGTATCTCGAGCTATGTCGCGACGACGAAACCCCGTAATCGTAAGAATGGTGACGACGGCCGTGCGACTTGGATCCAATCTGTCCCATTCTTCTGCAAAAATTTGTTCAAAATTTTACAGATTTATGAAGATAAGCCCTCTTCTGACCCAGATGATCTGCATGTGAATTGGATGTAAAATACTTCAAAATCTGCAGCTAAAGCACAAAAAACTAATGTTACAGAAGAATGTCAGTGGGAATGATCACTTTTCAGATTTGGTGATTTTGAATTGCTTAGAACATTTTTCCATCAATTTTTTTTTTTTTAAAAAAAAAGAAATTAACTCATAGCCCTCTCATATTTAAATCATTTCTAACCCTATGAATGATTCAGATTTCTTTTTTTTTTTTCTTCAGAAACACAAACTGAGAAATTCTAACAAACAAAATTTCACTTATAATGCAAAATGAGAAATTTGGCCATAATTTTTTTTTTTTTTTTTTTTTTTTTTTTTTTTTTTTTTTTTTTTTTTTTTTTGGCATATAGTGTATGAGGAGAAGAACAATAAAACCCAAATCATGCATGCAAAGTTTTATTTTTCAGTGGCATCATGAACCAAAGAGGGTTCAAAAAAAGGATCAAGATCAATACCAATAAAAGATCAAAATATAGAGACAAAATCAAACAAAAAAAAAAAAAAAAGATCAAATTAATTTACCTCAAAAAGAACAAAATTTGGAACCATACCCAGATGATCAAACAAGCACAAAATAAGAAATAAAAAATCCTCTAAATTAGCAGTTTATCAACACTTACCAACTCTCTCAGCCTCTGAGGAAGCAATGAAGAGGCAGAGAACACAAGGAAGCTAAAGAAGGAAAAACTTACACTTTAAAGATTTATAAAAAAAGACTTGAGGGGCCAAGTCAAGCCCAATGCAGGATATTTCATAGGTATCTTCTCACATAGTGTGAAATCCTAATAGTCCACATCCACATCGGATGAAAATAGTTTTGTAATTGAATAAAGGGAAAAACTAAGTGTACACCCCCAAAGGGGTGTACATCTTACATCCCACCCCATTCTGGGATGGATGAATTTCATCGGTCACACGATGATGTGTCGTGTGACGGGTGAAATTCACCCCACCCCAGAATGGGGTGGGGTGTAAGGTCTTCACCCCACTCCAGGATGGGGTGGGGTGTAAAGTCATCCCAGGATGGGATGGGGTGTAAGGTCACCCCAGGATGGAGTGGGGTGTAAGGTCACCCCTTACATCCCACCCCATCCTGGGATGGAGTGAATTTCATCCGTCGCACGATGTTGTATGATAGATGAAATTCACCCCACCTCAGGATAGGGTAGGGTGTAAGATGTACATCCCCAAGAGGCACCTCAGGATGGGATGGGGTGTAAGATGTACACCCCGAAGGGGGTGTACAGGTAGCAATGCCCATAAAGAGATATAGATACTGTTAATTATAACTGAGCTTAAATATTTTGAGCTGTTGTGTGAGCCCAACGAGTTATTATTATTAGTTGGTCAGATCGTTATATTTGGTATCAGAACTAGTTACTAGTCGGAAGTATATGATAAGACTTGGCTGAGCCTCGATCTAAATGATAGAGCTAGCGAGACAAGTCTCACAGCATCTGGTGATCTTGGGTTGTGTGTGTATTTGGACTGACGAGAATGTTACACCTAAATGGAGGAGTCTGTGATATTCTAATAGTTCTACATCGGATGAAAATGAAATTGTAATTGGGTATATAAGAGATATGAACACAACGGATTATTATAACTAGTGGGTCAGATAGAAAATAAAAGAATATTTAAATTATACAAGGTGAATTACATTACTATTACGACGAGCGTGCAAACAAAAACGAAATAAAAATAATTACAAAACAAACAAATCATAAAATCGAAATAAAAATAATTACAAAATAAACAAATCATAAAATCGGGATAGAAAATAAAAAATAAAATTTATGTAAAAAATCACTTTAAAAAAAAAAAAAATTGAAACGAAAATATAAAATTAAAAATAATTACAAATTTGGAAACACATCTAATCATTATAATTATTATTAATTATTAAACAATAAATAAATAAAAAAGACCCATTTGGTGAAGTTGACTTCAATTGTAATTAATAAGGTTGTTAGATGTAAGTTACTATTAGGTTTATTGTACGCTTCATACTGACACCTGGAACTGGGAAAGAGTGATTCTAAGCACACCAAATCCCCCAATTAATTACTTCGAAATAAATGAAAATACAGATCTGATTTGCATGCATCAACATTTTTAAATGTTCGATATATCTCTTTTATTAACTTACGAAATTTACAATATTTGATAGATAAAGAATGTAATCAAATGTCTGTTATATCTAAACCCAGTTTCAAAATATTTAAATTTAGTTATTATTACTCGTGTTTATAGTCTCTTATAAATTCAATCACAATCTCATTTTCATCCGATATAGGTCTGACATCCTCGTCAGTCCAAACACACACAGTCCAAGCACACACACAGTCCAAAAGATTTGTCTCGCTAGTCTTGTCATTCAGACCCTGATATAGCTTGTCATTTTTTTCTTTAGACCATTGCTCAGTCGAAACTCGTCACACATTTTCGGCTGGTGATTAATTTGGCACTGATACCAAATGCAACGATCCGGCCAACTAGCAATAATAACTCGTTGGGCCTAAACAACCGTTCCAAAATACTTAAGCCCAGTTATTATTATTTGTGTCCATGGTCTCTTATAAATCCAATAATAATTCAATTTTCATCCAATGTGGAACTATTGAGGCGTCACAATAGTCTCGCGTGCTCAACTCACTTAGCCTTTGGGGCTTAACCATTGCCCAAATTACTATAATCAAGTTAAGAAATTAGTCCTATTACACCTTATATATTTATTTCAAATCCTATGAGTGTCATGTTTCTTTCTATTTTAAATCCTCACGTTTTTGTTTGGCTCAAATACACTAACAAATATTATGGAGTATTAAACTCGTCTCGCTGGCCTTAGCTAATTTTATGGGAGTCGGACTACGTCCACAATGGCCGTCAGCCTGGAGAGTCAAGCTCTACCTGTTGTACGACCCTAGCTCAACCGAAATTCATCTCACACTTCCGCCTGACAATTAGCTCTTATACCAATTGTAACGCCCCGCTTTCCGGCGAGTTTTCCATTTTAAAACTATTCTACTCTTAATACGTTTAACTCTCTTAATCTTTTTGACTTAACCACCATCTTAAATATTATAACTGAATTAATAAATTTAGTTATATTATATATATTTTATATATAAAACTCTTCCAAATTATAGAAATGTCAAGAAAATTCACACACCAAATAAATATTTTTTTTTTCATTTTTTTTTCTGATATTGAATGAAGACTGTAGTACGACATACCCATCAAAAATTATTAAGTTTAAAATTTTGCGTTAAGTATAGATTTGTGTCTTTAGTAAGTGATTAACTTTTTAGTTTTTATGTTCTCTGAATTTCTAACAATCTTCTATTTCACAGCTCTTTATGCGTTAGGAACCCCACTCATCTAAGTTCGCATTGTATTACTAACAATGTTTCAGTATGCTATACTGTAATTTTATTTTTATTTTACTATAATAACTTGCTATTATATAGGGATAATAAAGTGCTATATTTTTTTAGGTTAAATTACAAAAAATCTCCATAATATCCCGCTTTTTTACTTTGTCTCTGTCTTTTAAAAGCCTACATTTTGCCCCCTCGTAATTACCGAATTGTCTTTAGGGGGCAACGGCGTTAACGGAGAAGTTAAATTGACGAAAATGCCCTTACCTTATATTGGAGAGAGAATGGGTTTTAGCTTATTTTCCGCCATTTTTAAAGGGTATTTTGGGTATATCTAATAATATTTTTTAAAAAATTGACGGTTCACTCACGGAATGGTGACGGCGGGGGAGGGTAAATGCATATTTCGGTAATTACGATGGGGCAAAATGTAGGCTTTTAAAAAATAGGGGGGCAAAGTGAAAAAGCGGAATATTACAGAGAGATTTTATGTAATTTAGCCATTTTTTTAACCAGGTGTTGGCTATTTATTTATAGGTTAAAAATAGATTCAACTTCTTGTCCCGTAATAATAGGCTCAGAAAATTAATAACTTGAGTTGGATGAACCTAGTAAGTTGAGTGGGGCTGCGGTTCATAATAGACCTAACGATAAGAGGTCCAACAATCAATCGTCCCTAGTGCAAGTGGTAAAGAATTTGTTGGTTGATACTCGAAACCCGAGTTTGAAGCCTAGTTGCTTCACATTTCCAGCTAAAGTTTATTTCAAAAATAAACGAAGTGGATAGCATGTTATTTTTCTCTAAAATAATAATAATAATAATAATAGACCTAACGTCCAGATAGGTTGAATCCGGTCGAGATACGTAGGCGCTGTCTCTGTACACTTTTAAGTAAATTAGTTTGTTTTAAATAAATTAGTAGTGCATTCTAACCGCTCGAGCTTTTAAAAATAATAATTAATGCCAATGATTCGTCATCGAAAAATAATAAAAATATAATATAATTAAATGAGAAGGCCAATTAAAGGTTTTCCTATTAGGCACCTCCTTTGACTAATCAACCCACAAATAATTTAACCAGTCATTCCTAATAATGAGTCAATTCCTTAAAGAAGGGAACATCCAATAGCAATTCTCCACTAAAAAATGATTTGCTTTTTGGTTAAGGAATAGAAGAGTCCTTTTCTTAATTTCATACCCACATGGGGAAAAAGAATTAATAATTACATGCCTATTTTATATATTAGGGTTATAGTTTCACACCTACCTACCCTCCAATCCTTACTCCTTTAAAATTATTAATATCATAAATCTTTCTTTAATTTAGAGAAAATATCATAAATATCCATCCATCCATATTGACATTAATTAATCTATCTAAAAATTAAATATAACTTTCAATTAACTTGCTCATCATCTATTATTAATACCTTTTTAGTAAACTAAAAGGTGCTTTGCTTGGAAATATTATAAGAGCAATGCTACATGTACACCCCGAAAGGGTGTATATCATACATCTTCACCATTTTAATGGTGGCGATATTTTTTACGGGTCACATCAAGTGACCCATCATCACACCCCCACCCTTAGATGGGTGGGGGTGTGAGATGTACACCCCTTGCGGGTGTACACATAGCATTTTCCATATTATAAATACTAAATGTATACTAAATAGAAACAAATTGATTAAAATAAAGTAAACTACACAAATAGTAAATAAAAAATCATACTAATTTAGACAAAATATAAAAAAAATAAAAAAAGATGCAAAAGAGTATGATATATCTTTAGTTTTAATTAAGATCAACATGAGATCACATGATATTGAGTTAAAAGAATAATAAACTTAAGTAGACAAAAAGGTCATTAACAAACTAAATCATATATATATATAGGGTCCGGCTACTATACTCTTATGAGTAAAATTTTTTTGTACTCATAAATTTTCATCTTTTGGATGAAAAAATGTGCGGTTAGGATTATAGTAGTTCCTAGAATTTATACTATTTTCTTAATAATCTAGTAAATCCTAGGGAGACCACTATCATCCTAACCGCATATTCTTTCATCCAAGGGTGAAAAAGTTATGAGTACAAAGAGGTTTATACTCATAAAAGTATAGTAACCCTACGCTATATATATATATAGTTCGGCTATGTATTATATGCTTATATAAGCACCAAGTAATTTGTGTTTGTAAGTTTTCTACCGTTAGATCTACCCTTTTGACTAATTTTATTTCTTAGATCATTCTATTTCACCAACCATGCACCCGCTTAACCCAAGAGGCTCACTATCATCCTAACCACACATCTTTTCATCCAAGAACTAAAAACCTACAAGCACTAATTTCATCTCTTGTGAATTTTTTACTATTGAATTTGTATTGAGATTTATGCTATTGTAAAGTTAACTAAAGACAAAGAATGAGAGAGTACAATAGCACGGATCGTAATGAAAATCTAATGGTAAAAAATTCATAAGTAAAATTAGACTTATATTTTTAAAAATATATAAGATCTACTATATATATATATATATATATATATATATATATATATATATATATATATATATATATATATATATATATATAGGGGCAATTTCCTACGTACCCCTAAAAATTTTTCTGTTTTCAGATTTACCCCTCTTAGAAGGCTAATATTAAAACTACCCTTCTTACGTTCCAACTTCTTTCCAAAATACCCCTGAAGTTAAACTCTGTTAGTGTACCGTTTGAAACTGCCGTTATCTGTGTGTAATTATTATTTTGCCCTTTCAAATATACCCTAAACCCTAAAACCCTAAACCCCTAAACCCTAAAACCCTAAACCCTAAACCCTAAAACCCTAAACCCTAAAACCCTAAAACCCTAAAAAACCCTAAACCCTAAACCCTAAAACCCTAAACCCTAAACCCTAGAACCCTAAAAAACCCTAAACCCTAAACCCTAAAACCCTAAATCCTAAAACCCTAAAAAATTCTAAACCCTAAACCCTAAATCCTAAACCAGGGCAAAATAGGTATATCTAATAGTTTTCAACTCCGATTATTATTTAACTCTAGTTTAATCCTAGTTAACTTAACAAAGGGAAACGGTAAGGGTATTTTTAATAACGGTGGAACGTATGAAGGGTATATTGGAAAGAAAAAAATAAGAAGGATAAATCAGATATTTCTTCATATTTCAGGGGTACACAGGCAATTATCCCATATATATATATATATATATATATATATATATATATATATATATATATATATATATATATATATAGAGAGAGAGAGAGAGAGAGAGAGAGAGAATTGGAATACTATTAATAGCATTAAGTCATTAGATAATATTGTTCTAATTCAATAGATAAAAAGCTATAAATAAATTTCTAGAAGCAATGGGATGGTAGAGATTCGCGAGACGAGGGGATGTAGATGCTACAATTTTTGAGTACTAGTTCTAGTTGAAAATTTGAGAAAAAATAAGATGATAATGGGTGGCTAGGGTGTCTCCACCAACAATAATAATAATAATAATAATAATATAAGTAGCAGTGAAAGGACATGCTGAAGTACCAAGAAAAAAAAGTTGGAAAATTAATATTGAAATTCAAAGGGATTATGTGTCATTGTGGTTGCCCAATGTTGATAAGTTCCCAAGTTAGGCACTGATTTGACCAGTTGGACATTAATATATTCTCAAAATTGGTGAATTATGATATGTCTCATTTGTTTGGTTTTAAGAATTTGTTTGGTTTATTTATTTTAGATTTTAAAATTAGATTGATATTCACTTATTTCAATATATATTGTTTGTTTTAAAAAAATTGAATTTTAATTTTCACTCCACTTTGGAAGTAGAATGATTCAATCTACTCTCTCTTAACAAAAATCTCTCTCTTAAAATTCTAAGTGTTCTAATTTTATTTTATTTTATTTTCATTCCAATTACGAGCCAAACAGTTTGATTCCAAATCGAAAACCAGACTAAACCAAAATAAATAAGACAATTTAATTCCCTTTTTTTATTTGGTTCAGTTGTAAAACTTTCCTAAATTGGGTTCTTGATTTTGGTTCTGTTGTGACAATTCTCTTGGTCAAGCTGAAACAAAATCCAAAAAAAAACTTCATTTATTATGTTCTTTTTAGTAGAAGCACATATTTAGAATTCTATAATTAAGAACTAATTTTATATGCATATATATATATATACAACATGAACTAGGCTACTATATTATTAATAGCACCAAGTTATTTGTGTTATTATATTTTTAACCCTTGAATGAAGAGATGTGCGGTTATTGGAGTTGTGATTGGGTATATAAGAGATATGGACACTAGTAATAATAATTGGGCTTAAGTATTTTGGACTGTGGTTTGCGCCCAACGAGTTATTATTGCTAGAGTGGGTCGAGTCGTTACAACAGCAACCTTCTTTCTCTTCCTCTCTCCCTCTCGGAAGGTGGTGAATCCGAGTACAACCCAGTTGGTCATGCCATTCCCCTAACCACACCACCACCACTCCCTACCTCTTGTGGACCTTTCTTGGCCAGCAGCTTCGCCGCCAAGCCTTGCTCTCGTCGGATCTGGGAAATCAATCCAGATCTGGGAAGGTTAGGCTGAGGGCTTGCTTCCGCCGTCGCCATCACACCCCATCGCCGACACGCTAGTGCCTAAGGAACCCAAGTTATCCCCCAACATCGATTTGGGCCACCCCGAGTGTGACACCCCAATAGTCCCACATCGGATAGGAATGGGGTTGTGTTTGGGTATATAAGAGACCATGGACACTAGTAATAATAACTGGGCTTAAGCATTTGGGTTGTGGTTCGGGCCCAACAAGTTATTGTTGCTAGCAAGTAGGATCGTTACTTTTGTATCAAGGCCAATGACCAGCCGAAAGTGTGTGACGAATCTCGGCTGAGTCAGAGGCTGAAAAACAAGGTGATGGGCTATGCCAGGGATTTGAATTACAAGACTAGCGAGACAAGTCTCACATCGTCTGACGATCTTGAGCTGTGTGTGTTTGGGCTGACTAGGATGTCAGGCCTAAACGGGGAGAGTATGTGACACCCCAATAATCCCACATCCGATGGAAATGGGGTTGTGTTTGGACATATAAAAGACCATGGACACTAGTAATATTTACTAGGCTTAAGCATTTTAGGTTATGGTTTGGGCCCAATAAGTTATTATTGTTAGTGGATCGGGTCGTTACACCGAGTGTTACCTATTGCCGGAATAAGGAGCTCGGCCGAGAGCCCGAGACTTGATATCTCGACCGCAGCTTGCAGATCCGCGCCGCCAGAGCTCGCTGCCGCCACCAACGTGTCCAGATGGCCTCCTTCCAATCTTACCTCACCTTCCCTGACCCGTGCCTGTGTCCCTGAGCCATCGGAATCGAAGGAAGTCCGGTGCTGCCCAACCAAGTTCTGAGTTGGTGCAATTTATGGCTGGAGTCATTTTTCCGGCCACCCCAAGCGTCGGCACTCGCGTCGAAGGCAAGCACAGTCCTCCTGGGACTCAAGGGACTTCCGTGCTCACCTAACTTGTGAACCAAAAGGCTTCGGATCGCTTGTTGGACAACACCACCCCAAACACACTACATAGCGGAGTTTCCTCGACTCCGGCGATCCAAGACTTCTGGTAAGCAAGCCTCTGAACCCCTGGACTCCCCTGAGGACGATGCTCACTTTAGTTTAACCTAATGTGGACAGCATGTGAAGAGTTTGATAGTTGGACTTATTACCAACTTGTAGGTTGGCCCGGTGTGTTTTCTGGACATCGACTGATCCCCGGACAGTGAACACGGGCTCCAGCAAGTCGAGGTCCACCAACTGACACCTTCAATTCAGTCTTAAAGTCGTCAAATTAAGGTAACAAGCTTAAAAAACCAAAAATATTGTATTTTTATGTAATTTCTTGAAAGCATAGGGGTCTATTTGCAATTGTAGCCATGTGGGCCACCTTGGATGGCATGCACGTGATCTCTGGATTTTTTGTCCCAGGTCCAGTGACTTTCGTTAAATTAAATTTGCTTTACAAATCATAAATCGGCAAAATCGACGGTTTATCGTCGTTTCGGCATGAAATCCGTGATCCGAGCAAATTTATTGATCATTGTTAATCGCCAAGTGTTATTGGCTGGTCCCGATGCTATCCTAATTAATCCAGTGACTTCTGTTTCACGTTGGAGACTTTCGGAGCCAAAATCGACGACTCCGGATGCGTTTACGGTAATTATGCTATAGTTAGACTTCATAATGGCACGATATTAATTGTTGCTACCCGGACACCTTAAACGAAGCGTTTTGGGGTAGCAGGTGAAGTTTCGTTAAATTCGGTAGCTTATGAGCATTATTCGGACCATTATCAGTCGATCAGCAGATTACCGAAAATTTCGGCGGATCCCGAGACTTAGACTTGAGTCTGTGATTTAGTGTTTTACACATTGTGAGTCAGTGTTTGATCTATGATTTTGATTTAGGCCCGAGCAGTCAGGAACCTCCGCGTGAGCTGAGCAGCAAGTTTCTGGATAGTGTACTGAGGTGGGTACTTCAATCCGGGCATTAGCATAGTATCACCAGACTGGGTACCATACTCGATCGGATCCTTGAGCTTTTGCTAGCACTTCATTCAGTTATTGCCTTTCTAGATTTTGATTTATCTCAACTTCATGTGATGGTTATGACATTACTAGATTGTTTATTGATATATCTCCTACTGCTGATTATTACACATGTTATCGTCTCTAGATTTTCATGCATGATAGAGTAGGACGTGACTGTTTTTCTTATGGCATTGTTGGCATTGAGATTGACTTTGGTTCCGTTTGGGAGTTTTCAACTTTTATCGTATTTTCGGTCTTTCGACCGCAAGCATTGAGCATCCATATTTGTGATCGTCGTACACTTGCTGTACACTTCGCGTACACCGATGGTTTGGCCACAGTTATGGTATTCTTTACCGGTAGAGTTGTTTGATTGACGTACCCATGAACTCCTTCAGCTGTATTCTCGGGTACGGAGGTTGTTGTCAGTTTAGCTGGGTGTTCTGCTATGGTTTTAGCCTGAGGTCCTAGTAATCATTAGTGGCACTTGATTGGGTTACTTGAGTATCAGTATATTTGATGTACATGTTATGTTCAACTGTTTCCCTTACCTGCTTATTTACATTACTGATACTCTTTATCTGTCCGTTACTACTTATTGATATATTAATTTCATATAAGATATATCATAGTCGGCTTATAGCCTTTACTTATCTGTTGATTTTACCTATTTCATATTCGTTGGTTATTGTATACCAGTAGGTACGATTTACTAGTCCCTGACTCGTTGTACCCATTATATCTCACACCCTTTGATGACATCATTTTCAGATCTGTCACTGATGAGATGTCAGGACGATGATGTAAGAGCATATGATAGGGTGTCCCCCTTTCGCTAGCTAGATAGCTAGCCTATAACATGGATCATTTATATTTTGTTTACAGTGGTTTATGATGATGAGTTATTGTAGTGATTATTCCTGCTTCTAGTTGATTTTATTATATGGATTTTAGTTGTTTTAATGATTACGGATTATGTTAGCAAATGATGGAATAGTTGTTTTATTTAAGTAATTGTGTTATATTTTAGCACACTCTAATTGATTATTGTATCTTGTCTAGTCGTGCGTGTATAGAGAAGATTCTGTCCGTTTGAATTGAAAATTTTTTATACACGTGCCGGACCTGCTCACGTCCTGAGGATTTACAATCAGAACTCTGATTTATAAAAAAAAAAATAAAAACTGTTTTTAAAATTTCGAAGCATGACATTATATAAATGCTCCTTTTTATCGTACTGTAATATCACTAATATCATTCTAAATTTAATTATATCACGCATATCCTCTTAAATGGTCACAAAATATCACGAATATCTATAGTAGTTAGTATCTATCTAAAGTACCCATCATAGTTATAAATTATTTATTTTATCTTATCCATTATATCATTAACATAAATGCTTTAGATCTCCCACTTATAGCACCCAAGAATATATTTGATGTGTCCTATGTTTATAGGGTTTAAGGTTTAGTGTGTTTAGCATTTAATTATGGCATTTAGGGTTTAATCATAGCATTGATGGTTTAATAATAATATTGTCACCTCATCAATAATATTGTAATGTAATCTTATAGTATACTTGCAGCACTCTATTATTAATGCCCCTTATCTCTAAAACTTTTCTACTTTTCATCTACTAATAGAGTAGAGAAGGTTTTTTTTTTTTTTTTTTTTTTACTTTTTTTGTTTTTTTGACAAAGACATTTGTTTTTTATGTCGATAGCTTTAAATTTTAAATTATTTTATTTATAATTAAAGACCGATAAATGGTTAGTGTAGTTGAGATTTGATACTAAAAGATTAATTTAATTTGAGAAAAAACTTTTCTTGGAAACAAAGGATGATCAAATTGTTCAAAAAATCATGGTTAATTTTTTGTTCTTTTATTTTATATGCTTTGGATTAATATTAATTTCAATTATTTTTCCCGACCCTGACGAATTAAATCCAGTTTCAATCTAGCACAACCCAATTATAGCCTTGTATGGAATTCATAAATAATAATAATAATAAATAAATAAATAAAAATAAAAAAAATTTATTATAAATTATTAAACGCAAAAAAAAAAGAAAAAACAAGGTTAGGATTAGGTCAAGATCAGTTTCTACGCATGTAGTGAATTCTTCCAATGTATCAGTTTTCATTTGAAGGTTTTTTTTTTTTTCTTTTTTTTTTTCTTTTTTTTTTTTCTTCTGATGAGAGAGAGAAATATAACATACTATTCGCGTTTATTATAACTAGAATTCAAATTCGAAACCTTGATGAGAGAGAGAAATATAACATACTATTCGCCTCGTTTATTATAACTAGAATTCAAATTCGAAACCTCGAGTATCAATCATCAAGTTCTTTGTTACTTGTGTTAAAAACGGTCGATTTTTCCTTTGAAGTTTCAAGATCGTAAAAAGTATGTTAAATCTCAGCTCTTCTGATATGCTAAAATAATGACAAAAATCTCTACTAAAAAAACATCATGCAAGATGATAGTAGAATGTGATGGGTGTTTGTGGTTTGGACCCAACGATCTTATATCGCCTGATGATTTTGGGCTGTGTGTTTGGATGTTTGCTCCGCGTCGAATGTGATGTGAATAAAATTTTACAATTAAACTCTACATAAGAAATTAAATAAAAAAATAAACAAATAAATGATCAATGTAGAATTCAAATGTAAAATTTTCTGAAAATTAGTTTGCAGATGATAGTAGTGGAGCTTAGTAAAGTTTACTCGTATAATTAAACTGAATAAATTGTCTCATAAAAGGGCCAATTTTAGTAGCTCCGCCATGGAAAATGATCTCTTTTATCTTCATTTTAGATTTATTTATATACTTTTCAACTTTATATAAATGACCTAAGCTTTTAGGCCTACTTGATGGAAAACGATAATCAAGAGACTGCGATGAAAAATCTCGCTAGAGTTGCTGTATATTGGTGGATAATATGACGGGAAAGAAACAATATTATTTTTCGGAACTAATTGTCAAATTTATTATTAGGCATTAAACGAATAAGGAAACTATGGAGGGAATGGGATGAATTGTGCAGTCCTAGATGAGTTAGGATAATAACGGATCTTTTTATGGGTGTGTGTTCTTTTTTATTGTATTTTATTTTTTTTCGAGATCGTGTTGCCTCATCTCTAGCTAAATTCATTTACAGAATGAATTGTCCAGTCCTAAATAAGTTAGGATAATTACGGGTCTTTTTATGGGTGTGTGTGCTTTTTTTTATTGTATTTTATTTTTTTTAAGGTCCTATTGCCTCACCTCTTGTAGCTAAATTCATTTACCGAATGAATGAAGCGGATAGTGATCTATCTTTCTCTCAAAAAAAAAAAAAAAAAAAAAAATTATGTAATTTTTAATACAGGCAGATAATTTAGACATTGGCTAAAATTAATGTAATCATAATGTCCCTAATGTGACCTAATATGACACTGAGATTAAAAATTAATGTAATCATACTCTAACTACTGTAGTCAGAACTGTGGCTAATTTAAGCGTAGTTCCAATTCCTGCAGTTGAGCTTTCCCGAGCAGTTCCAACTACAGTAGTTAAATTCAAATGCATCAATCCAAATATTGAATTTGAATTTGTATACAGTTACAACTGCAGTGCAGTTGCAATTACCGGCGACTATGTAGCCTCTAATTGGCTCTATGATTCAAAGCTTAAGGTTCAATTTATACAATAAAATATAGAGATTTTCAATTTTCACATATACTTTGACAAATTACAAGCAACAATTTCGGATCAAGAAAATTCGGGTCGGGCACAGGTTGGCCCAGCCTGGCCACAAAAAATTTGGGCCCTTAAATTTGGCCTAATCCATCTCTAACCGGCGAAAATGCCTAACCCGACTCTTGTCATTTTTTTAAATCGGTCCGTTAGCCCGATCGGCCGCCCGACCCATTTACACCTCCATGCAAACCCAATATGGCTTGAACAACCCAATTGAGAAATTAATAGGGTTAACTATACCATTGGTCCCTAGCCTTTATCTGTATGTATAAAGGGCTATTTCGGTTCCCGAAAAATACCTCAAAGAATAATTTTTTGTAATGATTCGGCCCACTAGCAATTATGACTTGTTGGATGCAAATCACAGTTCAAAATACTTAACTTCAATTATTATTACTAGTGTCTAGTGTATCTTATATATCCACACACACAGTCCAAAATTATATACCCACACCCACAGTCAAAAAATGAGATTTGTCTTGCTAGCTCTGTCATCTAGATTCAGATTCAGTCAAGACTCGTCACACATTTTTGACTGATAATTAGCTCTGAAACCAAATGTAATAATTCGACCCACCAGCAATAATAACTAATTACACTCAAACCACAGCCCAAAATATTTAAATACAGTTATTATTATTAGCGTGTATGGTCTTATATATATAATCAGAATTTCAATCCATTAGATATGCGACGGTAGTATTATATTTTTATGCTGAAAATTTGATTCTGACTCAAGTCCAAGTCACTTTAAGAGAAAAAAAAAAAAAGCACATGAATGAAAAGAAAGAGATACACCAAAAATATAATTTTTCGACAAAACAAATATATCATTAATCAACTCTAAAAATTAATTATACTAACCGAACAACATGTATGCATAGCGGGTCCATATCGGAATCCTAGTACGAAAGAAGATAACAAATTCTTATGTATATATATATATATATATATATATATATATATATATATATATATATATATATATATATATATATATATATATATATATATAATTAGGCTAGAATACTATCGATAGCACCAAGTTATTGGTGCTATCAAGTTTTTAACCATTGGATTAAAAAATATGTGGATAAGATGATAGTGGTCCCCTAGGGTTTACTAGGTGGTTGGTTAAATAGTAAAAATTTTAGGGGACCACTATAATCCCAACCGCATATTTTTTCATCCAACGGCAGAAAATTTGATAGCACCAATTGCTTGGTGCTATCGATAGTATTCTAGCCGGACTATATATATATATATATATGGGGCAATTGCCTATATACCCCTATTAAGTTCCCAACTTTCATATCTAC
Source organism: Tillandsia leiboldiana (assembly GCA_029204045.2). Lineage (NCBI taxonomy): Eukaryota > Viridiplantae > Streptophyta > Magnoliopsida > Poales > Bromeliaceae > Tillandsia > Tillandsia leiboldiana. The sequence continues at coordinate 6,933,798 of CM055083.1, forward strand.
GCCTCAAAAAATCTGCTCTCTAATATACCCTTCTAAAAATCCAAATTCTTTCAAATATACCCTCAAAATAGGGGTATATCAGAAAAAAGGTGGAACATATTAGGGGTATATTGGAAAAAAAAAAAAAAGAAGGGTAAATCAGATATTTCATCATATTTCAGGGGTACACAGATAATTATCCCTATATATATATATATATATATATATATATATATATATATATATATATATATATATATGGCTAAATTACAGAAAACTCTTTTATAATATACCGCGTTTTTATTTTATTCCTATGTCTTTCAAAAGCCTATATTTTGTCCCATCGTAATTACAAAATTATTTTTAGGGGGTAACGGGATTAACATAACATGGGAAATGACAAAAATGTCCTCCTTCTAACCCATCTTCTTCCTCCCTCAACGTGAACCCTATTCTTTTCTCCACATCGTCGCCGCCGAAGTCGGAGCCGGAGGGGATCGAGGATCACCCTGCCGCCATTTAACGTTTGGCTGAACTCTGTGACGTCGTTAACGACCTTCCTGACGTGGTGCTCACCCCCGCTGGCCGCTGGTGCTCACCTCCTCCCTGCAAACCGAGCACCCGCATCGTCGCCGGACCGAGCCAGGCCAAGCTGAGTGGGCTCAAGCACGCGCGCGGAGCAGCCCAGCCCCTCATCATCTCCTGTGCGCGCCAGGAGGCCCACCAACGCGCTCGTTCCCCTTCCTTGGCCGAGCCCGAGGCTCTTCGGTTGTTGCGATCTGATTCGAGACCGGGCCAGGCCAGTGTGGTCGCAAGTTGCCGAGCGCCCGTCGCTGCATGTTGCCGCGCCTAGCCGCGCGGGCCCGAGCGGCGACTGCGCCGACGCTCGCCGGGGGCTCCCGACGACGGCAGCGGCGGTAGCACTCGGCCTCGGAACGATCGGGAGAAGAAGGGGTTGAGGGGTATTTTCGGTATATTATCTAAGAAATTGACGGCTCACTAACGATACGCTGGCGGCGGGGTGTAAATACACAATTTCAGAATTACGAGGGAGCAAAATGTAGGCTTTTGAAAGACAGGGGGGTAAAGTGAAAAAGCGGTATATTATGAGAGAATTTTCTGTAATTTAGCATATATATATATATATATATATATATATATATATATATATATATATATATATATATATATATATATATATATATATATATATATATATATATATATATATATATATACCTAAACCGATCAGAAGCAATAAAAAAAATATAATTTTTTTTAAAAATAATTTAAAATTATAAAAATGGAGGTTCTTAATATTTGAATTTAGTTTCCAAATTTGGATAAAACATTTTCACTCTTCAATGCATGCATAGATCTCAAAAAAATATTTTTCGAATTAGGGTTGCACGTTGAAATCAGACACTCGAATGAAAAATTATGATCGTTTAAACATTTTCCATGATGATTCTAAATATTATGGAAGTCAACAAAGTTTTTATCCCAGCCTGATTAAGTCTCACTTTTTCATATACTTTAAAGCAAAATTGGCTGAATTAGATTCATTTTGAATTAAATTTATTTTCCTAATTACATCATAATTGACTTCCCCTAAGTAGTGGCGAAGTTAATTACGAAAAAGAAAGAAATAAAAAAAAAAGATTAATTGCATACGGATTCTTAAAAACATATTAAATAGTAAATATATTACTATAAAATTTAATTTTTTATATTTATTTTTTCAAAAATCTAACATTATTCATATATATTTCTGCCGTCTATTTAGAAAAATTTAATTAACTATAGATTAAATACTTAACCTTGATTAGGTAAAAAAGTAAATTTACTACTTTACCTTTTTTATATTATAACTATTAAGATGGACATAGCACTTTAAAAATGATGGAAAGGAACATTTTTGTAATAATTATAAAAATTTAACCTTTGGAAAGATATATTTGTAAGGACAAAATAGATATTTCACCTATATTATGTTAAAATATAAATAGTGATCTAACGTAATAAATTAGAGGAATACATATAATAATATAAATAACTTAGAATTTTTAAAGGAATACATATGAAAAATTGAATTTTATATAAATATATTTACTATTTGATATCTTATCTATACAATTAACCCAAAAAAACATTAAAAATTAACTATCAGCACTCGTTTTAATTTGAAAAGTTAACGAAATCCTAACGGAGGGGCCAAATGCATCAATTTAAATTTTTGAAGGAATAAAATATAAATTTTTAAAAATCAGGAGAAAAAGTAAAAAAACAGATATTTATGTTAAGATTTTATGTAATTTAGCCTAAAAAATAAAATAAACACATCAAAGACAAAGATGATTTTTGATATTGGCATATTTGATTCAATGAATTTGATTATCATTTGCTTACTAAATTTGAACATATCTAATAATTAATCTCATTTATAACTCATTTATAACAATATTTATATCATTTCACTTCTCACAACAATAGTTAAACATTTTACTCCAGCAACACTTATGTGCAAAGATTAATTTGGTACTTCTAATTCTACTATAAATAAAAATTATTAAATATTTGAGCCTAAATTAATATATATATATATATATATATATATATATATATATATATATATATATATATATATATATATATAGTCTTCTTTTTACTTTTCTGTTTTTTAAAAACTTACATTTTATTTTTTCAAAATTTTACATTGATGTATTTAACCCCCTCCGTCAAGATTCCGCCACTATTTGGTCCATTTTTTATAACTTATATTAAAAATATTTTTAAAAATGACAGAAATATATTAAAAATTTATTAATTTTTTTATAAAATATTAAGAATTATTTAATTATTTTGCTCTCTCCATTAATATCATAATCCTTCATAAATATTTCTAAAATTTTAAAAAGGCAAAATATATATTTTTTTAAAGTCAGAAAAAAAAACAGTATTTACCTATATATCACGGACACTTCTATAAGTCTCACGTGTCCGTGTCGGACACTTGCGTATCCGTGTCAGACTCGTGTCCGATGTGGATACTTTTTGAACGTGCGTTCAATAAGCATATAATTAAAAAAGTATATATATATTTTTTTATTTTATTTTTTTTATGCATATATAATGTAAGATGATAAATATTTTAACTTTTTTATAAGTATATTCAAAAAAATTTCTGACAATATAAATAAATTATGTATGGTAAATTTTTTAATATATATATATATATATATATGAACTACCAGAGAAAAATTTTATAAACTTTTATACGTATGAAAAATATAACAATATTTTATCAAAATTTATATTTTATATATAATAAATATATATTATTATATTAATAATATTATAATTTGTTATTTGTGTTCATCTCGTGTCTGTGTTCTAATTTTTTGAAAGTTACCGAATCGTGTCATGTCGTGTCTCATATCCCGTGTCAGTATTTATGACGCTTAAGTATTTTTTTAAAATTTTTTTTGTATTTTATTCAATATTTTAATATAATATTTTTTGTAACATTATTGCTCAAAATAACAAACAAGTCATCAAACTAATAACACTATATTATATAGTAGGATCAAATATACCTCATCTTTCGAGCCAACTTCACCAATCAATAGTTTTTCTTTTTTTTTTTCTTTTTTTTTTTTTTTGGAAGGCAACTTCATTAATGATCACCTGCAAACTATTTGTCTCCACATGCAAGATTAATTAATTAATTAGTTAATTAATTAAGTCCCAGTTTCAACATTCTCAATTATTACAAAATTACATGAGGCCAGGTTGTTTGTTATTTCCCTTGTTGTACTTTTTCATGTGCCAAATTAATGCATGTGCTTAACTAAACTGCTCCAATCTACAAGGAATAAAGTAATAATAAAATATTTTAAAGTTTGATTAAGAGTTAGGGCAATTTTTTAGGCCCAAAAATATTTTAAGTCCCAAAATTTTGGTTGTGTTTTATTTTTTCAGGTAAATTTACACATCTGTGCACCATAAATCAATCCAACTTAAAAATATTTAAAATATTCGATATTCTGTATCTGATGTGTATTTGATTCGGACACGATTAAACGTAGATAGTACATGGATAAAAAAATTTATTCATTAAAGTTTTGGGTATGAGTTTGAATATTTTATACTTATACTAGACTCAGACCGGATCCTTTGGTGGGTAAGGTTCAGATAGTTTTCATATCCAGACTCGAACTCAGAATGAAGCGGTATATGTGTTTTATGTTGGATTATATAAAATCTTGTTTCGAATCGATATCACGGTAAAAATGTCAAAAATTTGAGATTTCTGAATGTTGGATATCGGAACTTGAAGTTTGAGAGTACCTAAGGAGTTTCTCAGGAGTTCCTCAAAATTCGAAGCTGTGAAAAACTATTTTTTGTGTGGAGTACCGGTATGTGACGCTGTTTTTGTATTGTGCACCGGGACTCAACTCTGTGACGGATTGAATATGTTAAATATGTTGAATTTGATCCTAATTTGATAAGATATTGTTCCTAAAGATTAGGGATAATTCAGGACTATTTTAAAAATGATTATTAAGAGAAGATCGACGATTAGAAGTGAATCGGAGATTCGGATGGACGGTGCAGATCGTTTCATATTAGAATTAGATTTTTTTAAAGTTATATTAACTATTGTGATTCATCTTTTAGATTTTATAGCTTCATTGAAAAAAAATTATAATTAAGAGAAAACCGTGAAGAGCCTCTGTGAGAGAGTTTCTTATAATCCAATTTTACTCCTTATATTCTTGTGTCGTGGATTTATCGAAAAACGCATTGAGGTGGTCTTGTCCATGGACGTAGGTCAACATATTGTTGGTCGTACCACGTAAATCTTGTGTTGTTGTGCTTTCTTATTCGTTTTACTTGCTTAGTTATTCTCGTGCTTGTTTTCTAGAATCGTTCTCGTTTACTTTCATCTACGAAAAAAATTTTTTTCGCTGCGCTCGTGTGCTGTGTGGTTGATGTGTGCTCAGTAACTCCATGGTCGGTCCCCTTCATTTTAAACTTATGGTATATACTATGTGACTAGTTGTATGTGTTTTACTAATTATATTATATATGATTTGACCTATTAATATAATTTTGACTATTATAATATTGTACGCGTTTAGCAAGGTTTTAAAGTATTTAATATATGTGTAACTATTGTAAATTTTATATTTTTGTTTTGAACTTATTATGTAATAGATATTTGTGATTTATGTCATGGATAAGTATATAGGTATCTATCTACAGCTGATCTTAAGCAAGTTGTCATGCCCTGGTACAGTCAAGAAGATCGATTCGGGTGAGCGCACGGACCTCCCCGCAAGCCACGCTTGATCCGAACGGGACGGTTTACCACACCCGACTGTCTCAGTTGGAAGCAATTGGATCAGTAATATCAGAGTGTAGGGAAAAAATAAACCAAAAGAAGAGAACTCCTATTCAAATCCGACAGTTCGGTTACAAAATGGAGTACAAACAGCCAAGCCCTCAACTCAACACCACAACAGCCGAACAACAGGATGATCACTATGGACGACCATCTAAACTTCTAGCCCGCTACTCGGCAACGTTCTTGCTGCAGTCCTGCACATCATCGACCAATCCGACATCTGAAAAAAAGTAAATCATAGAGAGTGAGAACTAATTAAAATTCTCAGTAGTTCAACTACCGAGAAAGAATGTTCTACACATATTTGGTCTATAAGAGATATCTACAACAAAAGCCATAAGGCAGCACACAGTAAGTAAATATATAAGAGAATGTTAAGAAATGCCCCAAACACATCACCCACAACCAAACCCAATCAAGCAACTACCACAGATCTCGGCTCAGATCTGCCGAGCGCAACTCACCAACATAGAAATTGAAGGGAATCACACATTTTCCAAATCGGTTGACTTGTACGAACACCAAGTGAAGGTCGAATCATCGAACTGCACTCCCATCGGCAACCCATACATTCATCTGGGCGATGTTGGCTGCCCGTACGCTCCCCAGATTAGTCCTGAGTGCCAAGTGGAGCGCCGAAAGAACTCGCACTCGCCACCACCTAATTAAATAATCCTGCCACCATGAGGGCCAGGATGCCACCTGCGTCACCCATCAGTAGGTATTTCACCACGAACTACGCAGTGCATGGAGAACTGAAATATACCCACGTCATCCTCCGATGGGTTATACCTACAACACCAAATAGGAGGCCGGGATTCTACCGTCGTCGCCACACCCATCGTTAGCTCTGTACACCCATTTCCAGAGTAGCGGAAAGTATTGACATACTCCTCAGTCAAGCGCTCTCATGCCATAACAGCCCGAAGGCCACTACCCTGCTCACCAACACTAGAGTTTCACTTCTACACTTTTTTTAGGCTATACCTAAGATGGAAACTACAACCCCATTCTCACACTCATCCAAAACCCCACAGGTCCCAACCCACCAGGTTCTAACCTGAGATCCACAAGCAAAACATATGGACACCAAGGTTGCCAGATCTAATAGGACAGAACCTCAAGTTCAGAGGCTCAAAACAACTCCGCACAATTCCAGCAGCCTCTATGGTTAGAAAAAAGATAGCAAACAGATCAACCAAACACAAACAGTAGACAAAATAAGATATCACCCCTGCTTGGTGATATCCCTCACCTTAAGATGGAGCTTCCGGAGAAAGATAGCGATCGGTTGTTGAGTCCGCCAAGGATCTCCCCGCCCGTTGGCTCAACCTGGAGAAGTCTTCAGGCTCCCTCTTTCAGAAAATATAGAGTTTCCTCTGGGTAAACTCATTTCTATTGCTATATATAGAGAAACCAGCCGGCAGCTAGGGGACAGATGTGACCACTCAGCGCTGATCATACGGCGAAATTTGGCGCGGCAGATTTTGGTGTGCATGGCACGTTGCCTCCACCCACAGCGCTCATAATTACCACCGCTGCGTCAGCCCTGTCATATCAACTACAGAACTCTTTGACTTTATGAACCAATTTCTCCTAGCTGGGAGCCGAAATTGCGCCATGTTCTCACCCGAAGCATTCACCTCAATCTGGCTGGGTTTGACTCCTTACACATGTAGTATACGAGTAATCACTATCCAAATTTACTCGAATGGATCTGATGTGTATATTGATAACTTAAGTAGATGAAGCATCTTTAGCTATATACAGTTGCCTCCTCGAAGACAAGGGCTAAATGAAGCACTTTCAATAATTTGAAATATGAACCATCCAACCTAAAAATGGTTAAGGCTAAAGTGAAGCTTGATAAAAGTTTAGCAACTGGTATTGCAATTTGATGTAACCATCTTAACCTGCTTGCTCAGTTTTCAAAATAGAGTTATAGTGTGTTTTTGTATCTATGCCTTGAGTTAAATGATACGAAACACTAATTTCTAATAACTTAAACTTTGAAATATAACGATTATTTCATATAATTTAATACAGTATCAAAATATAATTAGATGTCTTGAGACCGGTACTTTTGTTCTCCATATAAATCTTTCTTTATATCTATTAAATATATTTGGATCGTGTTTAGGTCGGATTCTGATCTAATTAAATTCATTTTCTTCGATCGTGTTATCCATATTAGATATTTTCCTCGATCATTTTTATTTTAATAAAATCAAATTTTTTGAATAATATGGCATCAAAGCTACTACTAAGCTCCGACCAATTGACCAATCTGTATGATAGTGAGAGCTTACAATTTGTTCTAATACTATATTGTACAAAATAAATAATAGTAGATATAATTAATAATTTGCTCTACCAAAAATAAGAAAATTGAATATGATAGTGAAATTTGATAGAAATAATAATGTTAACAAAGCATAAATGTGAAAGAACCACATCCACTTTGATGAGATAAACAACTAGATAAGGATGCAAATAGATCTGTGTTGATGGAACTCCCGCTCTAATCTCCGGGAAGTGAAGGCTAAAAATAAGAAAAAAAAAAAAAAAAAAAAATTGGTCCCAAATTCGTCCAGATCAACTAAATAAATAAAGCAGAATACAGAGAATCTTTTTTCTTTTTTTCTTTTTTTTTTTTTCTTTTTTTTTTTTTTTTTTTTTTTTTTTGGAACCCGACTGCTCTTCTGTGGAAACCGGCTGCCCCGTTGCTAAGTTCATTTGCGTTATGAATAAAGCGGCAGCATGCTGCCTTTATCTTAAAAAAAATAAAAAATAAATAAAAATCAATTCGCTTCGTACCAGTACCAGTCCCAATCCGGCCGCCTCAGGATTAAGTCCCATTTCTTTCTTACATCTTAGAAACCTTCGTGGAGTGCCTCAAAAGTTATTCACATGTGACAACAAAATAAAAAAGAAGAAAATTAATGATAACATCAATAGCTGCTTCATTTTTTTTGTTCTACTATAATAAAATTAAATTATAGAAATATATTTTTGTAACAGTATAAATATTTTATTTATATTCAAAATTAAGTTATATCGATATATTTTTAGGACGTATTATAATAAGGAACAATTTTTTATATACCCCTAAAAATTTTTCTATTTTTAGATTTACCCCTTTTAGAAGGCTAATATTAAAACTACCATTCTTACGTTCCAACTTCTTTCTAAAATATCTCTGAAGTTAAACTCGGTTAGTGTACCGTTTGGAGCTGCCGTTATCTGTGTGAAATTACCATTTTACCCTTTCAAATATACCCTTCTACCGTAACCAACTTTTCTTATGTACCCTTAAAATTTTCAATAGTTTTGATAGATAGAAACAAAATAGGTATATCTGATAGTTTTCCACTCCGATTATTATTTAACTCTAGTTTAACCCTAGTTAACTTAACAAAGGGAAACGGTAGGGATATTTTTAATAACGGTGGAACGTATGAAAGATATATTGGAAAGAAAAAAATAAGAGTGGTAAATCAGATATTTCTTCAGATTTCAGGAGTACACAGGCAATTATCTCTTATAATAATGTGTCGCTATACATCCTAACGACTGCACATATAGCGACATTAATAATAAGTGTCGATATTTTTACCAGCGATATTTTTTTTAGATTTTAAAAATATCTAAAACTATCACTATAACATAATTTTATTGTAGTGTCCTTTGTTGATTGTGCACCTATAGCTCCATTTGAACAAATTGTTTCTATGACTAAAAGGCTTCTTTTTTTTTTTTTTTTTTTTTTTTTTTTTTTTTTTTTTTTTTTGAGGTCCAACTTATAAGGGCAACCACAATAGGATGATTAATTTGACCAACCCACAATTGGTACAATTGGGTGAGTCAACCAATTAGTGCTCCATTAATTGACCTATAGGGAACAAAAATTATTGTTTGTATTTGGTGCATCTATTATCTTGTGGACGACACATTACATGTCCCCCATCCAAGTAAAACAATTGAACCCCAACTATCCAAAATATGGTTGATTTTATCAACTCCCCACATATTTTGTATTTTCTAAAAAATCGATCTAATAGTAAATAATACATACATCAACTGTTCCTAGCGTAAATGATAAAGAATTTGATGGTTGATACTCGAGGTTCTGAGTTTGAAGCCTAATTGGTTAACATTTTTCAGCTAAATTTATTTTTTTAAAAAAATGAAACGGATAGCATACTACCTACGAATTTAAAAAATAAAAAATAGACTTCGGTCAGAATAAATATAATATGGAAATCAAGAGCATAACCTTCTAGAATGACTTTTATTTGGCTTGCGGGAGATAGATATTATTGAATCAATCAAATTCAATAAAAATAATCAAAAATTGATAAGATAAGAATCCAAATCAAAGATATCACAAAGTAACAAATTCCTTTTAAATCATCCAAAATACATAATAGAAATTACAAAAAAATTTCAACAAACACTGTGATCATATCAAAAATTCTATCGAATGAAAGATCTACACATAAAAATATAAAAATTAAAAATATAGAATGAGATCGAGAGGATCGGAGGGAGAATCACCGGGAGGCATGGAACACGACAACGACAAAATGGTGATTGGAGACGGTGTCAGCGAAGTTGGAGACGCCGAGGGTAAGCACCGAAGTGCCTCCTCCAAATTAGATTTAATATTTAATATAATAATAACGTAATTAAGAGGAAGAAGAAGAAGAAGCAATAAAGGGAGGGAAAAATGTGAAGAAAAGAACGACGTTAAATACAAAATAATATCATGCATCGCTTTATTTTTTTGCACTCATAACTTACATATCATAAATTTTTTAAATTGTCATTTCGATTTTTAATTATAATTAAAGAACGAGAAGGGTATATCAACGGAAGAGAGAGAAAAAAATCAAACGGACTGCTATTTATTTAGTTTATAGATATAATAAGACGTATCGGAAATTAATATATAGTTTATATTATATATATATATATATATATATATATATATATATATATATATATATATATATATATATATATATATATATATATATATATATATATATATATATATAGAGAGAGAGAGAGAGATGAACTAGAATGGGATTTCGTTGTTATCTATTTATTTTTAATAATGGAGCTTCCAAATCGACGATCAGTATTATTGAATATAATTTAGACCATTTAAATTATTTAAAAATTAAACTTTAAATCTTTTTGACATTATTTATCCAATGATCAAAGAGTTACAAAATTTATAATTTTAATAGTAGATATGAGTATTTTGTCAGTTTAACGATATAAAAAATTTTAAATTAATTAAATTTTGCTCATAATTTTTTTAAACTATTTAAAATAAGATATATACTCTTAATCTTAATTATAAATCTCCTATTATTACTATTTGAAAGAAATTTATTTTCAACCGTTCATTTTGGTATCCACTTGATGGACAAGAAAAGAATATAAAAAAAAAGTATAAAATTTAATTTTTTTAGATAATTTAAATAGTTTAGACCATATTTAACGGTGCCGATCGTCGTTTTGAAAATTTCATCATCGAAAAAAAATGAGTGGCAACGGAGCAGGTTTGTTATCAATAGCATTCCAGCCTAGCTCTATATGAGTTGAGCTGGAATGCTATCCAGAGCAAACAGACACCGTTGCCGCCCATTTATTTTCATGATTGAGCTTACAAATAGACCTAGGCTATTATGCTATTAATAGCATCAAGTCATTAATTATTATGTTTTTTACTTTTGAATTAAAAAATATATGGTTGGGATAATAATTAAGTTCTAGAATTTAATGAGCGGTTAAAAAATAGTATAATTTAATAAATAAAAATAATCAAATGAACTGATATAACGGTGAAAAAAATTTTAAAATAATTAAGAAACAAATTGATTATAGGGTGGTTCCATCTTTATTAAATAAAGAGAATGGAAGAAAAAAAAAACAAATCATAAAATTTTATCAAAAAAAAAAAAAAATTGATGAGAATAAAAAAGAAAAAATTATAACTTAGCTAAATATATTGAGAATTTATATATTTATATATTTATGAGCAATGCTACATGTACACCCCGAAGGGGTGTACATCATACACCTCCACCATTTTAATGGTGGCGATATTTTTTACGGGTCACATCGATTGACCCATCATCACACCCTACCCATTGGATGGGTGGGGTGTGTGATATACACCCCGTTTTGAGTGTACAAGTATCATTTCCCTATATTTATATAGATGAGATGGAGTGCATGGAGAGGATGACACAGATGTTGCATGCAATTAATTTGATTAGATTACACTTTGAAATTTGTGCCAATCTTCTTTTTTAGCTCTATGCAAAGTCATAGACACAAGTCATGAAAAAATGGCTTCCCAATTAAGCAATAGGTTAAGGTTATTAATTAATTGGATTAGGGAAAAAAAAAAAAAAAAGGGTTTTGAGAAGCTCCCCAATGAAATTTTGTTGAGGAGCTCCCGATTCGCTGTCGCGTATAAATTTTATTTTTATACAAATATTATAATCTGTTATTTTAGAATTTAATTTTTTTTAAAAAAATTATATTAAAAGTATTTAATAAATTTTTAAATAAAGATAAAATTAATATGTAACAGGAAATTAAGAATTATCCAACGATTCCATGCTGGGGAGCGATCTTCACTGAAAGTTTTATTCCGGTTGGATCAACAGAAAGGGATAAATGTGTTTATTTAAAACCTGTTACAAATAAAATTGTTAGTATAAAATTTGGAGCAATGTTATGAAAATAAAACTCTCAAGTATACCTCTATATATAAGTGGTACCAAAATAATTTCCTTATGCATCATTAGAGTTAAGAGTAATGCCGTGCTCAGAGATACCGAGTACGAGAATATATATATATATATATATATATATATATATATAGCAGAGTTTATATATTTTTTAAAATACAAGCACATTTATATTTATAAATTTATTATTATTAAATTTGTATTGAATTTGTATTTTTATAAAGCACATCCATGCGGATCTACTCTCTCTCTCTCTCTCTCTCTCTCTCTCTCTATATATATATATATATATATATATATATATATATATATATTAGAATTTATATGTTTTTAAAAGTATAAATCCATCCATATTTGTAAATTTTTTACTATTGGATTTATATTGAAATTTGTGTTTTTATAAAATCAACTAAAAAGAGAAAAAAATAAAATAAAAAGTACAAATTATAATACAAATCTAATAGTAAAAAATTCACAAGTATGGATGAACTTGTATTTTTAAAAATATATTTTGTTATTAGAGCTTATATGCTTTTAAAAGCAGAGAGATTTGTATAATTATATTTTTTCTTTCTCTCTTTTTAGTTCACTTTACAACTGCGCAAATTTTAATGCAAATCCAATAAATAAAAAATTTATAGCTATAATTTAGCTTGTGCTTTTAAAAATATATCAGCTCTACTATATATATATATATATATATATATATATATATATATATATATATATATATATATATATATATATATATATATAATTTTTAGATTTTAATGTAATATATTCAGAAATATAGTAAAATGGAATGATTGTTTCGGATTCGTCAAAATCAGATTCGGGTTTAGTTTTGAATATAGATTTTCAAAATGTGTGTGAAATTATAGAATTCAAATTCGGATTTTGGATTCAGTTGTTAGATTCAGATTCAAATTTTTACAAATCTGTCTCGAATATGACCCGTTAATATTTCCAGGCTGAAGCTTATAAATATTTTCACAAATTTTCTACAAACAAAAACTTTATATAAATTTGGTAGAAAATTCTATGCACAGTTTGTATTGTTGAAACTATCTTGCCATGTTTAACTTTTTTTTTAAAAAAAAAATATTAATTACTAATCATATTAAAACAAAAATATGTACCTTTATTTTTATTTTTATTTTGGATGGTTTTAATTATTAACTGCACCAATTATACCTTACATATATTTTCAGTTTATTTGGTCAAAGCTAATGAATGAGCACTTGAAATATTCATATATTCCTTTGTCAAAAGTAAAAATGATTATGTTAATGAAACTATTTTTTCATTTTTATTCAATTTAAGTTGAGCAATGCTAGGTATACACCTCAGTGTACATCCTACACCCACCCCATCCTGGCGTGGGTATTCCTCCACTGATCACATCGATGTGACGAGTGAAATTCACCTCATCCCAGAATAGGATGGGTGTAAGATGTATACCCCATTTAGAGTGTACATCTAGCATTTTTCATTTAAGTTATTGATTCAATGATGATTGATAATATTTTTTTTTGTACACATTAAATGGGACATTCTAATAGTCTCATATCGGATGGGAATACAGTTATGATTGGGTATATAAGAGACATGGACACTAGTAATAATAACTAGACTTAAATTTTTTGGCTATGGTTTGGGCCCAATGAGTTATTATTTCTAGTGGGTCAGATCGTTACATTTGGTATCAGAGTTAGTCACCAATCGAAAGTGTGTGACAAGTCTCGGCTGAGCCTGAATCTAGATGACAGGGCTAGCGAGCCAAGTCTCACATCGCCTGATAATCTTGATATGTGAGTGTGATCTTGATAGGTGTGTGTGTTTAGGCTGGTGATGACGTCAGGCCTAAACTGGGGGAGTGTTGGGGCCGAAAATAGCGGTTCGCGATCGGCCCCGCGTACCAATGGATCAAGCGATCGGGTCGAGGAGGAATCCGCTTGGCCAGATTTTTCTCAGTCAACTCCTGCGATGGTTCGGCTTAGTTTAGCCGAATCGGGGTGACGAGATACAGAGAGTTCAGCCTAGAATGGCCGAACTGGAATGTGGACGTAAAAATGTAGAAAAAGAACCGGCTAAGGAGCCGATTGTATGGTTTGTATTGAGTGAAAAATAGGGTTACAGAATTACAATTAATCTATCTAGGAAAACAGTAAATGCAGTTATGAAAGGTATTGAAAAGTAGGGGGTGGTCCTAGCTTACGAGATTGCAGGACCCCTATTCCTTCGATAGTTCGAATATTTATATAATTTTTGAACCATACTTACAGGCACTGATTCAAATTATTGGTGCAAATTGGGGAAGGTCATCGTGAAATCCTTAACTATTTCCTTTTGAGTCGAAATTCTCTCAAAAGGATAATAATCGTTCTTCCATCCACGTTCGTCCCCTTGTTATCGCGTCGGGGCGTAATCCTCGACGCTTTCCAATGCTGGACATCGCTTCCTTTTTCGGAGTCCGTTACGAGATTCGCGTCCCTAATCTCGTACTCTTTCTCTTCAAAGCCTTTCTTTCTTCGGCTTAATCAACCAAAATCTGACTCTGACTCCGCCTTCTGCGTCATTTGACCATGAGGGTTTGATGTCCTTCTTTGGCCCAAATCGATCTTGGATGAGGCGCGGCTCTTCTCATTGGTTGCTTCTCCTGTTAGCTGATGCCATCAGCCGATAGCGTCCATCACGTGTCGCGTTTTCACGCTACTGAGATCGGTCGTAGATTTTTCTTCGGTTGGCTCTTCCATTCGTCAACTGATGTCTTCGGCCGATGGTTAATACCACGTGTTGCTTTCTCAAATGGCGAAATTTTTTTGTCTCAACAATGCCCTCTCAGAAATCGCCTGATGTGTTGTTCGGGCGATTGTCGAAATTGAGTCAACTTCTGGTACAGATAACGATGTCTATCGATCATCCCCATGTCTTAGCAGGATCTCTGCTCACTGCTCGAGGGATTCGCGAACAGGTGCCGATCTTTTTTTAATTTCGATGAAACCGTCCTTTGTCGTTCTCCCTATTAAATGCTGCTATTTTCTAGGGCGGATGTTATCATTCCACTCCTTTTCGTTGGCTGATAAAAGCGCCACTACTTTGTAGCTTTCTCTACATCTCCTTCTTCCCTCATGACGGTTCTCATGCCCCGCTACAATAGCGCTTTGGTCGTAGCTTCTTCGCTCCTGATAATACCCTTGAGGCAACCTTTCAATCTGAATCTGGCGGCGCTTTGACGCCCGCCAATAAAGGTGCCTTCCCATCTTGGATTTCTACTAGGGTTTCCTATGGGGCTACCCCTGTGAGTGACCAACCGATTTAGAATCTTATGTCCAGTGGCCCAGCCAATTTTCGGCTGCTTACAGATGGGTATTTACTAAGATGATCCTTCTTGGGGGGAAGAAACGGTTCTCGCCTCCATCCATAGGAGTTGGGCCGCTCAACATCTGGTATTCTTTACGAGGTCGGCGACCTTCTTCCCGAGGGGAATATCTTGCCCAGGACAGGTTTATCGTAGGAGCTTCGAGAGGTTCAAGACCTAGAGACTTCGTGATGGTCGGGTGTCTCGATTTCCATAAGGCAGTGCTTGGTCCTGCCTTCTAGCTTCTCACCTATCTCGCCCAGCTTGAGGGTAGTTCTGTGCTTCGTCTTTCACCCGGATTCTTTGACCACAACTTTTTTTTTTTTCTGAAACACTTTTGTATTTGCTTTTCTTGATTCTCATATGTATCAGTTCGATGAAAGTGAAGTTTTATTGTATTCTTTACTCCGCATCCTTCTAGACTGATGCATGATAATGTTTTAAATATTTTGCACTGATCAACTTATTGCTCTCCGATCTCTCCAAAGTTTTCGAGCAGTAGGTGTATTTTTTTTTGACTACTCGGCTAATTCGGAATGGTCCTTCTCAGTTTGGGGACTACTCCCCGTATAATTAAACTTCGACTAGGGGACCTTATCTCTCGTCGTTCTTGATCGCGTATCCCCGACGTCGTCTCCTTCTACTTTGCTCTCTCAATCGAGTCTTCAGCCTGTATTGCAATGGCCGAATCTGCCGGCTTCTTATACCGGCTCGTTCTCTCGAAACCTTAATATGGACTCGCTTATTGGCCCCCGTGCAATGCCTAATCCAGGTAGGAGCCTGTCACCTACCATCATTCGGCCGGTTCCCCTGGTTTCTCTTTTTCAGTTGCCAGGACAAGGAAGTCTTGTCCAGGTCCCCGTCGACCGACATGCTATCGGTCCGCGCCTTCCTTCTCCCGACCTCTGTTTTGGCCGAAGATAAGGACATGACTTTTTCATCGTCCTTTGGCGGCCATCTTCTATGTCGGGCCACCTTGCCGAGGTCCCGCATGTCGTGTTCCTCAATGTCATGTTGTTCTTCCGGCGCTTCTCGGCTACGCCTCACGGTGGCCTCTAGGGCCTTCAATCGAGTGTCCAATTCTAGCCGAACGGCTTCGCCCGTTGGCTTTGCGACCGCCGATCGAGGTATCGGCGTTTTCTTCTGAGGCGACATCGTAGATTATTCCGCCTCATTGTTATGGCGCATCGGCGCACCATGGTGCCAAGGGGTGGGTCGTTCCTGCCTCGACTTCGGTCGTGGCCATTGGGCCATGACACCCTTGTTGCGTGTGTTGGTCTCCAACCTCTAAATTCGATGCTTCTGCATCTTAGTTATGACCGGCCCTTGCCACCGAGCTGGTCCTGTAGAGGTGAACCATTGCTCCACTGGCACGTCTGCTGGCAGGTCCAAGTGCTTCAGGCGCTCCCTGAGAATTTCTCTTCTCTGCCATGGCTTGGGCCATGTCTGTATCTTGAGCTCCCGAGCTAATCTGATGCCCAGACTCTTCGCCTCTCCCTTGGTGCGCCAAAGAAACTCTGCATCGGGAGCTGTTGAGGCTTCTCCTGCCCCTAGGTTCCTTTGATGGGGGGGGGCGTATCATTGGCCCCATATAAGGGTAGCTGGTTGGGCCCCTCCGTGCCCCCAGCGGTCTGCGCCTCTGGTGGGGCCCAATCCGTTCTAGGCGCTGTGAGGGCCCACACACCCTTCTTTCTTCGGCCTGCTGGCCGACGGGTCTTCAGGGTGCTCCCTGGACCCAACTTTCATTATAGTCGCAGTAGGGACCATGTTGCTGCTGTGGGGCTCGCAGCCTCTCGTCGCCGACTGGGGTCGGCCTTGGCCTTTTGTGGCCGAAGAGTTCTCGCAAGACCCTCTGAATGAGAGGGCTTTCCTTTTCTCTAGAGGACCACTTGTTCGAACCTTTGGCCGAACTCGTGTTCAGCTAGTGATCGTGGCGGTTCACGCCTTCACCGTGGCTGATGAAGGTGACCCATTTTTTCGCCTCCTCGGGCATATCGGCCAGGAGGGCGTCCCAATCTTCCTCTATCATTTCGGCCTTGCATCGGATGCAGAGCCGAAATATATCTCGGGCCGATTTTTTTCTCGCGAGGGACTCCGGCCCCTTTATTGGCTCCTTCCCTTTGGGATCGACCATATTCACCTGCACGGGATACGAAGACCTGAATACTGGCTGTATCGCCTGCCTGGCCTCTGTACCGAAGGTGTTGTGGATAACCTCCTCCATATGGGCTTGTACCTCGGCGAGTCCCTCTAGAGGTGCTAAGTCTGCTAGTTGCGCCGGCGGAGGTGGCGGCCCGTATTGGCCGGCCTAATTCTGAATCGGTCCCTTCGGAGGGACCTGCCTGTCATTCCTGTCCCCAATCATCTCGGCAAGCCTGACCTAAGGTACTGGAGCCGCCGGCTGTACTGGTGGAGGTAGCGACCCGCAATGGCCAGCCTGCTGTTGAAGAGGTCCCTGAGGAGGGACCTGTTCATCGTTCCTGCCCCCTACTCTTTCGGCAAGCCCGGCCTGAGGTGCCGGAGCCGCCAGTTGCACCGGAGGAGGTGGCGGCCCGTAATGGTCAACCTAGTGCGCTTGAAATTCGGCGGGCCCGGCCAGTGAATCCGGGGCCACCGTTTGCACTTGCAGAGGTGGCGGCCCGCCCTGGCCTGCCTGGTACTGAACTGGTCCCTGCGGAATGACCTGTCCGCCGTTCCTGCCCCCGGCCTGTTGTTATACGAACGGCGGTGGGGGAAGCAGAGTAATTCTCCAGTAGACGCCCAATTGTTGGTCGATGTTCTGGCACATCAGCCACATTACCACTTGGTACGGGGTCCACTGCAGTTGTATTGCCCCCAGCGGTCGCGCGGTCTGGAGGGACACCGTCTGCAGCGTCGCCATTATCGTCGGCGCCTGACCTGGCCCCAGCGGCTGGGCCATATAAACAAGTGTTGTTGGTGGCCATATGGAGGCCACCAGGGCGAAGGCATCGGCCATGATTGTGGCTGGGGGTATAGAGGTCCCGTCATACCTCTGTCGCACACTTCGCTGCTGGCTGACGAAGGCCAGACCCGTCGAAGTTTGTCAGTTGAGGCCGTGAATGTGGCCGCTACTACGTCAAGGCGCGCGTTGCAGGTCTGGTTGCTTTTCTCGATGTACGATTGCCTTCGCGTTCACTCGAGTGAATTTAGCGCTCGGGTCATTCACTAGAATGACTCTGCTAGGGTCGGCTCCTGTTGGACCGACCGTCCACTGGTAGATTCCTCTCCAGTCATGATAACGATAGGAATGGTAAATGTTACTTGAGGGTTCCATCCGGCATGCCAAAGAAGTTGTTGGGGTCGAAAATGGCAGTTCGCGATCGGCCCCGCATCGGTTGACCCCCTTGAATGTGATGCGTCGCGTGCCAATGGATCAAGCGATCGGGCCAAAGAGAGATCCGCTCGGTCGGATTCTTCTCAATCAACTCCTGCAACCGTTCGACTTAGATTAGCTGAATCAGGGTGACGAGGTACAGAGAGTTTAGCCTAGAATGGTCGAACTGGAATGTGGAGGTAAAGATATGGAAAAACAACCGGCTAAGAAGCTGATTGTATGGTTTGTATTGAGTGGAAATGGGGGTTACAGAAGTAACAAGGAATAGGTAACCAATTACAATTAATCTACTCTTAGAAAATATGGTAAATCTATCTAGGAAAGCAGTAAATGCATATATGAAAGGTATTGAAAAGCAGGGGGTGATTCTAGTTTACGAGGTTGTAGGACCCCTATTCCTTTAATGGTTCAAAAATTTATACAATTCCCGAACCATACTTACAGACACCGATTCAAATTATCGGCGCGATTTGGGGAAGGTCATCGTGAAATCCTCAACTACTTCCTTTTGAGGCGAAATTCTCTCAAAAGGATAATAGTCGTTCTTCCTCCCAAATTCATTCCCTTGTTATCGCGCCGAGGTGTACTTCTCGGCGCTTTTCAATGGTAGAAGCCGCTTCCCTTTTCAAAGTTCGTTACGAGATTCGTGCCTCGAATCTCGCACTCTTTTTCTTCAGAGCCTTTTCTTTTTCGGCTTAATCGACCGAAAGCCGACTTTGACTTTGCCTTCTGCGTTATTTGACCGGGACGGTTTGATGTCCTTTTTTGGTCGAAGTCGATCTTGGATTAGACGCAACTCTTCTCGTCATCTGCTTCTCCTATCGGTTGATACCTTTAGCCATTGGCGTGCATCGCGTGTCGCGTTTTCACGCGACTGAGATCAATAGCAGATCCTTCTTCGTTTGGCTCATCCCTTCGTCGGCTGATGTCTTCGGTCGATGGTGAACGCCACGTGTTGCTTTCTCAAGTGGCAAAAATTTTTGGTCTCAACAGGGAGTCACCCCAATAGTCCCACATCGGATGGGAATGGAGTTGTGATTCCTGAACGGGGGAATCTGTGACATTCTAATAGTCCCACATCGGATGGGCTGACGAGAACGAGTTTGTGACCCCCCAATAGTCCAACGGATGGGAATGGAGACACCCCAATAGTCCCACATCGGATGTGCTGACGAGGATGAGTCTGTGACACCCCAATAGTCAAATATCGGATAGAGTTGTGATTCAGTCCGACGAGGACGAGTCTGTGACACCCCAATAGTTCAACATCGGATGGGAATGAAAACACCCCAATAGTCCCACATGGAGTTGTGATTGGGTATATAAGAGACATGAACACTGATAATAATAACTATGTTTAAGTATTTTGGGCTATACTTTGGATCCAACGAGTTATTATTGTTAGTGGGCCGAATCGTTACATTAAACACTATTTTTATTTTATCTTGAGAATTATAGGACAATAATGTGTTGTATTGTAAAATTTTTATTTTAGTATTCTCGTTAACAATAGATCTTTATTGTGAAATAAAATATAACAATAAAATAATTAAATATAATTTTTAAATCACTCAAGGGGGTAAATTGTTAACAAAAATCGCTTAGGTGAAAGGTTCTTATTGATTGCTTAATTTGAAAATACCAACCATATAATTAACACCCTCGAATTCATGATAATTACAAATTTTTTGTAATATTATTACCCTAAAACAATTACATGTACCAGAAATAATATTTTTTTAACTTTATTGTCGTGTTCCGCCATAAGTTGCAATTATTTATCCTACAAATTTTTTTTTATCGCGTAATATTAAATAGAACAGTAAAATTATAGTTTCAAAAAAAAAAAATAAAGTAATAATTATTCAGGGTAAAAATATAGTAAAATGTTATATCGCACTGTCCTACGGTTTGTAAAATATGTCACTTTACTATCAGATTTAATAATAAAATTTTTTTTATAAAACAAAAATAAATAGATAAATATATTACAATATTAATTTCTAAACTTTAAGCGAAATATAATTCTGATGCTCAAACTTTTAATTTCAACATACGAGATCCTCAACTTTGAGCGTGTGTTTCATTTTAGTTTTTACCATATGAATTAAAATGTTATGATTTGACTAGATTTGTCGTTGAATTTTAGTTGGATTAAGATTAATATTTAAATTTTAAAGACATAAGTTTGCTAAGATTTAAATATTAATTAGAATAAAAATTTATTTAGACTAGGATTTGGATAATTTTTGATGTAAGCTATAAATATAGTATATGTGTTATTATTTTAAGGTGGTGTTAAGGAGGATATACCCACGATGGTGGTAATACTTATAGAGGTGGTGGGGCTAGAATTTAGCCATACGTATTCACACCTATGATGGTGGTAACACCAATGGAGGTGGTGGGGGCTAGGATTTAGCCACATTCATAGTCTTCTAGGTTTATAAAAGACGAGAGAAGGGTGAGAGAGATTCAGGAGGAGGGCTCGGGTTGAAGCTACTCTATTGCAGAAGAAAAGAGCCGTCCGTGCAATTCTTTTCTTGGTTAATAAATTTTATTTTACCCGCATATTTCTTTGTTTTGGTTTTTCTTCTCTTTGTGATTGTATTGGTTCTAGTTTTGTTGAGAGGACAGGTTTATGGTAAAAATTCGATTTGACGTTTTCGCTGCGAAATTTCAATTCTATGCGGTACCAGAGCGGATTGCAGTATCGAAACGGATTGCGGATTCAGAGAATCTGGTACCGAGGCGAGTACTGAATTTTTCCAACATAAAATTTCTTACTTACACCTAGGTTTGTAGGGTTGGAATATGCCATGGCAAAATAGCTGATCAATGCATGATGCATATGTGACCCCCGACTTCTGGGTGGGGTGGTGGCGATTCTAGAACTACTCTAATCCTAACATGCTATGCGCTTAACCTTCTTAATGTTTTGAATCTACTCATCACTTAAAATGTTACAGTCGAATTAAAAAATTTAGCCCTAACTAAAGGATTATTTTAAGAGTAGTGCTAGGTGTACACCCCCAAATGGGATGTACATCCTACACCCACCCATCCTAGGGTGGGTATTCATTCACTCGTCACTCGATGTGACGAGTGAAATTCACCCACCCCTAGGATGGGGTGGGTGTAAGATGTACACCCCATTTGGGGGTGTACATCTAGCATTTTCCTTATTTTAAATTATAGGATTATCACACTCCTCCGTTTTTTTTTTGTTTTTTTTAAGCAGTGACGTTCTCGTCAAGTTCAAACACACTCACAAGTACTAGACGATGTGAGACTCGTCTCGCTAGTCTTATTATTCATATCCGAATTTAATCTGTCATTTAGATTCTGACTCATCCGAGACTCATCTCACACTTATATCTTGTGATTGGCTCTGAAACTAATTATGACATCTGGCTTTTGAGAGGATGGGGTCATCTATCATAAAATTACTCTAGTTCTAAAACACTTAATCATTTTAACCTTTTGATATTAATCACCGTCCAAAATATTATAAAAAAATTAAAAAATTAAAAATACTAGATGTACATCCCAAAATAGGTGTGCATCTTATACTTCACCCATTCTAGGGTGGGATCGAGGTGACCAATAAAATTCACTAACCCTAGAATGGATGAGATATACATCATAGATCCCTTTCGAAATGTATGGATAGCATTACTCTTAGGCCGCGTTTGGCAACCGGTATAAGGGGGGATAAGGGGATTATCCCCCTTTATACCCAAACAACATTTAAGTGTGGGGGAACCGCACCCATACCAGGTTATTCCGGTATAAGGGTAGAACAGCTGTTCCACCCCACATGTGGAACAGCTGTTCCACCTGTTGCTTATTATTATTTTTTTTTTAATTAAAATTTTTTAAATTATAAGATATTTAAATTTATAAAATTTTAAATTTTTTTATTTTATTTTATAAATTTTAATCCTGTCTATTATTCTTATTCCTTTTTAACTTATCAAACATAATTTTTTTTATTCCGGTACAATCCTTATACTCAACCAAAACACAAAATTACTATAATTCTTGCTTGTACCTTATACATATTCTCGAAATAATCAATTTTCGCTTATATCCGAACCAAACGCAGCCTTAAAAATTTTAACTTTATCATATTTTAAATATATGACTATTTTAAATTTTGGAGATATTGCAATACAGATATAGTTAGGGACTAAAGTGATACCCTTTCAAGAGTTTAAGGACCACTAATGTTGAAGTTGAAACTTTGGAGAACCAAAATAAAACTTTTTTGATGTGATTTACTCGAAACAAAATTAGAGAACAGTGAAGTGCAACTTTTTGAATTATATAACAGCAAAGTAAAAATACGGAAACAACCGCGGAAGAAATTGAAATTCACTTTTTTAAAAAAAAAAGTTTTAAAAAAATTTTCTAATTCCATAAAATGTGGATTTCACAACACATGTTAACCCAAGATTATGTGCACATAAATTAGTTAGTTAATATGCATGCCCTTAAGGTACATTATATTTTAAAGAGGTCCCTATAATTTATTTTTAAAAACATTTGGTAAAATTTCATGTGTCTTATTTAAATTTTAAATTTTAGATACTAGAACTGGGTACAAGTTTGCTTAAAAAATTTAGAGACCCCCTTAAACTACACGCGATTTTGAAATAGGCCCCTCAACTTTACTTTTCCTGATTGGCATGCACCTTTTTATTCTTTTTTTTAAAAAAAAAATGAAATTTTGAATTGTTCTAGCTATTTAATCAAGATTTTATTGGATTTAATTAATTTAATTTGATTTGTTAAAACTTAATTGGAACTATTAAATTTAATCAAACCGTCGTTGAACTTAGTGAAATTTTCAACTTTAATTAACAAAAATCATTCAATTCAAAAAAAAATTAAAAAAAAAAAAAAATCAAGTTGGGGTCTATTTTAAAACGCAATATAGTTGATGGGTCTCCATGATTTTCTTTTTTCTTTTTACATTTCTAATTTTTAGGATGTCTTTGGTTCAAAATAGAAAATAAAAATTGAAATGTACATAAATCAAAAACAAAATGATAAAATTTTCCAGTATGCTTGGTTTAGATTAACAATCGAATTAGATATGATTAATTTTTTGCCTTTAATATTTAAAAAAATTTACTATCAAAAAATAATTAAAATTAAAATACAAAATATAAAAATAATTTAAAATTTAGTTTGCACCTCAAAACATGAAATTAAAATTAAAATTAAAATTCAAAATAAAAATTAAATATTAAAAATTAATATCAAAATATTAAAATGATAAGACAAAATTTTAAATATAATTTTAAAAAAAAATTAAAATTGAGTGGATAATTTAAAATATAAAATTAATTTTTGATTTGATTCAAATTCAAACTTGTGATTAAATTTAAATTTAAATTTTTAGATAAAATCCAAAATGCTTGATTGAATTTATATTTTAATTTAATTTCTAAATTAAAATCTAGAATTTAAAATCTAATATCTAAATTTAGATTTATACTTTAATTAAAAATTAATATTAGAAAATTAAATTAAATTTTAAATAAAGAATATAAAATATAATTGAGATATTTTTATAAAATACATTCTTTCTGCTTGAATTTAACTTCAAATCCGGTTTAGGAGGTCAGATTGAAAAAAACAGTAAAATTGGCGGATTTTATTCATTCCAAAATCAAAATCGACACGAAACTCTTGCATATTAAATACTTACAAACGAATTCGTCCATTCCGATTTTGAAGTGAAAAAAAAGAGGAACCAAATACGCCTTTAAAGTTGATATGGGGTTAGCAAACTCCTTGAAACTAGGAACAAACCTAACAATTTTTTTAAAAAAAAAATTAAATCTCTATTTTGAAAAATTAGATATTTTTAGGAAATAAAAAAAAAATTTCTTCAAGTTTGAATTTTTAATCAATTTTGGGGCCAATTTTTTTATTGGGCAAATTGCATATCTAGTCCCCGAGCATTTGGCAAAGTTTTATTCTAATACTCAAACTTTTATTCACGATATTTGATGTCCCAAACTCGAAAAATACTTTTTATACACTCCAGATCGGGTGTATATCTTACACTCCATTTATTTTAAGATAAGATGAATTTTTAATTTGGATTCGGCAATTCGGTACGAATATAATACGAATAAAATTCGTATTCCAATTTGTAAATTTATTAAAAAAATTCAACTTAAAAAATAAATTTGTCAATTATTCGAGTATATAATTTATACAAAACTTATACGTTCATCAATTAAAAATTCGGGATCAAAAATTTTCCTCATAATTGTTATCCCCCTCCTTAATGAGTTATTCTGGAATAGCTCATTAAGGGGGATAACAATTCCCTCCTGGGTGCACCTAGGAATAACTTTATTCCCATTATTATTATTATTATTATTTTAAATTAAATTTTAAATTTTAAATTTTAAAAATTTATAAAATTTTGAATTTTAATCTTATTTTATAAATTTTAAAATTTTTAACTTTAATTTTTTATAAATCTTAAAATTTAAAAAATTTTAAAATTTTAAATTTTATATAAATTTTTTATATACAAATTTTTAATTTTTTTATAGAAATTTTTAAATTTATATAAATTTAAAAATTAGAATTTTTGCATCCTCTTTTGCATATTTGTTGAGACAATTAAAATTTAAATTTTTAAAATTTATAAATATATAAATTTAGAGAAATTTTAAATTTTATAACTTTTTAAATTTTTAACTTTAATTTTTAATAAATTTATAAATATATAAAATTTTAAAATTTATTAATTTTAAGATTTTAAAATTTATACAAATTTTTAAAATATTTAACTTTAATTTTTAATACATTTATAAAATTTTAAATTTTATTAATTTTAAAATTTATACAAATTTTTAACTTTAATTTGTAATAAATTAAAAAATTTAGATGCTATTACTTAAATGCTAAATTTTAAACTTTAATTTATATAAAAATTAATTATTATTTAATTATATTTTATATTAATTAATTAGATAAAATATTATTATTTTATAATTATAATTTCTTTTATTCTCACTATTCCAATTTGCCTATCTAAACGTTATTTTTCTTATTCCCAAGAACAATTCAATTTTCATACAAATACAAAATTAATCTTATTCTTATTTATTCTTGAACTTATATTTATCCGTGGAATAAAACAGTTTTAGCATATTCCTAAACCAAACAGTTCTAGCATAAAAATAGAGGGCTACAAAATAAAGTAAATGATGAACGAGGATTTTCTTTTTAGCAAGAATTTTTTTTTTTTTTTTTTTTTTAGGGCTATCAAATGGAGAGTCGGAGATATAAAAATTTTATCAAAATATTTTGTCAAAATTTTTGACCGAATTACTCATGAATTATTCGCGTCCGCCAAATTATTTGCTAATTATTAAAATTATTCTAAAAAAATACCCAAATTTTGTGGATTTCAAATGGTAGGTGTAATAAAACTCCATTATTCTCCAATTTAATTCCCTAAATTCACTCAATTCAAAAAAAAACAAAAATAAAAAAAATTAAGAAAGTGTGAATTAATAAAAGCTAAAAGGTTGAGGGGTTTCCATAAATTTTTACCTCCATAAATTGGAAGGGAGGAAAGCAACAGCATGTTTATTTTGCAGAAAAGACATCAATAAAAGTCAAATTACTTTTTGCCCCTTTTTTTGTCCTTTTTTAATTTTTTGTTAATTTAGTGGCGTTTAAACCAAGTAAAGAGCCCCATCTACATAGGGGAATCAGTTAAGCATTTTTTGCCTTTCTCTTCTCATTGGATTAACCATCTCTCTCTCTCTCTCTCTCTCTCTCTCTCTCTCTCTCTCTCTCTCTTAGATATCATTATCACATCAACAATTATAATTATAATAATAATAAATTAAGAGAGAGAAAGAGAGGAGCCGCAGACTTAGTATACAGAAAATTTCTATAGATGCATAATTTTTCAATCAGTGATAAAGTCTAACGGTTGAGATGCATTTTGTGTCCAGATGGACGGCCTGATCGACTAGTGTGTACAAATTTTTCTAAGTACTGCGTCTACAAAATTTATTAGTAGATCTGATGTGCGAAAAATTTGTATAGGTACTATACTTTCATTAATATACATATATACTACACCAAGAGAAAAAGGCGCAGATTCTCCAGAGAGCTGATGCGTAGAAAACTCTTTTAGCAGTTGAGGCGGCTTCTGTGCGTAGAATTTTTCTGTATAATAAATAAGTCTATAAAAAAATTTCAATCAAAGAGCTATGATAGGTCAATTAATGTATAACAGCACCTAGACATGTACGTGCGAGTTCTCTGTAGACCTGATGCGCAGAAAAATTTTGTAGACCGACGAATTTATCATTTACATAATTTGCGCATATGCATTTCGAACATTTATAGTGATAGAGTTTTACATGTGAGATGTATCTCGTTTTCTAATGGACGATAAGATCAGTTGGTGCGCATGAATTTTTTATGCATTGAGTGTATAGAAAATCTCATTTTAAAGTGGTTGATTATTAGCAGCATCCAAAACGCGTGAGAGCGCCAATAAAGGCGAAGATTTGTACAGATCTAAAGAAATGATGTGGTTGATAAGATTTTCAAACTATCAAATCACATCTCAATCATCGATACGAATTTATCCATCAGATGAACGATTAGATCAATTAATATAAAAAAAATTTCTACCAGTCAACTCTGATGATAAGAATCTATACATACAAAATAAAAAACAGTTAGAAGATAGTAATTTCTCTTATTTATTTTTTATTTTTAAGTCTTCCCAAATATTATATTTATAATTATATATTTATTTATTAGTTTTAATTTTTTTTAAAATATTATATTTATTATAGGATTAATTGCATACGACTCTCTGTAAACATATCGAATAGCAAATATATCCCTACAAAATTTAACTTTTCATATTTATCCCTTCAAAAATCCAACGTTATTCATATATATTCCTACCGTCTATCTTTGTTAGAAAAATCTAATTAACCATAGGTTAAATACTTAATCTTAGTTAGTTAGTGAGATAAATTTATTCTTTTATCCTTTCAGATATTTTTGTATTATTTTAGCCATTGGGTCTTTTGAAAGGATATTTTTGAAAGGACAAAACTGTCATTTTACATATAGTCGGTTAAAAAATAAATAATAAACTAACGGTAATAAACCAGAGAGATATATATGAATAACTTAAAAATTTTGTAAGAATATATCTGTTATTCGATTGGTTTACGGTGAGCCGTATGCAATTAACCCTTTATTATATATTTATATATTTATATATATATTACATATTCCCTCTCTAAAAGCCTATAAATACAAAACAGGAGAAAACAGAGTACATACACACCTCTCTCTCTCTATCCCTTTCTCTTTCTCTTTCTCTCTCTTTGACAAAGCCAAAGGGGAGAGAGAGAGAAAGATGAAGAGAAAATCATCCACACTTCTCTTTGCCTTTTTCCTCTCTCTTCTTCTTCTACAAAGGCCCATCTCTGCATCTAAAAAGGTACAACAACAACAACAACAACAACACCTCTTCCTCTTCTTTTTTTCTTTTTTTTTCCTTTCTTTTTGTGGGCATCTTCAATCTAATTCTTTTAATCTCTCCTTTAAGTCCTATGTGGTGTACCTTGGAGGCCACAACCATGGAGCAGAGGAGTCCCCCGCAGAAGCATACAAAAGTGTAACAGAGTCTCACTATGATCTCCTTGGCTCTGTTTTAGGAGAGTAAGTTACACTTTTATTCATTTCTCACTCATTTTTTTGTCACTCTACTAATATACAATGCACAATGCAGTAAGAAGCAGGCCCAAGATGCAATATTCTACTCCTACACAAAACACATCAATGGTTTCGCGGCGATTCTCGAAGAGGAGACGGCGGAGGCGATCGCAAGTACGCGACATAGAAAATCGATCGACAAATCAATCTATCAATGCATCAGTTTTATGAACATGATAACAACAATTTTTTTCATATGTTTGCAGAGTACCCAGAGGTGATATCAGTGTTTGCAAACAGAGGGCACAAGCTACACACGACAAGATCATGGCATTTCATGGGGTTGGAGGTAGGAGATGATGATGCTGTTCCAGTGGACTCACTGTGGACTAAGGCCAGGTTTGGAGAGGACACCATTATTGGAAACCTTGATACTGGTAATTATTTCTTCTCAATTCTTTTTTTTTCTTTTCTTTCTTTTTTTGTTTCTCTTTTTTTTTTTGGAGTTCATTCATTCATTATTATAGACATAGATATAGATATAGATATATAGATAAGATGGACTGATTTTAATTGATTTACAAATTAGTTATGTGTCTTTTTCATGCTCCTTTTTTTTTCTTTTTTTTTTTTGAGTTCATTATTAGATATAAATATGCACTAATTTTAATAGGTTTACAAATTAGTTATGTGTATTTCATGATTTTTGGAGTTCATTATATATATTATAGATAAATGTGCACTAATTTTAATTGATTTACAAATTAGTTGTGTATTTTCTCATGATTTTTTTTCTTTTTTTTTTTTTTTTTTGAGTTCATTGTTAGATAGATATAAATATTCACTAATTTTAATTGATTTACAAATGAATTATGTGTATTTTTTCATGATTTTCTTTTAAAGTTCATTATAGATAAAGTTACACTAATTTTAATACATTTTTAAATTAGAAAAATGTGAATTTCATAATATATTTTATTTTTGTTCTCTTTTGACCATTTATTTATATATATTATTTATATATTATATTATTATTATCTAAAGTTTGAAATTTTAAATAAACCAAATTAATTTTGTGGTTACAGCAACAAAATTTCAGATACTCATATTCTGTTAATATTTTTAAACAGCTTTTAGTTGCATAAAAGCTAAATGACTTAATTGCCCCTCCTTTTTGAATGCTTTGATTATCTTTAAGGGTATTTGAGTCATTTAGGTTGATTAATATAACCAAAAAATAATATACAATTTATTTTAATTTTTAAAATTTCGAAGAAGATCTTGTTACTGCACCAATGTTCAGAAGCATCTAAAATTATATTTTTAAAAATATATATAAAAATGCAATAAAATTTTTTTCTCTTTTGACCAATTATTATTATTATTATACATTATTATCTAAAGTTTTAAATACTAGAATTCTTTTGATTTTTCTTAACAACTTTTACTCAATTGCCCCTCCTTATTTTTGAATGATTGGATTATCTTCAAGGGCATTTGAGTCATTCAGCTTTTCAATTGATTAATATTAATATAAGCTAAAGATAGTATACAATTTATTTTAATTTTTAAAATTTCAAAGATGATATGTAACTGTGCTAATATTCAGAAGCATCTAAAATTATATTTTAAAAATACATATATAAAAATGCAAAAAAAAAAAAAAAATTGCCCTAATTAATCAAACTCCTTTTTGAAAACTACAAAG